>JAQHUG010000109.1:2446881-2591567 GCA_028555095.1 Dicrostonyx torquatus
CACTCAACAAGTGCCCAGTCTGATTCAGGCCCCTTCAGTGAATTTTAAGAAATGTATCTGCTACTGCTCAAAACACAGAATGTACTCACTATTATTGTTTATTTCAAACACCATCTTTGAGGATGTGGCAGTGGTGTTAGAGAGAGGGGAAGAAAATATAGAAATATAAGAACCATCCATCATCGAATATACTCTGATATATATTGCATATGCCCATATATGAGAACTTCTAAAGGCACTGGGTCTGATCGTCCATAACTTGCTTTTTCACATTGGAATGCATTATGTGACCTTTAGTTTCCATTACATGAGTGAGGAGTAATTTAGTCAATCAGTTGCATGCTGGTGGGTATTTTGGCTGCTTCTATTTATTTTATGTTCTCATGCTCTCTATACATATTTTAAAAAGCCAAACGATTTCTGAAAACAGGCAAAAGAGATCATTTACAATAAAGTATTTTCGTATGTCTGTGGTAAGAGACATACATACTCCCTTGGGTGTTTGTGGGAGCTGGAAGCTGGTGTCAGTCTCCCACTGAGCCTGGAGCTCATCCATTCAGCTGGGTTAGCTACCCAAGGCGCTCCAGGGAGCCCACTGTCTCTGTCCCTGGCTGTCTCCCACCCAGCTTTTATATGGGTGCTGGGATCCAAACTCACCTTTTCGTGCTTGCTCAGCGGACTGACTGTCCCTATGATAAAGCAGTTTCTATTATTAGGCAGACAAGGGTTGACCTCACTAAAGGTAAACACAGAATCTGAAGCTTTAAAAATGAACTGGCAAAGGTTCTCAAAGCAGCAACCTCCAGTGCTGAAAATGCAATGGGAGGCACTCAGAGGCCTACAGCTTCTGTGGGCACTGGTGTTTCTACCTCCCAACATCCCTTCTTCCTCTTCTTCCTCTTCCTGTTCACAGTGTCCAACGTTCCATCATATTCCTATGAAGAAACCTATGGTCTCTTCTGAGTCTTTTGTCTTGAGGGGTGATGGGACTTCTTCCCACGCTGTCCCATAGCCACATGATTGACTGACTCAAGGATCATCCCAGCTCTCTTGCTTGGACCAAGTGACTCTCAGGACCTGAGAAGAAACAGTAGCTCTTTCTGCAGCTACATCTAAGCTGGCAGCACAGAGCTAAGACTCCTGGGGCCTCCAGTAGGGAGAGTGGAAATGAAAATGAAGCTACACAGAGCTGCGGGGTGGAAAGAGTCGGGGATCCCAGCTCTGGGATGAGCCACACACAGAGGTCAATCATTTCCATCAGTCAATAATTTCTTTTCTGCTTAAACCAATTTGAGTCAGAACTCCTGGCATTTCACCTGAAACTGTGTGTGTGTGTGTGTGTGTGTGAAAATGTATACACACATTTGTGGGCTTATAGGTTTTAACTTATCACTTCAGATAGTAGTGGTTTCTTCCTCTCTGATTAACTCGTGTCCTAAATGTGTCTTGGACCCTCTTAGGAATCAGAAAAGGCAGTGTGATCCACTCTCCCAAAACAAAACAAGCACGGAGAAGTGGGCAGTACTCTAGTAGAATCCCAAGTTCATCCATGGACTAGATTAAGAACCCTCAGGGGCTGGAGAGATGGCTCAGCGATTAAAAACACTTGCTGCTCTTTCAGAGGAGCTGGGTTTAGCGCCCAGCACCCACATCAGTTGTCTCTAACTCCAGCTCCAGGGGACCCAACACCCTCTAGCCTCCAAGGACACCTTCATGAATGGAGAGCACATAAATCTACTCAGGTGACCGCACAAACACATAAAGAAAAATAAACGATACAAATTAAAAATAAAAAGGAACTCTGGTTGTCGAGGTGGGGCGGTGGCTCTATGGTTGTGCCCTTGTTAGCACACGCAAGGCACTGCAGAAAAGGAAGAGAAGACCTCCAGCTGCAGGGCGTGATATTTAGTGTCTGCCTACCTACTTCCCGGGTTTCTGCCCCCTAGTTCATATGACTGCAGGCCAACGTGTTTGGAAGGAAGCGTGGGCATCCAGCTGTGTGTGTGCAGTGTGTGGCTAGGCTAACCTGAGTGAAGCTGGCTGCAAAGCTGAAGGAAGAGACACTGGAGAATGTACCACACACACTAAGTGCTCATGCGGAACTCACTTTTGTTTTCACTTCCCCAATTGTTTCCTTGGGATAAACACCTGGAGATAGAACTGCTGGGTAAAAGAGGGTGCACATTTGCAGGGCAGCTGTTACCAGGCTTTCTTCTAGAAAAGAGAAACTGGCAAGATGAATGGGGAGCTGGTTGCGGCATGCTCCTGCTCCCTCGCATAATCCTATTCATTTGATTCTTTTCCGATGCTAAGAGAAACGTTCTCGAATTGTCACAATTTGATTTATTTGGCTCTAAGTGCACACGAGTGTTTTCTAGAAGTGTAACTGTTTGCATTTCTTCTTGCACTCTTGTGTGTAGTCTTCTCATTTGCATTTTTTCCTCTTGCACTTTTATTTTTGCCAGCGCTGGGCACTGAACCCAGGACCTTGAGCATACCAAATAAGAATTCTTTTACTGACTACTTCCCCGCACTGTTTCCATTTTTCACCCATTGGACAAATTGACTCCCAGATTTCTCCCCAAGCCCCAAGAGGAGCTGGTTGGTCTGCCTGTAATTACTGCTTATTTGATTTGTGGGTTTTAATATCTTTAACATGAGGAGGAGGCATTCGAAAGCAAACAGGCTTGGTAGCTCATCAACTGAGCCCAGCTGCATCCTCTACCGTGTGTTCTCGGCTTATCTCATGCCATGGCTTAAGAACGTAAGCCTGTGTTACTGACCTTCCCATCACTAAAACAAAATAGCAGAAATAGCAAAATAACCTACGAAGAAAAGGGGTTCGTCTTGGCACATTATTTTGGAGGTTTCAGGCCGTGTTTACTTCGCTGTATTCCATTGGGGCCTCTGGTGAGGCACACATCACAGTGGAGTCAAACTGTTCATCTTATAGTCAGGAATCCAAAAAGAGTGAGCAGGGGTTCTGATCTCATCCTTCCTTTTGCAAGCATTCTCCCAGCGACTCAAAGAGCTTCTGCTAGGCTCCACCCGCTTAGTGGCCCCACAGTCTAACATAGTGCCAGACTGGAAGTGATCCTCTACGTGGGCTTTTGAAGGACTTTCAAGACCTCAACTCTAGCAGGGCCCAGTAATGCTGCCTGATCTTGTGATCAAACGGCCCCATCTGGAGCCCCTCTGAGTCACTTTTGAGCAGTTCACCTCATCACAGCCCACTTCCTCCAAAACTTTGCAGTCTTTTCTGAGATTAGCGTATTAGAAAAGCATGAGGGCATTAACGTGTTCCTAAATGTTTGCTGAAGTTTTATCCTCTAATTAATTAATTAATCTGAATTAATAGCTTCCACATTTACGGTTTGAATTTAGTCTTCTTTTACGTATGTTCTGCCATTTGAGACTTGAGGAAGCAGAGGGCATCACTGGGCAATGGAATTCACTTCTTGGGGGGAAGAATTCCCTCTGTCTTGGCTCAGGAGGAACCCTAGCCTGGGCTCTGACTTTAGCCTGGACATTCCCACGCTGGTTTGTACAACTTGACTGGCCATCACTGCTGTGGACACTCCTCGGATATTCACTCCTCCTTAAGAGATGCGCTCTGTTTAGTAGCGATCCTTCCCTTTGACACGCATGGAGTGATGGGCTCCACCTTGCTGCTGCTCCATTCCTATGAACCCTGACTTGATTTGTTTGGGGATTAGCCTGTCTGAAGGTAAAAGTCTCCACACTTTGTTTCATTTCAGCCCTTTAATCCCAGGGCTGAGACTTGACTTCACAACGCTTCATAAATCTGCAACCACGGAAACGTCTTCTTCCCACCTGTCAATGACTTTTAAAATTTTTTTTAAAAATCTTATAAGCCTTGTTTTATATATATATATAACCCCTTGCAAATATATAAAAATTCACATACCGAAATAAACCAGACCCAAAGTCTGTACTACTTAGCCAATACTTAGAACAGGCATTTGCAACAGAAGCTGCCAATAGCTTTCTTAATACACATTTTTTTTTCATGGAGACTTTTCTCAACCCGTTGAGTAAGGTACTCAAGAATTAGGGGCAGCATAGGTGTCCTGCCTCTGGTTGTAAGATTCGGACCACGACACAGGATAACTGGTTGGCAACAAGCAATTGAGTGTTTCAAAATGGGGACTGGAAAGAATTTAGTGTTCCTAACCAGAGACATTGCAAATGTGTGCCGCCGATGGCTATGATTTGATCATTAGCTCAGTGTATGTGATTTAAATGTTATGCCACACACAATAGAAACGTACAGGTGCAATTTGTCAATAAACAACTTTCAGTGGAATTCGTAGACAGAGTATCCAGCACCTGAAACAACACCAGGCTGAAAAAATATGATCGTTATTATTGCTTTTTACCCCGAGGCTGAACATAAAAGCTTACCATTTTTGTTTGCAAATTCAGGCCAAATGCGTGTGCTGCTTCCAGACTGGATCACGTGAGCCAGGCCCCTCTATGTGTAGAGCTGCCAACCATTTAAGTTGTTTATATATATGACTTATGTGTACTTAGATAAACATTTTTTTTCCCATTTGATGAGTCTGGCTCTCTAGTTTTCATTACCAAAAAGGCCGTGTTCTGGAGTGTGGCTGCTGGGCACGGTGACTAAAGATAATCGTGTACTGTGTATTTGGAGAACCTAGAGGAAAGCGTTTGGAGTGTTTTCATCATAAAGAAACTTAATCTGACAAGCGTGTACATATATCCAAACATCACGTGGAACTTCGTGTTCAAATTTTACCTTTGAACTAGAAAAAAATATTTTTAAAATTAAAAAGAAAAAAAAGGCAGGGCCATCAGAGAATTTGATGGGCAGCCAGGCCCAGTCATCTCCGCCCTCTTGGGCTTTGTCGGGTCTTTGTTCCGCCCCTGGCTGCGCTGGTACAGAACCACTTAGCTATGATTAAAAGGAGGGGACCGGGCGGCAGGGCGGGGCCTGCGGCGCGGGCGGCGACAGGGTGCGGGCTGAGTGGTGCTCAGTGCCAGACGCCGGGCAGCATGCACACGGGAGCGAGGACCGGCTCGCCGCACCGACGCCACGGGGACGCCTGACCAGACAGACAGGTGGCGGGGACCGCAGGACCGAGGGAGGAGGCGCAGCCGGGGACAGTCCCCGCAAACCGTGCCTCGGCGACAGCGCCATGGACGGCCTGGACAACGCCACCCTGCTCCTTGACCCGTCCTCGCTTCTGCCTGACAACTTCACCCTGTCTCCCAACGCCAGCAGCCCAAGCACCGGTACCCTGTCGCCTCTCACTGCCGCCTCCAGCCCCGGCCCTGGGCTCAGCCTCGCTCCGAGTTCGAGCATGGGCTTCAGCCCCGGGCCGACTCGGACCCCAGAGCCCACGAGCAGCAGCCTTGCAGGCAGCGTGGCGGGTCATGGCTCCTCCGCCTTCCCCCGGCCCTGGGTCCCCCACGAGACTCCGTTCTGGGACACACCGCTCAACCACGGGTTGAACGTGTTCGTGGGAGCCGCCTTATGCATCACCATGCTGGGTCTAGGATGCACCGTGGACGTGAACCACTTCGGGGCACACGTCCGGCGGCCAGTGGGCGCGCTGCTGGCGGCGCTCTGCCAGTTCGGCTTCCTGCCGCTGCTGGCCTTCTTGCTGGCCCTCGCCTTCAAGCTAGATGAGGTGGCCGCGGTGGCCGTACTCCTGTGTGGCTGCTGTCCGGGTGGAAATCTCTCCAACCTTATGTCCCTGCTGGTGGATGGTGACATGAACCTCAGGTATGGCCGCTTTCTCACCCCAGCCCACAGAGTTCTCAGCGGGAGGGGTGTGTGGAGCTCTATGGGATGAGATACTGAAGAGGGAAGGATAAAGAGGCGGAAGATACCGAGGCTTGGCTTTGAAATTCTGGCGGACTCTTAGAGACTGTGTCAGTGGGGGATGATGTAGACCTGGACCTAGCTGGTTAACGGCCCTGGGATTTCACGCATAGCCCCTTCCTGGAGGGTCAGGCCCCTAGCTTATGTCTCTAGTGACTGGAAGGCAAAGAGAAGAGGGAAGTCTGAAGCTAGAACTCAACGAAATGCAAAAAGCCAATCAGGACTGTAGTCCCCTAAAGAAAGTAATCTCTTAAGGAGTGCTACCTAACTGAGCTTAACCCAGCAAGTAGCATCCACTAGTGTCAGCGTCGCAGGGTATTTGGTAGGATTAAAAGAAAAGGTTTCATGTCCTCAGAATCAATCAGTTTCCAGGCTTAATGAGGTCCAGGGCAGCCGTCCTGGGTCCTAGGTCATTGTCGTGTTTCTATCAGGGCAGGATAAAATAGATTCTCTGCAGACTGCAGCCCTGAGACTTGCAGCGCCCCCTTCTCCCTTTCCCGCTATAACAGGTAAGGAAAGTCGAGGCTGCCTTCTGGCCCAGAGCCCTTTCTGACTCTGTTCACACCTTTTTGCAGCATCATCATGACCATTTCCTCCACGCTTCTGGCCCTGGTGTTGATGCCCCTCTGCCTGTGGATCTACAGCCGGGCTTGGATCAACACCCCTTTGGTGCAGCTGCTCCCGCTAGGGGCAGTCACCCTGACTCTCTGCAGCACTCTCATTCCTATTGGGCTGGGCGCCTTCATTCGGTACAAATACAATCGGGTGGCTGACTACATCGTGAAGGTAAGGTTCCCTCTTCCTTGCCAGCGGCACCTACCAAGAGTCTTCTCTGTGAAGAGGAGTTGTCATGCTAGGACGTTTGGAAAGCAGAGAAGGAAACAAAAGACTTTCAGGCACACACTTATACGACAAACCTAATTAATGACAAGCCTCAGTGGGATAATAGGTGTAATTAAGTCCTAGCTAAAGTTAGGAATAAGGGTGCAGATTGTAACCCCAGCACTCAGAGGTTGACACAGTAGGGTCTGGAATTTGAAACCATTCTGGATTACAAAGCAAGAGCCCGGCTCAAGCCCTTCCTTATTGTTTCTCAATCTGTGGGTTGCGATCCCTTGACTGACTCTCAAGCTCCAAAAATATTTACATTACGATTCATAATAGTAGTGCAGTTACAGTTATGAGTAACAGTGAGAATGATTTTATGGTTGGGTTTCACCACAAGATGAGGAACCCTATTAAAGGGTCACAGCATTAGGGAGGTTGAGAACGACTGCTCTACCACATCTGAAAACTAACGATAGTGTGAGAGATCTGTTAGTACCCATAGTGGGGATCCGCTCATGGGGACGCAGTGCAATCAAATGGCAAGCGCTGCAGGGCACAGAGGCACACGCCTTTAATCCAAGCACTTGGGAGGCAGAAGCAGGCAGAGCTCTGTGAGTCCAAGGCCAGCCTGGTCTACAGAGTGACTTCCAGGACAGCCAGAGCTACAGAATGCGAACCTGTCTCAAAATAAACAAAACAACAACAAAATGGCGAGCACTTCCCACTAACTAAATAAGACTAAAATCCAGAGCAGACTGAATAAAATTATTCAAAATATTTTATAGTGCATTAGAATATTTTCAGTGGAACTCTAAGGCTGAGGAAACAAAACCTGAAACAGGTACCCTTAAATAACATAATTTAAAAAGTTGAAGTTAGGGGGCTGGAGAGATGGCTCAGAGGTTAAGAGCACTGCCTCCTCTTCCAAAGGTCCTGAGTTCAATTCCCAGCAACCACATGGTGGCTCACAACCATCTGTAAAGGGGTCTGGTGCCCTCTTCTGGCCTGCAGACATACACACAGACAGAATATTGTATACATAATAAATAAATAAACATTTAAAAAAAAGTTGAAGTTAGCAGGACATTGGGTCAATATAACAGAAGACACAGAATGTTGGTCTCAAAGCACAGAACAAAACTGGGTTCTGGATAGTGTGAATTATTGTCATATCTAAACCTGCACATCTTTTTCCTTTCCTGTCACATTGTTTTATATGGCTTTCCAAGTTAATGAAATGATGAGGGGTTACTGTTACTAGGGAACATTCCTAACAGTGCTTTATTTTAAAAGCGGATATTTTATCAACATATACTTTCAATAGTTGACCAATTTAATTAATTTACTTCTTTTGAAAAGTGAAAGAAGGTGAAAACAAAACCAAAAATGTTCATTTTTCAGAAATAAGCTAACTAAAATACACAGCTAATGAAAATGCAGAGACAAGTTTCTTTAGACAAGTGGGGGAGAGCCATTTCAGTGATACAATTATGGAGACTTCAGAATACAGAAAGTTTAATTTTTATTGGCTTATTTTCTACTTATACAGAGAAGTCAACTTTCCCTAGTAAGAGAAAAAGAGGGTTCAGTTCTGCACACAGATCTAGCTCCAAAAAATCCTATAAATAGCCAACATAGAGTATAATAAACACCTACACACACGCGCGCGCGCACACACACACACACACGTACACACACACACACACGTACACACACGTACACACACTACACAGTATCTCCATAGATGGCCTTGAGATGCTTTTAGTTAGCTCGACCATTCAGCTACTGTCTTATTATTAACTCAATGGCACTTACCATGAAAGTTAAGGAATTTCAGGAGCAAAACAATCAATGAGGAACTTAAGCCCTAAAAATAGAAGAAATGTATTAAATAAGGCAATTATGGTGGGTTGGTCTCACAAGAAAGATGAGGCTAATGTGATCACTAAGCTCTTGCAAACACTTAAAATGAGCATTCGTTCCCAGTGCCCACCCATAGGACTTTTTCATCTTTTTTTTTCTTCTTGTTTTTAAACTTTAAATTGCTCCAAGGAACTTTGTAGGTAGAATCCTCAGATGAAGAATTGGTATTCCTGTCAGTGCCTTTAAAATGAGACACTTTGTAAATTAATAAAAAAGTTGATTTATAGTAGCTCACTGACAGTTGTATATGTATTTTTATATGTTGTAAGAAAATATTTCAATATCTTCTAGAGTAGAATTTTTGATCAGCCTAGATAAATTTAAAAAAAATTTCCCCCAAGACGGTTTTTCTGTATAGCCCTGGCTGTCCTGGAGCTCACTCTGTAGACCAGGCTGGCCTTGAACTCAGGGATCCACCTACCTCTGCCTCCCAAGTGCTAGGATTAGATTGAATAGCACCGCCTATTCAATTTTAAATATTTTCAAAAGAGCATCAAGTCCATGTTGATTCCAGAGGCTCCGGAAGGATTTCATCTCTCATCTTTTCTCTTAGAGAGGCGGAATTTACTTCAGCTTTCTTGGATTGCTAGTGCCCTCACACCTCATGGGAAAAGAACGACTTCACTACCTATCTCCTGGGGACTAGGGGCGTTTTTAGAGTTCTTTCTCATCTCTGTGCATCCTCTTTTCCTTGAATGAGGAAGTGCACCAGTCAGAACACCGAGAGGGCGCATTTCACCAACCAATAGCAGTGTTCCTATTGTAATACTTCCTAAGAATCATTAGAAACTTAGTCAGGAGATTTTTTTCATGGACAATTCTAAGAGTAGAGTTGCAGAATTGTAAAGAATTCATCATATCTTATACTTACATTGTTCTCTAATATAATGAGTTGATAATTTTTTTTTATTGGTATCAATGGGCAATTGTCAGTATCGATGGTATGGTCAGTCATTTTTGGAGCTATACTTTGAAAGTTAAAATATCCTAAACTAAATTAATTTTTATTGTAAACTTGACAGCCTTTTATCTCATGTAAAATGAGAACTAATTTCATGAAAAGCACAGGGTTCAGGAGAGGTAAAGATTAAGTTGTCCAGTGTAGTCCTCAGTCCATAATAGGTTCTTAGGTTCAATTCTAGCTGTTCCATTTTAAAGAGACATGCATGCCAGTAAATTAAACACATTAAAAGTTGTATGACCTAGGCTAAGAGGCTGAGGGACAGTCTGCCTAGAAACAGTAACCCTCCCCTGCCCACTAGTTTATCGTCTGAAAGACATTTTAGAAGGAGTAGCCTGTTCTTACATTGCTCCATCCAAGGCCACGGCCAGAGCTCAAAGAAGGTAAATGCCACTGGACATCAGGCCAAGCCCCAGAGCAATTCTGTCTAACGTGGAGTCCCAGCTGCGGACATACTCTGTGCAGGAGGTACCATCTCCTAGCCTGAATTCCTCCTCGATGATGTCATTGCTGATGGTTCGCCTATCTACTTTCTCTTCTCAGGTTTCCCTGTGGTCTCTGCTAGTGACCCTGGTAGTCCTTTTCATAATGACTGGCACCATGTTGGGACCTGAACTGCTGGCAAGTATCCCGGCAGCTGTTTATGTGGTCGCCATTTTTATGCCCCTGGCAGGCTATGCCTCGGGCTACGGCTTAGCTACTCTCTTCCACCTTCCACCTAACTGCAAGAGGACTGTCTGTCTGGAAACGGGAAGTCAGAATGTGCAGCTCTGTACGGCCATCCTCAAACTGGCCTTCCCGCCACGCTTCGTAGGAAGCATGTACATGTTTCCCCTGCTCTACGCCCTCTTCCAGTCTGCAGAAGCAGGGGTTTTGGTTTTAATATACAAAATGTATGGAACTGAGATACTGCATAAGCGAGATCCCCTGGATGAAGACGAGGACACGGATATTTCTTATAAGAAACTGAAAGAAGAGGAAATGGCAGACACCTCCTATGGCACAGTGGGAGCAGAGGACTTAGCAATGGTGGAAACTACCCAGACCTCCCTCTGAACGTGGAGAGAGAGGCACAGAGGCACCTCCTATTTATGCCCTGTGGTAGCTCATCTGGGTCACACCCAGGATAATGATGGAGTCACATTTCGTGTAACAGATTTGATGGTCCCACTGTAACGTTGTAGCTCAGTATTAACCATGTGTTTTTAATAAGTCACCAGTGTTCCAGTATTGCTTGCACCTGGGTCAGCTAACGTGCACCTCCTCCGGTTAAGTGTGCTGTTTGGTTTTTTGCCATTTCCACGGCCGTTGCTACAGATAAGCACTGTATTAGGAAAACGGGGCTGGAAATGTAGATGTCTGGTGCATATACGAGTAAAACTGTAAAACAAAAACATGTGTTTGCTCAACTCACAGACGCCTGCTGATATCCAATACTAGCCTGTACTGAGACAAGTCCAAAACAGGTAAAGGAAACTGCAATACAGCCTTCCATTGCCAAGCCGCTATTGAACCAGAGAAAATCACGTTCACGTAATTGACTCCTTAATCTAGAATTTATTTATTGATAATGCCCACCAGCGTTTGACAAGGATGAAGGCATTTTCTTTCACCCATTTCTTGCATTTGTGTGAATGCATCTCAGATCCATTTATCCTTTGAAGGAGTGGTTTACTTAGGAAAATTTGTAGACCTCACCCCAGAGGAGAGAAAACGGGTACCTCCATTCATTCCTGGGGAAGGGCGATAGCTACAGGCTCCCTAAGGTGTGTCCCTTCCTGAAAGGTTTGTGGGTGGACATTGCTCAACAGCCCTGAGCTAAGTGAACTGAAAAACGATAAAGAGCTCAAAGCAGGCCCCTAACCTTGGTATTTTGCTCCCTAATCAGACAGCGGGCTTGCCTCGCCTTCCTCATGGCAGACACCTGGAGTGATGAGGGCAAAGGGCCACCTGGCTCGGCTAATCCCGGTGATGATTCTCGGGTGGAATTCTCACCTCAGCGAGTTCCCTACAAATTGCCACTGTGTTTGGCAAGGAAAACCATCTTTCCGCATCCTCGAGGGGGTCGCCGCCCACCAGTGCAGGGAAAGCCTGGGGAGGGTTTCGCTCCGCGCGTCTAGGGGTGGTAGGGTTTAGGGTTGCTCCCGCCGGTGCCGCTGCCTATTTAGTGGGTCGTGGTGGGCAGCTGGACCGCTCTGATGGCTGCCTGGGCGGGCGAGGCGCGGGATGCACACATGTTCCCGGCGAGCATACCCAACTCCTGCCCGCATCCCCACCCGACGGTCGACAAGGCCCAGGAAAGCTGGCGGTTCCGTGCCGGGGGCTACCGTCCCGCGCCCCCTTCCTTCTTTCCCGGCTGCGGGCAGCTCACCGCCGCCGAGTACTTCGACAGCTACCGGCGGGCGCAGCTCATGGCTCTGTTGTCACGGGTGGGTCCCCGGCCGGTCTGCAGCCGCGATGCTGCGGTGCAGGTGAACCCGCGCCGCGACGCCTCGGTGCAGTGCTCACTCGGGCGCCGCACGCTGCAGTTTGGACAGCGCCGACCTAGCCCCGAGGTCCGGTCCGGTTCCCGCCAACCCTGCAGCCCCGCCAGCGCCCGGAGGTCCCCGCGCTCCTGGCGCACTGTCGCCGTGTACTCGCCGGTGGCCTTCTGTGGTCTCTCCTCTTCGCTGGAGGTCGCGACGGGCGGGCAGAAGCCCAGCGAGGGAAAGCAGAGGCCGGCACCTGCGGGGACCCGGGAACCCGAGCTGGGAAAGGGAGAGGTGGCGGTGAGGAAAGCAGTCCCCACGCCGTGCTCCAAGGAGGGCGACGTCCAGGACGAAGGGCAGGCCGAGCCAGAGCAGCCACTGCGGGAGGACCCGGACAGTGGGGCGATCTCGCAGCCTGAGCCCGAGAATCAGGAGCTGCGTCCTGCCGCAGAGCCGGTTCAGGACCCTGGTGATCCGGCCACCGTGAAAAATGGGGCCTCCCCGCAGAGCACCGAGCAGGACAAGGAGCGCCTGCGCTTCCAGGTGAGGCTTAGGTGGGCCCCAGACGCCTCCAGAGTTGAGGCTCTCCTTCAGGGCTAGCTAAGATGGAGGCCCTGGGGGATGCATGGCGGCATAGCATTCTTCAATGTCATTGTGTATGCTTATTATTTATTTATTTATTTATTTATTTATTTATTTATTTATTTATTTATTTATTTATTGTGTGTATGGGTTTTGCCTGCGTGTATGTCTCAACTGAGCGCTTGGTGGTGGTGGAGGGGTGGGAGCAGAAGGAGAGATGCCCTAGGACTGGAGTTTTACAGATGGTTGGGAGCCGCCATATGGGTTGTAGGAACTGAGTCCTCTAGAACAGAGCATGCCCCACTCCTGCCCGCATCCCCACCCCTTTTAACAGCTGATCTAACTCTCCAGCCCCGAGGTAAACAGGATTTTGACTGTTATTGCACTGGGAGGTGTTTACACAATACAACCAACTGGCATCTGTTCTGGGGAAAGCCAGTGTAATTACTTTATTTGGATCACATGCGCATGGTAAATAAGGCCCCCGTGGTGGACACACGGTCCTGTCTGGACCGCACTTCAGACAACTGAAGGAAGATAAGTATGCACACAACAAGACATCAGTTAGTGAACTTTATCACAGGAGAATCAGGCCCCGTTTTTCTTATTTTCCCACCAGATGTGAGAAACTCAGTGGGTTAGCCGGGTCCTCCTACCAGATTCTTCCCTCCGTTTCTGAAGCTGTCAACAGAGGCTTCTCCCTCCCAAATTTGCCCAGCTTTAAAACGCTCCCCATTCATCCAGCACTGCTAAGCTTTTGGGCAGTCCTGAGTTGCTGCCTAGGCTAGACCAACAAGGGCGGGTGTGTGTGTGTGTGTGTGTGTGTGTGTGTGTGTGTGTGTGTGTGTGTGTGTGTGTGTGTCAGGAGAGGGGGATGAATCCAGTTGTAACCCCCATGGAAACGGAGAGATGAAAGGGCTCCGAGGAAATCCTTATTCTTTCCCAGTTACCTCAAGACTGCGTTTTGTGTTTGAGGCAGAAGGAGAAAAGCATTTGGCCATTGCTATTCACAGCTGGATGTGATCTAGGCAAAAAAAATTTCAGCTTTTTATGGCCCCCTGTGGTGTTTGCTAACCTGTAAATTGCCTTAAGTGCTCCTACCCGTCCTAAGGCCTAATGGGGGTGGGGAGGGAGATGATGGCAGGACCACACTTGTTCCCAGCTTGTTTGTCACTAAGAAGGAAGATGGGAAGAATTGGGTGCCAATGCTGCTTAGCTGGTACTAAATGACTACTCACAGATACGCGGAGCAGGACTTTTTGGGAAACTTAACTAGCACGTGAGAATTTAATGTTGGTTGAACACCTGAGAAAGTTCGGAAGAGTCTTTCAGCCTAAAGAATAACTTTCTTGCAACTGTGTTTCACAAGGTCATGTGTCATCCCACATAAAGGGCCTAAGAATCTGAGCTCTAAATATGTGGCCTTTTTCCCTTCTCTGAGGGAAAAGACTTAATGTGTCAGCCCGCCCAATGAGTCTGGTCTATAAGCTGTTTTGTTTGCTCTTGGTCTGCGTATTTATTTGATTGAGCTATTAGCTTACCTGATTAATTTAGAGGTTGACCCACACCTAACCTTCCTTCCCCACCATGATCTAGCAGGGAAATTTGGTCGTTTTAAGTATCAAGTAGAATCTGTCCCAGGCTCGGAGAGGAGGGTCACTCAGGCGTCACGTGGTTAAAGTCTGCTGTCCTCCTGTCCAGTTCTTAGAGCAGAAGTATGGCTACTATCACTGCAAGGACTGCAATATCCGGTGGGAGAGTGCCTATGTGTGGTGTGTGCAGGGCACCAGCAAGGTAAGACACACCGCGTGGCCGTCCCGTTCCTGCTGGGCCGCTGAGCCTCTCCTCCATGTGCTGCCTTTCCTGTCACAGGTGTACTTCAAACAGTTCTGCCGAGTGTGTCAGAAATCTTACAACCCGTACCGAGTGGAGGATATCACCTGTCAAGTAAATCAAATATGGGCATTTTGGAAGAGGGCTTTGTGTGTATTTTGAATATATTTCCTAAAAGAGGCTAGGCTCCCAGTAGCTGTAGGCTCTGTTTGCCTTTTGTTAGGGGTGGTAGGCAGAAATTCCCTCCACTGTGAAATGGAGGTGTGTGTTTCTTCCCTTCTGCTCTTGTAGAACCTGACTGTGCCGCCTCTTTTGAACTTGTTACCTCGTTTGCAGTATGAAGGTTTGCTCACCACCTCATTTGGCGTGCAGGAAAATATGCTGCAAAGCAGAGTACCTTTCTGCTAGCTTGAGGCAGCACTGTGACCTAAATGCTGTGCCTGGAGGAACCACATAGCCAAGCTGGAGTATGAAACACACGCATTGAGCTTCAGGCTTGCTGGAGAGCTCACAAAGGGAGTTTCCTGCAAGACTGTTCTGTCTGTCCAGCTTTATGCGTTTCACCCGTAACTGTGGTGGCTGAGCTTACCCTGTGGTGCTTGCTTACTATTAATTTAACACTGTGCCAGGGACTAGATAATGTTTAAAAAGACAGACGTGACATCATTTACCTGTTAATGTTAATTAGAGCCAACGAAGCCCACATATGAGAGTCCAGTCAATGCACTTGTCTTAAGTTAGTAATTGGAGAATTAACTACTCTACGGTGGGCACTGAGAAACCAAGGTAGAAACCCATTTAGACAGCATTTAGAATAAAGGGGGTAGGAGACACCTCTCTACCATACGGTGCCTTAAACCGCTCTGTACTTGGCTTTCCGTGCCCAGTGCAGCCTCGGCTCGTTCTATACTGTCACCTGCTTTGAAGCTCCAAGAAGCAAGGGGACAGGGGCTCATCCTTTCTACTTTTCACTCTGATTTTTCAGAGTTGTAAAAGAACTAGATGTGCCTGCCCAGTCAGACTTCGCCACGTGGACCCTAAACGCCCCCATCGTCAAGACTTGTGTGGGAGATGCAAGGACAAACGGCTGTCCTGCGATAGCACCTTCAGCTTCAAGTACATCATTTAGTGAAAGCCAAAAATGTTTCTGCTAGCTGGGGCTAATGGAGAGGGCGAGTGAGCTTTCTCCCAGGCCCCGTCTCCTCTCCACCTCTCCTTTTCCCTTCTCAAAATATTTCATGAAAGGCAGTGTACTTTGACAAAGCCTGTAAAATAAAAGGTATTGCAAAAACAGTTCGAGGCTTTATCCAGTTTATGTCTCGGTTTGAGGAGAGCTTGCGCTGAAAGTCGGGACCTGCCTGCCGCCTATACTTGGTTAACGTCTGCTGCTGGCAGAGTGGACCAGTGAGTTAGGGAGGTTACAGGCACCTGATGGACTCCTAAGGCCTCAGAATAGACAAGAATCTACAGCTTCAGTTTACAGGTCTGCAGTTCTGTTATTAAACAGAATCAACACATGATAAAGTTGAACGGGGTGTAGCGTGCTATTTAAACCAGGTCTCCTTGAGAGCCCACTGGCAGGTAATGGTGCTGGGCGTGCAGTCTCAGGTGCGTCTAAGGCAAAGCAAGTGTTGGCTGTTGGTCTAAGGCAAGCATCACAGTTGGAGCCAGGTGGAAACTGCTTCCCGTTTTCTAAACACTTGTGGCGGTAGTGCCTCCCTCCCGCAACACGGCTGCTAGTCTGACATCTTGTATACTAGCACGTATTTGTAGAAATGTGCCAAGTCCAAAATGAGCTTGAGGACGCTCTGGTGGCCTTGTGTGGAGGGGACAGGTCCACCTGGGCCCAGATGAATCAGGCTGATGCCTGTGCAGAGTGCTATCAGCCCGAATGGCATCAGGGGCATAGATCTCAGTGGGGGTGTGGCTAACAAGCAAGCCAGCGAACAGCAGAACAGCTCCATCCTCATGGTGCTATATAAACAAGACCGGGACCGACCTGGTGCAGGAGGCACTCTTAGCTAAATGTCTCAAAGGATTGTCTAACTTAGACCACCTGAGCTGAACTTTGAGTCTGTTGAGTTTGATCGACATGTTTCATGCCAGGACATGTGCAAAGATCCTGTGGTAGAGAAAAACCAGAGAAGCCAAACACTAAGTCAAAGACAGCAGGTGACACTAGCAAGGTCAGACTGGGGAAACGTTCCAGGCCCTGCCTGGGACTGGCCATTGCGTAGTTATGAGAAGGCACTCAAAGGTTATTATTTGATGTGTTTTGCCTGCTTGTGATGTGTACTACACGCATTCCTGGTGCCTGAGGAGGCAATGCGAGGGTAGCAGATCTCCCTGGAATGGGAGATGCAGATGAGAGCCACCATGTGGGTGCTGGGAACTGAACCTGGGTCCTCTGCAAGGGTAGCCAGTGCTCTTCTGACCACCTCTCAAGCCCCCACTAAAACATTTTAAAGGTGTGTTATGGATAGTGGACCATGAAGATAAATTGCCTTTAAAAGGAAAGCCCTAGGTACCCGGAGATAGGGAAGGACTTTTAGGGACTAAAGTGGCGATGAAAACTGAACGTTAAGAACTGTGTGGTTAAAACTGTGTGCTCATGGGTGACTTAGTTGGGACCAGGTCCAAGCAAAGGCAATCCAGCCGACTCCCATGCTTTAGGTGGCATGCAATACACAGAACATGTACTCGGTAAGTACTTGCCAAGGGGATGAGTGAAGTTAGAAATCTACCTGCAACAAGTCCCAAGACAGATCCGCTGACTGCTAAGGTGGGCAGTGAAGTCATCTGCTAGTTTAAGGCTGTCATTAACTTTCCGGGGCAGCTGGCAAGGATCTATTTGGCAGGGATCAGAATGTAGACAGACACTGGGATACTGAACAAAGTGACAACGTTTCAGTCTTCGATGTTCACATCCTTGAACTGAGGTGCCACATTGTTGCGTGCAACCCAAAGCTTAGAGATCTGAGACAGTGAAAAGCTAGCGGGAGCCACCCCAAATACCACCTCCGCATGTTGAGAGGATTGTTTACTGTGTAACTTTTCAAAGACCACTTTGAAAGCTGGGGGTTGGGGAGGAAGCCACATAATAACTGTGGGCTCTTTTTCCTGAAGGGTAGGCGGGAGCTGTGACAGAAGTTCACTGTTCTGGTGGCTATCTTTCCAAAAAGGTCCCTTAGCAATGATTCCAGCCAGTGTAGATAGTTAACAGCTCAACCCTCTGAGTCACTACTACAGTGGAGACAGCTCCAAATCCTGCTGCTGTGCTCGGGCCTCCTGAAGAGCAGCATGAGGAGACCGCCATATAGATACATAACTATTTAAAAAGAGTGGATCTTTCCCTATTTCAGATGGTCAGTTTGGTGAAGAGGGTTGAATGTAGCAAACACTGGGTTTTCAATGTAATAAAAAGCTGATTAAAATTAAGCACTCACCTTTTGTTACTAAATGCAACAAGGCAGGAGATGGGGCGAGGGGAAAGGGTAGGTATTGTAGGGAAGACAGTCCTCCTGGGTCTGTTTTCTATTTTTGTAGGTGGTTTCATTTGTTTCCACATTACCAGAGCAGTTGCATATAAAGTATTCAGATGGGTAGTCAATTTAACTTCTGTTTTTTCAAGAGAGATTATATGTGAGAACTCTACAGGTAAAATGCCCTCCATAGCTGTCTTCCTTACTTTCTTTTCCTTAAAATAACACACAAAGCAACAGCTACAAAGCTTGTTTTTTTGTTTTTATTTTTAAAAAGGATGTAAGGAGGGTGAGAAAAATGGAAGAGGGGATGTGAAGTGTGGTGTGTCTCTGGACACCACCCCTGTGCCTGCCCCCAACCCGAAAGTTATTAATAATTTAAAGGACACCATTTACAGTACCAGAACACCATTAAAATAATTGTTTTTTTTTTTTTAATCTGGGTCAAAAAATACAGTGATTATGAGTGCTGTGACCAGTCATGGAACTTTACAGGAAACAGAACTATGGCCAGGCAGTCCAATGGTGTGCACAGTGCCTTCGATTAATGCACTTGAGCATCATTGCATTTCTGTCCGGGTCCTCGCCCCCAGGAAAAGGCAGAGCTAAGCAATTCATTTCTACATTCCAAACTCTGGAGCCAGAGCCCAGGTTGAAAATAAAAGTCACAGTGGATAAGAGATGCATATAAAAAATACACGGTGTTCCTTTCAAATCAGGAGTCGTGGGACTACATTCATTGCCTTTACAAAATGCTATTTTAAAAAAAGGGCAGAGGATCCAGTTTGTGCTCCGCTACAGACTTAGACAGTGGAGAAGTATATATTGCGTGTTTGGGAGCCAGTCTTCAGGCTGTCTTTTCCCCCCATAGCTCCAGGGTTCCTTTAGCCTGAAACAAGTTGAGTCCTGCATAAACACACAAGTCATTTGCATCTCTTCTCTTGAAGTCTGCAGCCTCCAGAGCCTGCAGAAAACAGTCCACCATCAGTGACCACAACTTTCCCTTTAGCTTTGTACTCTGGTATAACAGCGCGTGGCACGGATGTACAAGAAAAATACAGGTTTTAGTCTATGCAGTGTCTATAATTATGGAGTAAAATAAGTTAACTTGTCTAATGAGGAGTGCTGACGGGCAGCGGACATCTATTTTACAGTTTTAAGTCTCTGCAGGCATCTACTTTGGTTAGTTAACAATATCAACAGAAGCACTGATCAGAGAGCTGAGCAGCAGAGTCCAATAATATTAACAGATATATTATTTCTTTTTTTTTGAGACACTGGAAAAGCCCAGTTTTAAAATATTATTAAAGTGTTCTAACATTTACACACTATGAAGAGTTAGATCTAATAAAATAAAATTTCTTCAAAAATAATCTTGCAGTGCTCTTTTAGGCATGCTCTGAGAAGCTGTCACTGGACATCTGCCACACACTCGCACACCCCAACTCACACACACATAATTCCCTATACAGACCAAAAAAAAAAACAAAAACAAAAAAACAAAAAAACCCACAAACACACCCGAAACCCTTCTCCCATACGCTGGGAGAAAATAAAAACAAACCCCCAGACCCAATGGTTTTTGCAAGTTAAGTCTGTTGTCTGTCAGACTGGATGGTCACGGTTCTGCGGACGACAGCTAGGAACCCAAGCGGCGCTGCAGCGGCAGGTCTTCAGCTAGGACGAATTGGCCCCGACTCCAGCCTCATTCCCCGCCCTGCGGTGTCTCGGAGGCCATTATTGCAAACATTCTCAGAATTTTTTTGTTTCTCCAGAGTAATGTACTTGTATGCATCACTTTTAGCCCTTTTTCTTTTTTCACATAGGTTAATTTAAAAAAAAAAATCCTTCCTACAGCTACTGTGGAGGTACAGGCAGCAGTTAAGCAGTTAGATACTTTTCTTCAGGCCTTTGTTTCTGACAGTTTGACGTTAGTAGACTACGATTGAAGGTGCTGCCAAAAGAGTTACCAGTGAACCCCAGGGCTCACACAAGGTGCTTGGTTAACAATCCTGATCGTTTTCAGCTCACTCCCTCTCTCGAGTACGGGAAGTTGCTCAGAATCCAGTGCTCGCCATGTTGCCAAGTGACTTGGCCTGTGCTAGAAGCGGGTGTGACTGCACCATGCGCAGAGACTCTCTGATCTCCAGGTTGAGTTCCATCAGTTTGTAGTTAGCTTCGGACATGTCCAGGTTGGAGCCGATGACGGCGAAGCTGCCCGTCTGGCCTAGCGTCTGGTGGTGGAAGTAGATGTGTAGCAGTGTCTGCACGGGGTCGTCCTCACAGCTGCCGAAGATGTCATTGGGCCACAGGGTTCTGGAAACACACAAGGTTAGAGTGCGGAGATTATGTCATGACTCTGCAAGCTACGTTTTCGGTTAAAACCTGCGAACGCAACAGCCCGGGAGTCCCTGGTCCCTGACTGCGATCTGTGAGCGCACTTGGGCGCTGTGCACTCTGCCCACTCACCTAAAAGCTTTGACTTGTGCGACGGCGGACACAAATTCCTTGTTCTTTAAAGTTTCAATCAGAGAATGAATGGCGGTTTCTATTGTGGTCTGTGCGGCTTTGGAAATATCGATCTCTTCATTTTCCGAAGCAGCCTCGGCTTCCTTAAGGATACCTTCCAGCTGGGCCAGTTCCTCTGACATGTCGATGACCTGAAACGAGGATGTCTTTAAGGATCGATTCCTACGGTCAGCAGTATACGGTCATGGATATAAAAGCTCATGGTAGGAACAGTCTAGTTTTTGGCAGGAATATAAAAAATGAGCTGCCAAATAAAAGACTTAAAAAAGGAAAGCCAGGCAAAGTGTCTTCTCACGTAACCTAGCCTACTCTGAGCTCGAGAGCTTCCCGCTTCAACTTCCTAAGTACTGGGTGTTACAGTACACAGGTCCCTGGACCAGGTTTAGATCATCCAGAGCTACCGGGTTTCAATAAATGTTTATACTATATTTTGGAAGATTGCAATTGCTTTTAGACAGTGAAGGGAAGTGTATTTTAGAAGGTTATTTACCCAGGATACTTTATATAAATATGTGTCTATGCGTACATTATATACACATCTATATATATATATATATACACACACATACATATATATAAATATAATTGTATATATAATTTAAAAAATTTGACCATTTTCCCAATGACAATTTTGATGTCAGTAATGTAAGGAGGGGGAAAAAAGATTACAGCCAGTAATTGCGGCCCTCTGCATTAATGTCTTGGGCATTCACACAACTCCAGAAACAGACGAGGGATGTTAGGGACTGTTAGGGATGTCACAGTGCAAGCGTTATATTTGATTATAGATTTGTATCTGCTACCAAACCTTGGGCATCAGCTCTCTCGTTCACGACAGTGTGAACACGGGTTAACTGATCCACTGAAGCAAACGTTCAGTGTGAGCAGCTTTGACCTCAGGCACTCTGACAGGAAACCTATATACACAAGCACACGTTATACACAGGCACACACGCGCACACGTATGTATTTACAGCTCCCAGAGGTGCTCTGATGGCTAGCGGAACTCACCTCTGCTTCGTTTCTGATGGTATTTACTTGACTGATGAGCTTGCAGTAGGCCTGGAACAGGAGCAGCAGCTGGAAGTGCAGCTTGTACAGCCGTCTGCAAAGCTCCAGCTCCTGGAAGTAAGCAGCGGGGGCTGCGGTTAACCCAGGGCTTCTTTGCACGGCTCTGACTAGACAGCATACTTCCAGAGAAACATCACAAACGTGTTAAAATCGTCCTGGCTTTTGTGCTGCTGCGGTAAGCAAGTTAATACGGTGTGCAGCTGATGGGAGGCAAGGGAGAGATGCTTTGGGGCTGGCAATCAGGGACCAAGGCTTGCCGCTGGTTACATGACCCCTTTTTTAGTAGGAAGCACATGTTCACACCGGACAGACAGTGTCAGGAGGAGATGTGTAGGCTGCTTTGGAGGGGAGGGCTCAACGCAGATTTAAAGCGTTTGAAGTTGAGGATGGGAAGAGTTTGCAGATGCACATGTGGGCTTTGAGCTCACTGAGGTCCTCGATGCATCTGTCAGCCAGCATGGAGCGAAACTGGATGTCCTCTTACCAAAATGAAGGGGCTTTTAAAGAAAGGGACTCCTCTGTAAGGAAATCACCTGGTGACCTCATTCAGATGAGGCTATGAAGCTGACAGGTGCAGCTTAAAGTGGAAAGGGGGCAATGGCAAGTTATAGGTGTAGAAAATGCAACTGCTGGCTGCATGTGCAGATTTATTATAAAGTCTCACTGTTTCATTTCATAGGACCAACATGTCACGGGTCAGGGCTATGTAAAGTTGAAGCACACACTACTTTTCAAAGTGGTCAATGACAAAACATTGCTAGGTCACAAGAGGACACATGGCAGATGAAAACCAGTTTGTCTCACAAGGATAAGGAATCTATAAATCAAGACAGGCCACTTACTGCTAGAATTCCCATTTGCTAAGCAAGGTGATCGGGTCACAAAAAATACAAAGAGAAAAAATCAAGAATTAGTGTTAAGAAACCATTGTAACTACGGTTACAGATGTCCCACGCAAACTGAAGAACATATACTCATATCCCGAAGAACATTTTTTTTTATGAGGCCATTTCCAAACTACTACTTTCTAGACATTTATAGTAACAACTCAGTGTGCTATGTTTTCCCTTTGGCAAAAAAGATTGATTTGTTAGTTTTGTATAAAAGCCACAAAACACAGAACAAAGTGATCTTGGGAGCCCTAGCTGTTGCAAATGTCCTTTGAGCTGGAGTTTTCTTATGCCTCTCCCAACAAACCCAACTGTAATAACATTTCCATGAGTGCAGTGGGAAGCTTCTTAAATGAATTATGATTATTATTTTAACCCAAGGATTGGCTGAATTGGTTCCTAATCTTACCCTACCCAGCAGCAGGCTCTCTGTTGTGGCTCACTCTCGACTTTCCTGCCTGTTAGTCTCTACTTAGACCTAAGGCTGTCTACTCATCCCGAGTACTGAGAGCAGTGTGTTTTACAGTACACAGCAAATGCCACGTATGTCAGAAGTCTGACCTAGCTAGGCATGAGTCAAGTGGAGACGATGCATGGGAGACCCATGGTGAAAAGCCTGGGATGGACAAGAGTGACCGCATGAAAACAAGACCGTTGCTGCGTAAATGGAGCTTCTAAAACTGCTTTTCTGAAGTCTTCCCTGAAGGGCTTTTTTTTTTTTTTTTTTTTTTTTTTAAAGCACATTTATTCCTGTCAGTTTAGACAGGATTTACTAAGCAAAGGTGAACTTTTAGCTCCACACAGCTGACCATAAATTATGCAAACAGTGGCCCCAGTAACATTAGCAGAGCACAATCCAAATGTCAAACAGCAGGAGGTTTTACTTCTAAGGTTTTATTTCATTTCCTTTATTTCAGGTGGGAATTCAAGTTTTAAATCTCCTTCCTTCTTCCTGTTAGCATGCTGAGTGGAACCGATCCCACGCGTCCACGCCAGTGCTGTCGATTTGGCCTGGATAAAGCTCACGGTCACTACAATTGCAGGCGATGGCACAAGCTCCGCCGCTGTGAATCACCAGAACTGGCCTCGATGAGCTGACCCACACATTTTAAGCACACTGATATTGGCATGATAGATTTTTGTCTTTATTAAGTGAATCAAATAAATATTTACAGGCAGCTTGCATAGACTGGCACACAGGCACAGACGGCATGAGACGTGTAAGGAAGGGGGAGGTACAAATCAATCTCAAGTCCCCATTTTTCACTCAAGAACATCTCAAGCTGCTAACTGAGTCTTAAAGATTATGGAATTGTTTTACAGGTAGAAGGACTAGAAGAACCACTCAGCATCTCCACCTAACTTACACCATGCTCATAGGTATCATTAAAAACCTCCACTGGGTTCAATTCTAGAATGAACTTTCATCTTGTCTTATTTCTTTACTCATGATTTTAATTTTCCTTTAAAATAGCACAGAGCTTAGAATTACCTGTCTAGTTTGAATCTTGGTTTCTATTGCTTATTTATTAGATAAATTGGCCCCTCTGAGCCTTACTTCCCTCACCGTCAAAAATGGGACTAATGAAAGAACTGTTCCACTGAGTTGCAAGGAGAGGATTATGAAATATGGGTTGGCATTGTGCCAGAAAAGCTTAATAGTTAAATTATGATTTTCGCAAGATTTCATTCTGATACTATATTAGTATAACTTTTGCAAAGATACACTATTATAAATGCAACTGGAGTTGAAAATGTGGGAATTGAAATGTCAGGTGTGGAAACGGCCGAGCTGCTGAAGGCTTTCTCTAGTGTGAAGTTTCTCCCACTGGAATAGCACATAGGTCTTAACATACCATCCCCAGTAGAGACGTATTATCGATACACCTTTTTCTAAGAAAGTGTGTTGCTACTGCTTAAAACAACTAAGAGGAAAACAGAACCCCAATTTCACAGTTGGAGTAATATGGATATAGAGCACATTGCTCTAGACTTGGTTTCTCTCGCCAGACAGTAAGTATATCCACAGAATACTAATGTACAGCCATTATTTTCCTCTAAGAGGCAGATGCACTAAATGTCGACTTGGACTGTTTAGATACCCATCAGGCTTATCTGCTCAATGTTATTAAAGCCTCAGTCACAAGCTGGTTGCTCATTTTTATTAAAGTGAAGTTTTCATTACTAAGCCAATATTTCATTGAACCTAACTTTCAGAAAGATTGTTCTGATAAACCAAAATGAAAAAGGCTTACAAACATTCTTTCTAGGAACCTCGAGTAAGGACAACCAATCGCATGCATAGTCGTTTTATAATGCCCAGCAGAAAGGACACTTACTTGTGCATTGGTCTTTATCCTATATATGTCGTCCTTGGCACCGAACGTCCTCTTACAATTCTCTAACCACTATAGAAATAAGTAAGGGTAAATACATTTCAATACATCACAGAATGAACAATGTAACTAGCATTACAACAAGTCTGTCTATGCAAACCAGAAACGGACTTGAAAAGCTAGCACTGGCTGTTGACAGAATTTTCTCCACCCCAGGCCATTCACCTATGTGGAAGAAACGGGATCGATACAACAAGATGCATGCACTGGCTTTATTAACAAAGACGCAATCAGTGTTCCTGGGAACCATGGTGTCCCATAGCATAGGATCCTTCGCTTTGTAGATTTATTGAAAATCTTCACTGTCTCTCCCTGACCTTTGTGTCTAAATGTGAGATGCAGAAAATGAAAGATCCACCTTTCCTTTGGTCAATTTAATAAAGGCAATAGAAAAAAAAAACAAACAAAAAATGAGCTAGGGCTGTCTGCTCATCTGAAATGTAGTTCTCTGGAGATGCATGCCAACTTTAATTAGTGAAACAGAAACCAAGATCCATCTAAATCCTGTTTCTATTTATTTTCTTTCTCTTTGGATGGTAACAAATGACAAGCATGCTATTTCTGAGGCATTTTGGATACAAAAGCCAAATGTAGGTTTTCTTTACCCAGGGGCTATTCTTACAGTCGACACTAATTTAAAGTAAAGTAGCATTGTGGGTGTGTAGAAAGGTGGAGCCAGAGTCTCCAAAGAGAGAGCTCAGGGCCTTCAGATGACACTCCTGGGCTGTGACAGTTGACACTGTCAGTTCTTATGGCTGACCAGGTTTGTGGTTTTGTTTTTTGGGGTGTGTGTGTGAAATTACTAAGTAATCAAATCAACCATGCAGACTGCTTCCTTTGAGAAAAACTACCAGCACATTAAGTAGCTCCCTGGGAAACATCTTAGTGCTAGATATTTAAAATCTTCAACTGTAGCTTAGTGTCCTACAAGCAAAGAATTAAAATTAGAAATGGTAATTGTTTCAAAAACTGATCTCTTTGACCTTCTGTCCCTTCTATGGCAATCACCCAGACAACACTGGCCCTTGGGTTATTCTCTTGACAGCATCTTGGACTAAAAACATGTTAAACCTTTCTGGTAGGATATGGCTGGTGACAGTCATTGTCAGAAGCTATCAGCAGACTTCTTGACCGCAGCCAAATCCAGCTGACACCTACCATGGAACTTAGGCATTCATCTCTATTCATGCAACCTGTTAAGATACATATACACTGAATTTTAACTACTTGCCCAGCTTGTCCAAGTAAACTAGTAAAATGGAAAAGGTTATTTCAGGTGATTATTCACTGCCTATTCTAAAAAGTTTAAATATGGGATACCCTAGCATTTTAGGGACGACTGATGTCATTATTTCTGACTTTATCCCCAATAATAACGTGATTTATCCCTGTGGCAGCCTGTCCGGACGCCGCAGAGAACCCTGACTCCCACCTGAGCACTCTCACCATGTTCTCTCTGCCCAGGTGAAGGTGAAAGTGCAGCTGTGTGGGAGGCTCTAAGTGGGACAGGGCAGCTTATGCACAAAAAAGCAACTGTCCAAGGACAGTGACAGACACCGAGCGATCAGCCAGGACTCTGGATCAGCCATGGACCTGTCCCTTGCTGCAGAGGGTGGACAGATGGTGGTAGCTACAGGTTCATGCCCTATGGTTTCTGGGGGCCGCAGCATGCAGTTATCAGTGAGAGTGGGGTGCCAAGAGCTGAGACACTGAAGACTGTCTGTGGAGCTTCCTCTTGGGGCCCTTGCTCTGCTAAACAACTATAGGAGAAGGTGCTAGAAGAAAAATCAATTTCTAGTCTCATGGTGCCGGGGAGATAAATGTTCATTTCCTTCTGGGACTTCGAGGTCCTGGCTACCACCTGAGGGCATCTACCACGTCCGATCCCTAGAGGATAGAAGGACACTGAACGTGTACCACAAATACTAGTTGGGGCTGGGGGTAAAGCTCAGTGGTGGAGCCCTTATCCAGGCACATAAGGCCCTATGGAAACAGCCAACACCTAGCAGAGCGGCTGCGTAAGGATACTCACTGATAGGCAAGGTGGACGAAAGCAACGCCATGAGGACTGCGTGGCGAGAAATGGGCAGAGGGGCCCCAGAACTCAAGGGCTAGTTTTCTCTCCCCGTGAATTTACTGAACAATCTTTCCCTCGGAATGCGACAGCAACTTTGTTGTCAACTATCCTTACAACAAGACTGTTGTTGGTGTCTGTCATACTGCACAGGTCTGCCCGCCCTCCCTCCCTCCCTTCCGCTCTGTCTCTCTCGGTTTTGGGGAGTATCTGGCTGGAAATCTTTACATGTCAGTGGCTAGAAGTAAAACCCCAAATTTTACTGTTCTTCATGACAGATCTTTCTAGAAAAGAGAAACACTTTAGGATTTTCAAACCGTGTAGCCTTGGTGGCAAATACTAACTCAGTTCTAGGTCGGAAAAGTGGCATAAATAATGTACAAATAAGCAAGTCCTCAAAAGACTTGGTTTACAGAAAATGAGCAGTGGGCCAGACATGAGTGGGAAGTTAAGAGGCCACTGACCCTATGGTGAAGGAAACTGTGCAGTCACAAACCATGGTATGTCTATACATGCTTTAGAATTGCCATTATTTTTGATTTTCAAATACATTAATTCTACAGATGATATCGCTACAAAAATCGGGTCTTCTGACCAATTTTTACAAAATGAAACACGGCTCGGTCCTCTGGATGGCCTTTCCTTTGTCTCCTGGTAATGTCTGGGCTTTCTGGGTGAAAGGCTAGCAGGTCATTAGCTAGATGTCTCTGACGTGTTTGACACTGCCTCAGGAAAGCAGTTACCTGTTGCTGTAAAAATCAACCACCCTCACATGGAATGGCTGAAAATAACAATGAAAAGAAAAAACTATTTGTTGTGCATATAACCAATATCAGATAAATGCATGTGCTGCGGCTTTAACTAGGGTCAGCCATGATTCTCTGGTTATCTGATGGTTTGACCAGGGTCTCGACGTTCCAAGCAGGCCTGACTCCTACCTGTGGTTTGTGGGCTCTTAGCCTCTCTTTTTCTCTACGTGGCCAGTCATCCTGTAGTAGGGATCAGAGTCTAAGTCTCCTGGAACTTCCCAAGGCTTCCCATACGTTGATGAGTTTGGTGGCAGACACAGACACTGTACAAGGCCTCTCCAGGCTTGTCCTGGGAGTTTCAGAGTCTCGTGAATTCTGGTGGTTCGAGTCAGTTACAAGGCCATTCCAGACTTCAGCGTGGGCGGTACTAAGTTACGCTGGAAAGGAGTGTAGACCAGAGAGGCCTGGTTTACTGGGTCATTGCGGTAACAACCACAGTGACTTCTGAAGACCCACAAGGCACAACCACAGTGCACTAGACTGAGAGCTCGCATTTAATTAAAGCAGAAGCTTCCTGGTCAGAGAACGATGCTTCAGCAGTGAAAAACAGCAGCCCCAGAAGGAAAAGTAACTTCAATATATATATATATCCAATAAAAAGCATGTAAGGAGGGCCAGTGAGAAGGCTCAATGTTATAGGCACTTGCCACCAAGCCTGATGACCTGAGCTGGATCTCTGGACCCACATGGTAGAGGGTCCCACAAGGTGTCCAGTGACTACTGTATGCACACCATTGCATGCCCCTTCCTCGTCCACAAACCATAAAGCTTATATTTAAAATAAAGACTTCTTATAAACACCTGAGAAGAACAGCTCATTTACAGATGCCCACAAGCTACTCTTATGAAGGTATCTATCTATGCTTGAATATTAGCGATGAAGGAAATGTAAGGTAGATAAGAATTTACTACATCCTACCAGAATAGCAGAAATTACAAAAATCAGTATCTTGATACCTACTCTCACACCTATGACCTAGCCGTTCCTTTCCTAGATAGTTCCTCGGCAGACGCACAGACATCTGCCTGCTGACAGCAGGATTTGTAGGGTGCCCTGATCGCACCTAGCAATTCCCTGAGCTGAAAGGGAGAACATTTCTAGCCCCCCCTCATCCCCTGCCCTGCTGTTTTTCTGCATTTGTCAACTGAAAACATGCTGGACTGACATAGGGAACCGGGCCAGTGTTTAAATGGCTAACTAGAATGTGGAACTTCTTAGCAGGCGACATCTGTAATCTACTCCAAGCTTGTGGTCCACCCCAGCACCATGGTGAAAGGTGAGTTTTATCAGAGACCACAGATGCTCTTGGCCACAGCTCTGTCACTTGGAACATCACTTCTCACCCCTCCGGCTGCGCTGCATGCAGCTGCCATCTCCCACTGGACAGAGAAAAGAGGCCAGATGAACCCCAGAGAGAGCTGTGTGTCCATCTGGGGTTCACTGCACCCAGGTCAACAATTTTGGTGTGTGGAGGAGACCGACCTGCTCGGCTGCTTCTCTCTTGGTGTTGTAGGTATCCAGATGTTCCTGCAGCTCCAAGACACTGAACTTGAGTGTTTCCAGCAAACCGCACACCATCAGCTGTGAAAGCAGACAAACTGATCTCTGTCTCGAAAAGTCACGGAATAGCTGCCAGCTGGTTACTGGACACCCTCTGCTGTTGGACTGTCCTTGCAGCTCTTAAACATGCAGCTGCCTAACCTTGATCACTTGTAGTATGGCAGGGAAGACCAGAGGGCTCTGGATATTTTGCGACAAGAGGTCTTGCCATCTACCAATTTCTGTTCAAGGACAGGAAGAAACACACACCGCTAGAGTCTAACACTTCAGTTTCCTCCCCTGGATTTCACATGTATCGGGAGTGGGCAGGTTTAGCCAAGCCTCAGACAGCATTTCAGACTTTTTTTTTGAGACAAAGTCTTAATATGTAGATGTGCCTGGCCTGGAGCTTGCTATGTACACTGTACTGGCCTTGAACTCAGAACTCTGCCTGCCTCTGCCTCCTGTGTTCCACCATGCCTGGATGGAATGACATTTTGCTACATATTTGGGGATTAAGATATAAACCCTTGCATTTCAAAATTGAAAATTTTGAAACAAAAATTTACAAAAGGCCAATAAAGGAATGACACTCCACGTAGTCATCTTTGTTTTGTGTTTTGTTACAGAGAGGTGGATGGCTCGGAATTCATCATATACTCTGGACTGTCCTCTAACTCTCCAGCCTTTCAGCTCAGCCTTGGGAGGCTGGGATTTCCAGGTGTGCGCCATCACGCCTGGCTTACCGTTTCGGCATCCACGAAGACGGTGGGGCATTCGGAACACGCCATCATTACTTCCAGTGAGCTTTTAAACTTGGTACCAATGCGTTGTAGACTCTCACCAAGGAAGCCCACTGCTTCCTTAGTTAGCTCTCCAAACCTCCTCTGAATTGTCTACAAGGCAAAGCACGAGAAAAGTTTAGTGTTTTATAAAACAACAACAAAAAAAGGCCTTTCCCCGCTTTCATGTAAAGAAGCATAAACTCACAACTGAAATTACTGGAATGACATATGAGCAGATCTATGAGGTTTCTCTCATATGTCAACAGATAGCTAATGTGGTTGTGTGCCATGGCACACACCCGTGATCCTAGCTACTTGGGAGGGTCAGGTGGGAAAGTTGCTTGAGTGCAGGAGTCCTGGCCTGTAGTGAGCTAGGACCACCAGCATGAATACAGTGGTCTCCCGGGGCAGCGCACTAATTGAAGAAGGTTAAGTCGAAGCTCCCACTTCTGAGCACTAAAGACACCCGAAAGAAACTGGAGGCTGGAGTGCACCGGGAACATCGGTGCAAAGTGCTCGGCTGGGTTCCCCAAGGTGCAAGACTTGGCACAGGTGGCGAAGGACGGCGGATAGCTAACAGGACTGGGATCTCTGTGCCCTGGGCTCTCTCCTTCCCCACACAATGCTCAAGATGGTATCCACGTGCCATGGTGCTATATGAGAGTATTTACTGAAAAGCACGAGGCTAGCGCTTGGCACAGGGAGGACAGTCAATATGTGACAGTCCTGACTATTACATTACCTAAGGTGGACGGCAACTCCAGTTATTTGGTTCCCACAGTGACGAAAGTGTCATTTAGCACCTCGTTATACACATTTTGAACTAAGCTGGGAAGGCAGGTACCATGGGTGCCTTCATTTCTCTGGTACCCATGATGGTACCCAGCACACTGCAGAAAATCAGTCAGGGTTGTGTCAGAGGCTTGCAGCAATTTCACTGCAGGTTTTCACATCTGAGCTAGCAACTGAGAAACATACGAGGAGTTCATGCAATGCTGCAAATTAAGAGAATGCCACCTTCACAGAAACCTAAGTGTTTGCTAAAGCCTGAGATGTCCAGCAGAGAAGCCTCACTTGACCAGACCACTGGAATGTGTATTCAGACACCTTAACCTCCACTGACCTGAAACAGCCTTGAGAACACATGGAAAGTAAACACCGCACAGGACCCATCTGTGTCTGACAGCATCTGGTTGACATGGCACCTCCAGGCTTCTTCCTCGTCCTCATAAGCCACTGGCTGAAACGCTGCTATTATGGCAGACAGAAAGGGTGTTGGGAGAGGCGACATCTGCACTTCCGGGAAGCCGTCTTGCTCATCCTCCTCTTGACTGTAGACACAAAACCCACAGTAGTCAGCACACTGCCCGAAAAGATCCGACTCACAGCACCTTGTCCCATTCAACAGAGACTTAGTCTCTCTCTCTCTCTCTCTCTCTCTCACACACACACACACACACACACACACAGGTTTAGAGAACGCAGCCTGAACTTCCGAGGCTGGCACTAACAAATGCAGGGCCTTCCTGTTTTAGAACTCTTTAATTTCAAGCAATTATCTTAGCCCAAGTCTACAGTACGTTACTACTGAATTAACACTAGTTCCGTCCACAAAGGATATAGATTAGGACAGCGTGCGGGGGGTGCGTGCACTTTGATTCCCAGCACTTGGGAAGCAGAGGGGAGTGATGCTCTCTGAGTTCCAGGTCTGCCTGCTCTACATAGGAAGTTCTAGGACGGCTAGGACTATGGAGAGACCTTGTCTCGAAACACACAATATGGATTAGAGTGCGTTCACATTGTGATCTACTTTGGATTCCTTAATAAGATTTTGTTTTATGCATTTAGTTTCAACTATATGTCTGTCTATCTGCTTATTCTGTGTGTGTGTTTGTGTGGATGTAAGTACAGGTGTATTCACACATATGCCACAGCACTTGAGAGGGGAGGTCAATCCATGGGGAGAGGTTCCTTCTGTGCTATGTGGATCCTGGGAATTGAACTCAGGTCAGCAGGCTTTGTAGCAAGTGCCTTTATCAACTAAGCCGTCTTTACTAGTCCTGAAACCCCACCCCCCCATTTTTTTTGAAGACCCCTTTGTTGGTGGTCACACTGAGAAAGTTTTGGTTGTATACTTCTTCTGAATCAAAGACTGGGCTTCACAAAGAATTGTCAGGGTTAGATTCTGTTACTGTCTTCATTTTGCAAATGAAGAAACAAAAAGTTTAGTAGATCAGATAATGTGACCAAGGGGCTAATAGGAATGGTGAGGATTTGAACCCTAGACCACCAACCACAGCACACACTAGACCACCAACCACAGCATACACTAGACCACCAACCACAGCATACACTAGACCACCAACCACAGCATACACTAGACCACCAACCACAGCATACACTCAGCTCAGTCATTTCCGAAGGACCTGTGTGTTAAAGCAGACAGGGGTGTGGACGGAAGGGGTAGCTGTTTCATCTCGGGAATTTCTCATTCCTACATGAAGACAGTCAAAACATAAAACCTCAGCCATGGAAAAGGACAAAGTTATGTTTCTGTCAGCCTCAGTATGACTCACACTCCACAGAGAAATGCTACCTGTGGTCTTGACACCAAATGGTTCTTATCACAAGATGGCAACTTTACACTTAAGACTCAAGGAACATCAAGGAAGAGAGGGTGGAAAGATTTTAAGTGCCAGAGCTCAGGGCACCTATTACTAGATAGGATCTTCTAGGCTTGATAGGGAAACTGCTCCTGTGAGACCTAAACAGGAAGGCTGCCTAAAACCCACATAACACCACCACCAGTAGCCATGATGGTGTGATAGGGGAATTTCACAAGGCCCCGGTCCTAGATGAACTACAGGCAATCAACAGCTGAACACACGGAGAGGAGCCATCTCTTCAGACATGAGCACCTATAGGGTATCTGATTCCAAATGCTCAGCCTTAAACGTGTACATAAGAGCAGCATGCAGTGGACTCTCAGCAGCGTGTGTGTGTGAGAGAGAAACAATAAATGAAGAACAAGTCTTGAACAGAGAAGATGCTGGGAAGGGAGCAAACAGTTGAAGGAGGAAGAGGGTGGGGCACAGATCTGTAGATACAGGCGGTATTCATGTATGAAATTCTTGGCAAGAGACCCGGGTAAGGCTTTGAGCATATCAAAATACTCACCTGAAGCATTTTATAAGCTTTTACCTTATAAAAGCTATTTTTTTTTTTTAAAGAATCACTGAAGTGATTGATTGAACCAAATGTGCTGCACCCTAGACCTGTGTGCTCGGTAGACATACAATGTTCTGTTCAGTTGTAGAAATGGACCAAAGTCAACTGTTTTGCTTTAGCCTTTTGTAGGATGCCAAAAGCCTGACCATTTCCCCTTACAGCATTCTGACAAGCCTAAACTTGTGTGGGACTGCGCAGGCCTTATAGTCAGGTTGGTACAATCAGAAAGGCGTGCTCAAGAGGGTGAACATTTGCATATATACTTTCAAATACAGGCAAACATTCTATATGTATTGAGAGTTGAAAAATAGGATACATTGTATGTTATGACTCCTTTACCACGTTAAGCATCAAGCTTTTGCTTTTCTGTAAAANTCTCTCTCTCTCTCTCTCTCCCCCTGAAACTTTTAGGTAAGATGTGTGTTCTCTCAGCTACTGCTCAAGTAGCTACTGCCTTGCCTGCCTGCAGCCGTGCTCCCCATATGATGATAATGGACTAATGTTCTGAAACTTTAAGCAAGTTCCTAATTAAATGCTTCCTTGTATAAGCTGCCTTGGTCATGGTATCTCTGCACAGCAACAGAACAGTAATTAAGGCACTCCCTTTACCTTCCCAATATCAGCACACTTTAAAATCTTCAGACAAACATTTGACTAGATTTGTTCCTTTAATTCATAAACCATTTCACCTATAAAAACTAATAGCAGAAATGACTTTAAAACTAACTATGATCTTAATATCTTGGTGCTTTCCTAGTTTCCTTTTATTAGAGGGCAGTTCCGGAACGTCGGACACTGTATTGGAGACACATGACCAAACACGTTACGCCAGCCCAGCTAGCAGAGGCTGTGCTGCACTCCTCTGGAGGAGCTAGTCTTTGGTTGGCAGTTTGAACAAAGGTAGTTTGTAAGTGAAATGCTTAACCCTTTCAGTCTTGCCCTAGAGTGAAAAGGGATCCTTTATTAAAAAGGGGGGGGGAAGGGTAAACTGAAGCACTTTTTCTCTGGTATTAAAGATGCCCCCAGGGACTTTTCAGCTCTGGGGAAGCAAGTTCTTTAGTCCCTTGTATATGGTTTGGTGAAGCTAGGCTCAGGACTGTAATCCGAGCACTTAGGAGATTGAGGCAGTGAGTTCCAGGCCAGCCTAGGCTACACAGTGAGACTCCATCTAAAAATCAAAAACTCTGAATCAAAACAAACAAAATAGCCAAGAAACAGACAGCGATCCTATATATGTACATGGGATTACTCTGAGGCTAACTTTCTCATCATTCAAATCCACATTACTGTTAAATTTCTGGAGAAGATGTAATTCACAGTTTTAAAATTTGTTTTTGCTTCCTTGTTACTCCTGCTAGGATTAAGCTCCATGCCACCAGTCACCTGTTTTATACGCCCAGATCCTAGAATAGTGTCTAGCATGGGACAGGGGCACAATAGTGCTGGGTAAGGTGGCTCACACCTGTACTTGGGAGGCTGAGGCATGAGGACTGCCAAGAATTCAAGAACGACCTGGGCTGCAGAATAGGATCCTGCTTCAAAAAAGGAGAAATGGATGAATGCATGCTCACCTGTGCTGCATCTTCATCGCTAGGGCTCTAACACACTGCTTACCTTGGCAGAGGTATTGCTGTGCTTTGGGACTGGAATGCACTCCTAAAGGTCCATGGATAAGGGCTTGCTCTCCCACGTGATGCTACAGGAAGGTGGTGGGCTTAGAGGTGGGACTGGGCCACTGGGGGTGTGCCCTTGAAGGGGACTGCAGGACCTTGCTCTCCTTCCTTATACCGTTTCATTTAAGGCCATGGGAAACAGATTTGCTTAGTTCATGCTTCTGCCATGATTGCTATGAGAGGTCACTGTCAGGAACGGAAAGCACCAAGAGTGATCCCACAGAGGCCTTGCTTCCTTTCAAACTGATTCCCTAAGGCGCTATGAAAGTGCTCATCAGCGGAGCCCCTCCTGAAAAAAATGTCCGCACAGTCTGCTGCTCTCTGCCGGGGCTTGTCTAAATCTTGAGAATGGCGCTCCCCACCGCCACCACGCCTGACCCTCTTCACTTCTGCTCACTTCCCTCTTCTTCCACCTGCTTTATTCTCCAGGACACTGAACTCTCTGTGGTCAGCTGACTATAACATGTTAGTTCATAAGCCATGTCCTCTGAAAGGTCCAAGGACCCTGAAGCCTGTCCTTTTATCTGTCACCACCAAAAACCAGTTTATTACTCTCTGGATGTCCACAAGTCCTTCAACATAGTGAGTTCCTGTTGAAATGGCATATGTGAACACACACACACACACACACACACACACACACACACACACACACACACACACGCTGCAAATGCCTTTCCAATCATCGCCTTTCTTCCTAGCCTCCTGCTGAAACTCTGGCACCTAGTGAAACCACAGCGAATACTTGACTGAGCTATTTACATCTATTCTATTAGTTCAGAGACCCATGATCAGGAAGCCAAATGCCTCCGTTGCAAATTATATTTGTTCACAGTTAAAGAGGGTCCAAACATGTCCAGTTCCCAGCCTACTAAGAGCACAAGACTTTGCCTTACAAAAGACTAACAACCATGTCAGTTGAGGTCTTGTAACTACATTAATTTCATTAACAGACAAAAATGCATCAGTTTCCTATACTTACCGAGCAGAAACATGTTTCACAGAGCTATGGCAATAATTACAATTTTAAAAAGTATCTATAATCATCTTTAAAAAGCAACAATAACACTACGACAATTAATACTTACTTATTTTGGTCAGTCATTAGCTTGGAATCTGGCTTACTTCTTACAGGCCTTCCAAAAACCATACTAGTGGTTCCAAAGTCTTTTGGTAAGGTTCGTTAAACCAGCTGCTAACACAGCTAGCCTGAGGTCCTAACCCAGTCATAGCACCAATCACAGGAAACCCATACAAAGCAAAAGGGAAGGGGAGGGACACAGGGAAGCAGTCCTTCACAGAAACACAGCACCCCAGGCAATGCCTGCCGTCCCCAGAGAAGCGCTTGCGCCGTAACCAAGTCACACTCTGCAGCGCAAAATGCTCATTGACACACTTGACATTATTTTTAACCTGTAGGCTGTTTCTGACATGTCAACTTTGTAAAAAAAAGAAGAAAAAGAAGGAGAAGAAACAAAACTAAAAAACAACCAACCAGGTCGGACAGTTTCGTTTAAAACAACCCAACAGGTTAGAAATACTGAAAACAAATCAAATCATTAGCAGCACGTCAGCTGAAAACTCTTTGGGAAGAAAAGCAAGGGATGTGGTGGGGTGCTGAAGGGAGCCTAGATTGGCCATGCACCAGCCCCGTGGCTCCCCACCTCAGGCAGCTGGCTGCTAGCATTATCTAGACAGGCCTCCAAACTGGGGGTCTCATCTCTGATCTGCAGCACGTCTTCTGTTGTGTTGCTGCTGGCGGAATCCTGAGACTGAAGCAGGTCCTGGTGTTCGGGCATCAGGTCATCCGCCACACAGTCGCTGTTCAGCTGGGAGGAGAGATGCATACGTTAGCAGCGACAGCCACAAGAAACAGCACACGTCGCCAATACTTTATGGGCTTAGTTATAAAGGACTTCTGGGATTTTCAAAAGTTACCCTCCCCCACCTAGTAATGTATTGGAATAGTTTGTGAATGGGAGCAGCTAATCCGTCAGCATGATGGAGCAGGCCCAAGGTTAATTGTGGTTAACTAAACCGAGGGAAAGAGTTGAGAGCTATCTAGAACTCTACTAGCCTTGAGCCATGATACATGAAAAATGAGAATTTTTCATGTATCATCCTATTTTTCTGGGGTGGGAGCAGGGAGAGATGCTCATACATTCCAGGCAGACCTCAAACTCTGAAACCAAAGACCCTTGTATTTTGATCCTTCTGCCTCCGCCTCCTGGGTATGTACCACTCTGCCCGGCTTATGGGGTGATTGAGATCAAACCCTGTGCTTTGTCTGAGCTAAGCAAGTACTCAGCCAACTGAGCCCCAGCCAGCTCCACAGTCATAGTCTGTTCGGTCTGAGGGTTATTTTTGTGGTGCTGGTATTGAACCATGGACCCTATGCATGCCAGGCAAATGTTCTACTGCTGAGCTCCGTCCCAGCCCCTCTGAGGATCTGTGACAGCGGGAACTGTGGAGGCTCAGGCAGGCGTGATGGAGTGCACCACTTAAGACAAAACCAACAGCAGTTTCACTAAGACCAAAAAGTAAGAAAAGAAAAGAAAAAACAACCCCTGTAAAGTTGTTTATACTAACAGAGCGTTATTAGTGAGGCTTAGGTACAGTAACTATTTTCTCTGGGTCAGTATTCAACATAGTAAGTACCAAGCTTTTGATTTAGAATACACAGAGGCAGATACTAACTTTTCCCCATGCAGATCAAGCAGTTTTAAATGGGTTTCTTTACCTCGGTACCACTGAGACCGGAGCTGGTCTTGTCGGTAAGTAGTCAACTCTGCCCCATGGCTTTCGTGAGAGCTAGCCATTAATAGGCACTCACTCACTGTGTGCTGGGTGGCTTAACTCCCACCAGGCACTACTGTTTAGGGTCTATTTTTAGTGAATGGTTACACAACCTGACAAAGTTACAAAGTGGGTAAAGCCAGCCCCTGAGTTTATAATCACAGTTTGAGTAGTCTGAACCATGACCAGAGAGGCAAAGCCGGCCCTGTGGTTTATGGCTGGCCTCCACGGGCGCTTACTATGTGCCTCGTTTAGTCTCTATGGCCAGTAACCTCACCACTCTTCTGAGCTAGTCCCCTGTAGGGGATTTTTGGTGACTGACATGGTGAAGTGCAAGGGGACTAGACACATTAGGCTGTTTCCGGTCTACTCACTAGCTGTGTGTTCTGGTACAATGGCACTTACTCTGTAGAAATGCATTAACCCTGCTTGCCTTGTGTGGCCAGCTGAGAATTACCGAGATTAGTACAACACCTTGGAGAGCCTGGTGAGTACTCAGCCATCAACATATAAAGGAGGGGGCACTGGAAAGACTTATTTGTGTAATAATGAGCTGTCAATAGCAGAGAAGACGCAAAGCTGACCACAGACAGACAACTTGACGGCTTGCTTAAAGTCTGCTCAGTGCCATAGTGTTGCAGTGTAGAGCAAGGGGACCACGCTAAAAGGGAGGCAGGCTGAGCTTAGCATGACAAAGGCCTTCATGTAAGAGTTGGGTAACCCTCACCAACACTGTGGATGCTTCTGAATGCTACATGCCACGGTGCTATTCTCCACACTGCTGTGTCCAGTGGCTAACTTTACACGCCTACAAACTCAGGCTTCGGCACAACCCACACATCTCTGAATTAAGAGACAAGCCTTGTAGCCTTATTCAAGTGCACTCATTAATTGGTTACATCGTCCTTGGGATGGAAGCCAGAATGTCACATAACTAACTTTAACCCCCCTCCCCCAGTTATTTAAAAGTTAGAACTGGAGAGATGGCTCAGAGGTTAAGAGCACTGGCTGCTCTTCCAGAGGCCCTGAGTTCAATTCCCAGCAACCACATGGCAGCTCACAATCCTCTATAATGAGATCTGGTGCCCTCTTCTGGCATGCAGAACACTGCATAAATAATAAATAAATAAATAAATCTTAATAATTAAAAAGTTAATGCAGGTGCCCACAGAGCCTGGAAGAGGGTGTAAGGTCCTCTGGACCTGGAGTTACAGGTGGTTATGAGCTGCTGCCAGATGTGTGTGCTAAGAACTAAACTCAGGTCCCCTTGGGCGCTTAACTGCTGAGCCATCTTTCCTGTCTCCTAACTTAATCTTGAAGACCAGTGTTGTGCTCGGTCTTTGCATATTACATTCAAAGTACGGCTTTTACACGCCAGGAAAGAGAAGCAGTTGTGCACCAAGAGTTGGTAGTGCCCATGTGTCACTCAAGAGACACCTCATTCTGACTAGCAGAGGATTAGCTGTGTTATCTATCTGCTGCAGGGCACACAAGTCAACTCTGTAAGCTTCATTTTGTCACGAGCCACAGAACACTTATTTCAGGGAGTGCGTTTGTACATAATGAAGTGACAATCGGAAGGCACGTAAACACCATTTTTTTTCTTTGAATTCGAAGCTAAGAGTTAGTCGAGCCTCCTCTACTTGGCAGAAAGGTGAGAGCAATACCATCTGTGTACGCGACAGGATCTGGCTGGCCGTGAGGGCGGCTTCTTCCTCCGAGGACTCGTCTGTATCCTCCTGGTTCGTCAGGGTCAGGCTGGGGGTACTGCTAGAACAGGGGTACTCCTGGAGGGATGGCGTGTCTCCTTTGTCGATACTGTCCAGCGAGCGCCGGCGCACTCCCCAGTTGAAATTGTCCATGCTCTCCCCCTGGAAAAGTGAGACATGACACCTGAGGACTCAGCTGCGTGCTCATTGAGGCTGCAGAAGTTATGACACCCAGAAACACACACCAAGGTGAAAAATCACTGAAGGCACCATCAAAAGCAGAGTTTCAGTCAGCCCGTCTGTTTCTTTCAATGTTTAACCCGTCATCAAATACTTATATTTTTAGAGATTATAAATTATTTGGTCACTTTCACTAAATCATTTTCTTTATAACTCATCTCACACTGCTGGGGGACTGGCTACATCTACACTCTAGGTCATGTCTACTCTAACACACAGACACAAATGAGACCACACGGAGGACAGCTACATCACAGGTGACAACAAAGACACAATCCACACAACACCAGGCTGCAACTTACCTGCAGTTCCTGGTTAGCAAAAAGGAAAACACACAAAGTTAGAGAGCACGAAGACACACATTCAAATATATGCTATGCTTTTGGGGAAAACTCTGTGATTTCTCAAACCCAAAGACGGACGAAAGCTCTGGATTTAGCTTTTGGCGGGAAGCCGACATGTGGTTGGAACCGGGGGAGAGCTGGAGACAGACACGTAAAACAACGCTTCCGTGATACACGTCGGCGACACGAGATTTACAGAAATTTTAAAAATGTACACAGCTCATACTTGGGACGATGCAATAGCTGACTTCTAGCACCCACAATTAACTGACGACAATACAGGGTTACAGTTATTTTCCGAGGGACAGCTGCAGTTAGACGCAGCGGTCATTTTTCAATATAGTTTAAAACCAAGGTCACAGCTATCAAGACACAACTGTTGCCAACTTCAAAAAAGGTCACGAGAGACGACACAGTTCAGCCTCATTCCAGTCAGGATTTATGCTCTGTTCGTGCCGAGCCTCCAAGTCTGAAGAACATAATTCTTAACAGCCCTGGTGTGACAAACTGTATTAAACTGGCAGAAAGAAAAAAGGTTGATTTATATCTCTTTACATGGGAGGGACTGTCTGAAATAGAGGCTTTCAAAAAAGAATGCATTCCCCCTAAATGGAGGAATTCTTTCAAATGGAATTTTAGCTAGAAACCAATTGTGTAAGACTGACAGATTAAACCCAAACTGTTCACACCGACTTCACACTTCAAGAGCTCTGCCCACTGGGCCCTCGGATCCACTCTGGCTATTTCTCAAGGTAGTTTAGAGGCTTTGGGTTCTGCAAGGTTAGGGTTTGGAAAGTACCTTTCTTGAACTTACGTTGTGAATATGAGCATGTTGCATTGCCCATTAATGGCACCCGGCCTCACAATGTATTTGGTGAACGAATGAATGAATGTATTTATTTACACGTTGGGCTTTCAAAGCCAGGGACTCTTTCAGGAGTTTCATTTGTTGTTGTCTTAGTCATCCAATCCAAGTATTTCCTAGTGTTACGTCTCAACCATGACTCCGTGTTGCAAGTCTGTTCCCCTGGCTTGTTTAATCATGGGGCCCAGGCTGGCCCCTCTCCACCCCCCCTAGAACTGCAGTGTCTTCAGAGTGAGCTGACCGAAGCCCTGCTAGCAGCTAGAGTCATCCTCGCTGACATTTCAGAGGGCTGGATGAACTCTACAGCATTTCCAGAGCTCTTTTTACGAAAAAAAAAAAAAAGGCAAACAAAAAATAACCGTAACCATCAGAAAAATGTCAAGAGCCTTTAGAAATCTGAATTCTGAATGAGAAAAACAAGTAAGTGCAGATGGATTTAGAAGCCGCTCACGAATGCAGGACAGGGCAAAGGTCTCAAGCCATCCCATTTTGTTCCTGGCTGTGACGGCTGTCTTACCCTTCCTTCAATATGCTTTCCAAAGGATGAATGTGAAAATACCTTTAAAAGGTTTTGTAAAATCTGCCCTTTTTGAAAAAAATAAAAATAAAAAGGAAAATGAATAATATACATAGAATAAGAAAACATAGGTTTAAAGTTTTCATTTTAAAGGTGGCTGGCATCTGTGCAACTCCCAGGCACCCGCGGGGCTCATCTCCTAGCAGCTGCAGGCAGGCTGAAGCTAGGAAAGCAAACATCGCCCTGTGCTGTCTTCTGACAGCTGACCAGGTGACAGGTAAATCAAAGAGAGCAGCCCCTTGTGAGAGCAGTGGGACGCACATGGGCTACCTGAGCCGCCTCTGCAGACACATAGGACAGACTACGTGATGGGAAACACTTTTGTCTTGCTGTATATTAATATGTATTTGTAACTATATTGGGATGCCCAGATCTTGGATCTATTAGGATCTTTTCAGGTCTAAGGGACTGCCGTTTGGGGAACTGACCTGAGCTACAGGGATGAAATCCCAATAAGACAACATTGTATTTACCATGATGGTTGCTTCAGAAATCAGTCGGTGCTTTGACCTGCGCCAATGGGTGAGCTAAGAAAGGCGCTAAGGAGCGGTGGCAAAGCCTCTCCTCTCCTGAGAGCATCCCTGAGACTGATCTTTACTTGCCTCAAACGTTGCTATGTGGGCACATGAGGTCACTGAACAGTGACGAGCATCTTGCTGCTGCCTGGGACCAAGTTGGCCTGGAAAGAAGGGGAGGGCCCAGAGAAGCATAGGGAGATGGACAGAGCCTCAGAGTCACGCCAAATGGAAACCTCTGCCTTGGGACTAGCTCAGTTGCATGGATTTCCACTTAGAAAAGCCCTAGATGGACATAACAAGTAGACAGAATCAGGTTATGAGAGAAAGCCCTCTGGGTGTCAGAAGAAACAGGTCCTGAGGGGAATTTGAAGAAAAAGTGGTTGGGGATTCCAGAGAGAGGCCTCAGGCACCTGCCAGAGGCAGAGTTCTAGAAAGCCAAAGCCACCATGTGGTCACGTTAGTGACAAATACCACTTTGTTTGAGCTGGGCATGGTGGTTCATACCAGTCTTCTCACACTTGGGAGGCCAAGGCCAGAGAACTGGCATGAGCTTCAGGCCAGATAGTATTACAGGGTAAGAAAGTAGACCTTGCCTCAAAACAAAGACAAAAAAAAAAAATCATGTTTGATCAATTTTAATGTATGTATTTACTATTAATTGATTTAGCTCAGCTAAACATTTAAATCTATGAATACTCTAAAATAATCACCGTGAGTTCCTTTTCTACCCTGTAAAGACAGGCACGGACTTTTCTCTGACTTCAGGCCCCTGCTGCTGACTGACTGTGGCAATCGTTTATCTTTCTGGATTCTACAGTCATCTCCGTAAGGGAAGATGGCGTGGTCAGAGTCTGGCTTACGCGTGACTATCTGGAAAGGTCAAGAAAGCCCACGTTCTTACCTCTGCATCTTCCAACTCAACATCCAAGAAGTCAAAGTCCTTAAAGACGCCGAACTGCTGCTCACTGCTGTTGTCTTCCACGGCAACTTCCTCTTCCTGAATGATGTCCTCTGTGGTGGAGATCAAGCTGGTCTGCTGGTCCCCGCCTTCCAGATCCTCATTAGAAGAAAATACAACCTGATGCCCCGAGAAAGGTTAAAAACAAACAAAAAGGTATCATTTTTGTCACTCTGAGCCTGAAGTACCAGCCCCTCAAGATCCCTGTCAGCCCCACTCTCCAAGCAATGTAGAATTTCAATTTACTTTTCGTGCCTACCTAGTTCAACACTCGATCAGCATAGCTGCCAGATTTTGCAACAGACAAGATCATCTCCTTGTCATTCTTGGTTAATACCAGGACTTACTTAGAGAAGGCAAGCACCAAGACACAATGATTTTGGTGCTTTTTATCTACATGTTCCTCATTACTCACAGATGGATTCTTTGGGAGGCCAGATTCGGGGCCACAGAGGGACAGAACGCTCATCAGCTTCTCTCTTGTTCTCCGCTAGCAGGAAGGAAATTCCTCGGTTAGTATGGGTAAACTCAGACAGTTCTCAGGTGTTTGTATGCTCACAAAATCGACTCCTCCAGCCCATGCTGATGCTCTCTGCGCACCTGTGATAACTGTGGCCTTTTCCAGCTGACAGGAACCAGGGCATTGGAGGTGGAGCCAGAGGAGGTGGAGGATGTGCTCCTGGTGACAGCGATCACCTTTGCTTTCCCATTCCTTCCCGCAGCGCTGTGCTGGCCTCCATACTTGTTTCCAATGATGGGCGTCTACACAGAACCAGATGCCAAAGTTGACTCAAGGCTTCCACAGCAAAGAAACTAGCAAGGGTTAACAGCAGGTCTATCATGACATTTTCTACAAATAATCAAGGAAGCAGGCTGAGCAACCCAGTAAGCAGCACTCCTCCATGGCCTCTACATCAGCTCCTGTCTCCAAGTCCCGGCCCTGCTTTCCCTGGATGATAGACTACAAGTTGTAAGATGAAATAAACCCTTTCCTCTCCAAGCTGACATTGGTTGTAGTGTTTTGTGACAGCAAAAGAAACCCTGACCAAGGTACCCCGAAACTGTCACATCTGCAATTTTTCTATACTCAGCTTAAACATTCCCCCCCCCCTTTTTTTTTGTGTGTGTGTGTGTGTTTCCAGATATTGTTTCTCTGTATTGCTTTGGAACCTGTCCTGGAACTAGCTCTTGTAGACCAGGCTGGCCTTGAACTCAGAGAGATCCACCTGCCTCTGCTTTCCCAGTCCTGGGATTAAAAGTGTGTGCCACCACTGCCTGGCAATGTTCCCTCCTTTCTGAGAACACCTTCAGGAGCGTACTGTAGATGCCCAGAGCACTGCTACCTTACTTCCAGTCAGGCAGAATCGTGATGCTCATCTGCCTGTTTCCTCAAGACGATGTAAGCTTCCTCAGAGCCAGCCTTCTTCCCATTTTACAACCAGCTTCACAGACACTATTACAGTGTCTAAATCCAAGTACAAGTCTTAGGCCTGAGCAAGAACTCCCAACAGTACAGTTTCGATTGTGGGGCGCCTTACCTCAGAGATGTCAAAGTGAAAGTCTAAGGTCTTGCCCGGCAATTCCTTTGAGACGTTATTGAAAATCTTAGCGAAGGATATTTCCGGAGAACCCACGTCTACTCCATAGGCCTTGGGGATGTCATTGGGTACAACAAGACTTGCAGAGCGGGACACCACCAGCTTGAGGATGTTGAGGGCTTCCTTCCAGTAAGGACTCTGGATTCAGAAAGAGTCAACATAAGAGTTACAGGTGTGCACGTGGATGAACAGAGAACCCAGGCAATGCGGTAGACTGCGGGAACAGTATTGTTGTACCATGTCTATACAATGACTCATTTTCCTCTGAGAGGTCTGAGTTACAAAACATAGGAAAGTCTGAGTTATTATTGGTCATGTTAGATGATCGCACAACAGATCCTCTCTAATGGAGGCCCTTGTTTTTTCTCCCAGGAAGTACTTTGTAAATCATTAATCTGGAAAGCTTTATTCAGGAACCTGGCTGTTCTTAAAGGAGTCACATACATATGAACTTTCTAGGTGAAGCTTTTGGCTTCAAATCTAAATCTTAAATAAGACAATAAAAAAATTTTAAATATATATATTTTAGACATAAACATTAAAACCCATTTTGACCTCTTTAAAAAAACCTTTTATCATTTTATTTCATGTGTGAGTGCTTTGCCTATATGTGCCTACACACATTTGTGCAGTGTCTACAGAGACCACAAGAGGGTGTTGGATCCCCTGGTACTGGAGTTACAGATGGTTGTGAGCCATGTGGGTGCTGGTTCTCAAACTCGGGTCCTAGCCAAAAGCAACAAGTGCTCTTAACTGCTGAACTGTCTCTTAGCCCATAGACTTCTTGACTACCCAGGGCCCCAAATATGAGTGTGCCATAATGAGGCACACTCTCAAGAGTTTCAGAACAAGGTTTTTCTCATCAAAGTACCTATGTTTCTCAGTTATATTTCATTTTTCTTAATTTTATATATTCCTACAACATAATTTAGGAGAGACTGATATGACAGATATGTATGTGCAGAAGAGTTGATGTCTGGGAAGCAACTTATAATCACCTTTTCTTTTTCTTTGAATGTGTGTGGGTGACTTTTGCCTGCATACATGGCTCTGTAATGCATGTGCGCTATGCTGGAAGAGGCCAGAGAAAGGCATCAGATTCTTGAGAACTGGAGCCACAGATGGCTGTGAGTTACCAAATGATGCTGGGAATCAAACCTGGGTCCTCTGGAAGAGCAACCAGGGCTCAAAAACACTCTCCAGACCCCCAGAATATTTTTTTTTAATTGCTAAAAAGAATACACAGAAAAAACTCGTTAAAAAAACAAAAACAAAACAAAACAACAACAAAAAACCTTCTGCCACTGAGCTACATCCCTAACACCTCAACAAAGGTTTCCCACTGATTAATCTTGGGTTGGGGATAGACTATGCGCCAGTGGGGTATAAACTGAAAATACTCGCCTATGAAGGCTCTCAAATCATCGGTTCTCTGGAGAGTTTATTTTTATTTCATTACTATTATTCTTTAATTATGCAATATGTGTGTGTCTGTGTGCTTGGGACTGAACTTAGGTCCTCTGCAAGAGCAGCACACACTCTGAGCCATCTCTCCAGCCCTCCCTTGATGATAGCACCGTTCTTTCACAAGTGGTTTAAAGGTGAAATGCAGCACCTAACAGTTGCCAGTTACCGTTCACATTTAAAAAAACTTTGGATTTCTACTTTCTAAATGTCTGGTACTTTCTGACATACAAAAGCCAACTCTCAAGCACAAACTTTTAAAGTAGTCTTCTGTTCCTAAAGGTTTTGTTTGTTTGTTTGTTTATCTAATACATAATACTTGGCTAACACAGAGAGTCACACAAAGAACGAAGTAAGTCTCAGCTTTAATTTTCAGAGATGGTATGCACTGCCTTTTGCATCCACGCACATGCTCTAGCTGCTGAGGAAATGCGACTGTTAAATTCGATGAAAGCATCACACCAATGCAATCATCCAGATGGTTTTTCTGTGTCACACTGAGAACGTTTTCTTTGTAGTAAATATTCCTGGAAACAATCCTACCCTTCAGTATCTAGGGTGCTTTTGAATTTTACACTCCAGAATTATCTCGAGTTGAACAACGCTGCCCGTGAGTTTTGCAGTCATTCACCTGTACGTATTTGCCAATGATCTTTATGATCTCCAGGTTAAACTGCTTGGCCGGGGCAGCAGACAGATCGACGTGACTCAGGAGACTGTAGATGATCTGCAGCAGCGATTGCTGCATGCTGGACAACCCTTTCTCCAGGAGCTGGAAGCCAGATTAGACACAGGCTTTAATCGGGCTGAACAAAACGTGGCACCACACTTACACAGCTGAACAGACTAACAGACTTAATCTCTTGGTTCAAGTTGTCAGAAACCAGGAAACTGGTATAATAAAAGGATATATATATATATATAAATAATTTTTCTTCTGTCAGAAAAGTTAACTATTTCTCATTTCAATAACAGCCTTAAATAATAAATAGATAATATTCATTTTAGGTTAAAGAAAAAATGACTACTATCCCCAAAAAATGAAGTACTATTCATAAACCACTTATAAAACTACATAGTAGCTCACTGATCTTGCACAAGATTTTATCCTATAAAACTGAAAAGACTGACTGCCACCTGGACCCTCAATGGCCAGTTCACACACCGCTGACCACCAAAAAGAAAATGTACTTTAGTAGAAAAAAAAAAAGCAAAGATTTTATTCTTTCTTAGTTTTGATTCTTTCTTCCCTTCCTGGAATTCACGGTGTAGCCCAGGCTGGCCTCAAAACCTCTAGTTTCTTGACTGCTGTGATTATGAGCCTAGCTTCCAAGAACTAATATTAAAGAAAGAAAATTTGTACCTATTGTCCAGGATCAACACCCACCAAAACACACTTTCCATTTTCCGTAAAGGAAAGGTTTACATTATCACCATGCCTGCTAGTTTTGGTGTCAACTTGACACACACAGGCTAGAGTAATTTGGAGTGAAAGAATATCAGTAGAGAAAATGCCTTCCCCAGGCTGCNACACTAGACCACCAACCACAGCATACACTAGACCACCAACCACAGCATACACTCAGCTCAGTCATTTCCGAAGGACCTGTGTGTTAAAGCAGACAGGGGTGTGGACGGAAGGGGTAGCTGTTTCATCTCGGGAATTTCTCATTCCTACATGAAGACAGTCAAAACATAAAACCTCAGCCATGGAAAAGGACAAAGTTATGTTTCTGTCAGCCTCAGTATGACTCACACTCCACAGAGAAATGCTACCTGTGGTCTTGACACCAAATGGTTCTTATCACAAGATGGCAACTTTACACTTAAGACTCAAGGAACATCAAGGAAGAGAGGGTGGAAAGATTTTTAAGTGCCAGAGCTCAGGGCACCTATTACTAGATAGGATCTTCTAGGCTTGATAGGGAAACTGCTCCTGTGAGACCTAAACAGGAAGGCTGCCTAAAACCCACATAACACCACCACCAGTAGCCATGATGGTGTGATAGGGGAATTTCACAAGGCCCCGGTCCTAGATGAACTACAGGCAATCAACAGCTGAACACACGGAGAGGAGCCATCTCTTCAGACATGAGCACCTATAGGGTATCTGATTCCAAATGCTCAGCCTTAAACGTGTACATAAGAGCAGCATGCAGTGGACTCTCAGCAGCGTGTGTGTGTGAGAGAGAAACAATAAATGAAGAACAAGTCTTGAACAGAGAAGATGCTGGGAAGGGAGCAAACAGTTGAAGGAGGAAGAGGGTGGGGCACAGATCTGTAGATACAGGCGGTATTCATGTATGAAATTCTTGGCAAGAGACCCGGGTAAGGCTTTGAGCATATCAAAATACTCACCTGAAGCATTTTATAAGCTTTTACCTTATAAAAGCTATTTTTTTTTTTTAAAGAATCACTGAAGTGATTGATTGAACCAAATGTGCTGCACCCTAGACCTGTGTGCTCGGTAGACATACAATGTTCTGTTCAGTTGTAGAAATGGACCAAAGTCAACTGTTTTGCTTTAGCCTTTTGTAGGATGCCAAAAGCCTGACCATTTCCCCTTACAGCATTCTGACAAGCCTAAACTTGTGTGGGACTGCGCAGGCCTTATAGTCAGGTTGGTACAATCAGAAAGGCGTGCTCAAGAGGGTGAACATTTGCATATATACTTTCAAATACAGGCAAACATTCTATATGTATTGAGAGTTGAAAAATAGGATACATTGTATGTTATGACTCCTTTACCACGTTAAGCATCAAGCTTTTGCTTTTCTGTAAAAAAAATACTTTTTTAAAAATATTTATTTATTATGTATACAGTATTTTATCTGTGTGTATGCCTGCGGGCCAGAAGAGAGCTCCAGACCTCATTACAGATGGTTCTAAGCCACCATGTGGTTGCTGGGAATTGAACTCAGGACCTCTGGAAGAGCAGTCAATGCTCTTAGCCATCTCTCCAGCCCCAAAACTAAAATACTTGATTATTAAATATTAGTTTCAAATATTAGCCATTGTCAAGAGTGCTGACTTTGGCAATGGAGAAATAAATATACTTACAGAACACATGAAGTTAGATACTTTGCCAGGAATCTCATGGCAAACCACAAACAGTGATAAATAACAGACATTAGACAATATTTAATTTAGATCATAGAACTGGTTGGTGTGCAAACAAGAGCCACTGGGATTTCCTTTAAGAACTTATATAATAATCATTCAATCCACAAGCAAAGAAAAGTCTTGATTGGGAATTCTTCACATTCTGATGATGTATGTTTAACGTGTGCAGCACAGAAACATCTGAGGGGAGCAGCGAGTCATCCTTTGGTACCATCGAGTGGCAGCTTGGGCTTCCTATAGTAATCTAACTAAGCACCTGACCCCTGACAGATGAGATGTTTTGGAATTATTTTAGGTTCATTTTAGTAACCCAGAAATTCATTCTACTATTGATTTTAACAGTTGTCTGTTTGGTGTTCTGCCCAAATAGGCATGTGGTGTGCTTTTAATGCGGTGTGTTAAGGATGGAAGGAAGGAAGGAAGAAAGAAGAGAAAAAGGACAAATCATAGTATACCTTATCTTTAAAAAGGAAGAGAGTACGATTATAGACTAAATACCAATTAATCAAAATTCATAATCGGGAGTGGGGGAGGGACACGTTGGGAAGGAGTGGGGCCAAGCAGAGACTCATTACTATCTGTGTGACCATGCGCACCTGGACAACCCAGGGAAATCAGCCTCCTCCTCCTCACACCGTTCATCCAGCTCTTTCAGAGCCAAGGTGACGTCCTCTTCACAGATGGACTCAGGGTAGCTCTCAGGAGCCAGAGGCTCTGGCATGTCAGTTTCTTCTAGATCAAGAATCCCTTGACACACTAGCTGGTCCTGTTGGTCTTGCGTAATGTATGACCGCTCATCTTCAAAGGCTGTAACATGTTCCTCCTTTAATACTGAACTTGTATCCTGTAAAATAATCGCAGGGTTAGCAGACTTCAACAACACTACAAGAAGTTTATCAATGCAATAAAAGATGACTGCCAAGGTCCCAGTCTCCGTTTAAATTGTCCAGGTTGCACAGTTTTGGAACACTGAATGCATACAACTGTCTTCTAAAATGTTGCACTTATTTTTTTCCCTTTTGTTTTTTGCTAGTTTAGAAGAACAAACCCGGGGCCTCACACGAGGCAAGAAATTTATTACTGACTCAAATCTCCAGCTCTAGAATTTGAAAATTATAATATACAACCAGCTGTTCTATAAAAACACCAAACGCTTTTTGTTTTCTTTTTTCCTTATGTACAGGATTTGGGTGTTGACTAGAATATATTTTTTTTTTTTTGCTAAAATACCTTCTCTCATATACATTATATCTCTATAGAAGAGAACTTGGCATTATTACTATAAAGTCTCTCTTATTTGAACTATCTATCATTCCTTTCATTTTACCAGAACATAGTACATTCTGGCCATAGGTAGGCTCAAGACTGAATCCATGGGTAATAAGGGTCTGGGCTGCCCACAAGTCATAAAGACTCAACCCAAACCACCACGTTCACCTTCCTGCTATCTGTGATATGGAGAGCTGAGTTCAGGTAAGAAGACAATAGCTCATTGCAGCTTTGAGACCCAAAAAAGCCTCACGGCTGAGATAGAGTTCACAAAAGATTAGGAAACTTTAGATCGTTAGCTTTTGAAATTAAATGGATCCCTTGTGCATTTATTAAACAAGAATAGCTGCATGTCCCTAACCCTCAGCAAATGAGCAATAATGAAAATACAGGTGATAGAGTGAAACGGTTGTTAAGTGGACCCATTCTCCCTAGCCACTGTAACCATGCTGTGGATGCCATCATGACTGCCAAGGGGGAGAAACCCAATGGATACCGGCTAAATAAACAAACTACCACTGTTAAAAAAGTAAAACACGTTCAAGGTATATAATGGTGTCAACGTTCATTTCTAACTTGCATGGATATTAGTCTGATCCCTCGGAGTTTTTAACTATAATAGCACCAGTTTAGAATCCAAGATGAAGTCTTTTCAGCATTAGACCATCGTCACTTTATATTAGCAGTATTTACATGTAGTAGTTTTTAAACTGGTTAAAAATGGCTTAAAAATGGAATTTTCCCCACAAAATGTGAAAAGCAAGCACAAGTTAGAGCCCTGGATTAGCCAGAGTCCTAGTTCCCTCTTCTGGAAAGAATTCTGAGCACATTCCAGACAGGTGCTCTGCTACAAATTAATTCTTAATTATAAGTCCTTAATCTTGTAATGGGCTTAGGCTAATATGCAAAAGGCAACAGCACACACTGGCATATGGAATGCAGATGGTAAATAGCATCAGCCACATACATGGGTCTGCTGGTACCCAACCAAAGAGGGAAAAGAGCATGGTGGTCTGGGGACCAGTCTTTGAAGGAAACAGCTGATGGTGGGCTTAGAGAAAGGCAGCTAGGGATGCTATTCTGAGGAAAGACACCAGAAGATCTCAAAGGCCGAGGAATATGGCAGAGAACCAGGAAGTACATTAAGGAACATGGGTCTGGATGTGGTGCGCAGTGAACCTTGACCTCACAGAGCAGGACCTAAGTCATCCCAGTGGATTATATTCAATACAGCTGCCGGTTCCATCGGAAGTTACGTTTTAAAGACCGGGCTATGGGAGAAACAGACCTAGTAACCTGGGAAGATAATTTATCTAACACCGTTAGAAATGTCCTCACATCTACAGTTTTTCTGGCATCATTTTTACTGTGCTACACACCCAGACACGGCAGCAGGAAGTCCCACCTTCCATTGGTGCACGACTGTATTTGGCTATTGCTTCTATTATATTTTCTAAGTGATAGTTCATTGGAAAGTATTATTATTCAGTACACACTTAAAAAGTGTAACAACTCCTCTAGATTTCATTAAGTAGTGCACTGGGCTAGTAGAATGGATTCCATTGTTTACATGCAGATGCTGAAACTCAAATTTCCTTGAATTCTACAGCCACACAATGACACACACACACACACACACATATTTTGCTACATTTAAAGGTCCATTTTCTATGTGTAAAGTTTTCTGTGGCTCATGACTGAAGGATTCTTTAATGAAATCAAGTGACGACTACGTGCCCTGAAGAGATCAGAGAGGAAGTTATTTTTTTAGGTTACTTTTATTATTCTGAATTGTGTAGGCGTGTTTGTCTGCATGTAGGTATGCGCACGTGTGAGTGGGTGTGCTGGTAAGTTAGAGGCATTGGATCTCCTGGAGCAGAAGTCACTGACGGACTGTCAGCCATGGTTGATGGGAATCGAACTCGGGTCCTCTGAAGAGCAGCAGGTGCTCATAACTGCTCAGCCACCTCTCCAGCCTCTAGTGAGCTGTTTTCAAAGAGAAGTTACAAAGCTTCTCCAGGATATGCCTCCTGTGGTGGTTTGAATGAGAACAGCCCCCACAGGTTCATTTATTTGAATATTTGGCTCCCAGTTGGTGGACTGTTTAGGAAGGATCAGGAGGTGTGACCTTGTTAAAGGAGGTGTGTTCCTGGAGGTGGGCTTTGAGTTTCAAAAGCACAGGCCATTCCAGTTCCAACTTATTCATTATTCTCTCTCTCTCTCTCTCTCTCCCCCTGAAACTTTTAGGTAAGATGTGTGTTCTCTCAGCTACTGCTCAAGTAGCTACTGCCTTGCCTGCCTGCAGCCGTGCTCCCCATATGATGATAATGGACTAATGTTCTGAAACTTTAAGCAAGTTCCTAATTAAATGCTTCCTTGTATAAGCTGCCTTGGTCATGGTATCTCTGCACAGCAACAGAACAGTAATTAAGGCACTCCCTTTACCTTCCCAATATCAGCACACTTTAAAATCTTCAGACAAACATTTGACTAGATTTGTTCCTTTAATTCATAAACCATTTCACCTATAAAAACTAATAGCAGAAATGACTTTAAAACTAACTATGATCTTAATATCTTGGTGCTTTCCTAGTTTCCTTTTATTAGAGGGCAGTTCCGGAACGTCGGACACTGTATTGGAGACACATGACCAAACACGTTACGCCAGCCCAGCTAGCAGAGGCTGTGCTGCACTCCTCTGGAGGAGCTAGTCTTTGGTTGGCAGTTTGAACAAAGGTAGTTTGTAAGTGAAATGCTTAACCCTTTCAGTCTTGCCCTAGAGTGAAAAGGGATCCTTTATTAAAAAGGGGGGGGGAAGGGTAAACTGAAGCACTTTTTCTCTGGTATTAAAGATGCCCCCAGGGACTTTTCAGCTCTGGGGAAGCAAGTTCTTTAGTCCCTTGTATATGGTTTGGTGAAGCTAGGCTCAGGACTGTAATCCGAGCACTTAGGAGATTGAGGCAGTGAGTTCCAGGCCAGCCCAGGCTACACAGTGAGACTCCATCTAAAAATCAAAAACTCTGAATCAAAACAAACAAAATAGCCAAGAAACAGACAGCGATCCTATATATGTACATGGGATTACTCTGAGGCTAACTTTCTCATCATTCAAATCCACATTACTGTTAAATTTCTGGAGAAGATGTAATTCACAGTTTTAAAATTTGTTTTTGCTTCCTTGTTACTCCTGCTAGGATTAAGCTCCATGCCACCAGTCACCTGTTTTATACGCCCAGATCCTAGAATAGTGTCTAGCATGGGACAGGGGCACAATAGTGCTGGGTAAGGTGGCTCACACCTGTACTTGGGAGGCTGAGGCATGAGGACTGCCAAGAATTCAAGAACGACCTGGGCTGCAGAATAGGATCCTGCTTCAAAAAAGGAGAAATGGATGAATGCATGCTCACCTGTGCTGCATCTTCATCGCTAGGGCTCTAACACACTGCTTACCTTGGCAGAGGTATTGCTGTGCTTTGGGACTGGAATGCACTCCTAAAGGTCCATGGATAAGGGCTTGCTCTCCCACGTGATGCTACAGGAAGGTGGTGGGCTTAGAGGTGGGACTGGGCCACTGGGGGTGTGCCCTTGAAGGGGACTGCAGGACCTTGCTCTCCTTCCTTATACCGTTTCATTTAAGGCCATGGGAAACAGATTTGCTTAGTTCATGCTTCTGCCATGATTGCTATGAGAGGTCACTGTCAGGAACGGAAAGCACCAAGAGTGATCCCACAGAGGCCTTGCTTCCTTTCAAACTGATTCCCTAAGGCGCTATGAAAGTGCTCATCAGCGGAGCCCCTCCTGAAAAAAATGTCCGCACAGTCTGCTGCTCTCTGCCGGGGCTTGTCTAAATCTTGAGAATGGCGCTCCCCACCGCCACCACGCCTGACCCTCTTCACTTCTGCTCACTTCCCTCTTCTTCCACCTGCTTTATTCTCCAGGACACTGAACTCTCTGTGGTCAGCTGACTATAACATGTTAGTTCATAAGCCATGTCCTCTGAAAGGTCCAAGGACCCTGAAGCCTGTCCTTTTATCTGTCACCACCAAAAACCAGTTTATTACTCTCTGGATGTCCACAAGTCCTTCAACATAGTGAGTTCCTGTTGAAATGGCATATGTGAACACACACACACACACACACACACACACACACACACACACACACACACACACGCTGCAAATGCCTTTCCAATCATCGCCTTTCTTCCTAGCCTCCTGCTGAAACTCTGGCACCTAGTGAAACCACAGCGAATACTTGACTGAGCTATTTACATCTATTCTATTAGTTCAGAGACCCATGATCAGGAAGCCAAATGCCTCCGTTGCAAATTATATTTGTTCACAGTTAAAGAGGGTCCAAACATGTCCAGTTCCCAGCCTACTAAGAGCACAAGACTTTGCCTTACAAAAGACTAACAACCATGTCAGTTGAGGTCTTGTAACTACATTAATTTCATTAACAGACAAAAATGCATCAGTTTCCTATACTTACCGAGCAGAAACATGTTTCACAGAGCTATGGCAATAATTACAATTTTAAAAAGTATCTATAATCATCTTTAAAAAGCAACAATAACACTACGACAATTAATACTTACTTATTTTGGTCAGTCATTAGCTTGGAATCTGGCTTACTTCTTACAGGCCTTCCAAAAACCATACTAGTGGTTCCAAAGTCTTTTGGTAAGGTTCGTTAAACCAGCTGCTAACACAGCTAGCCTGAGGTCCTAACCCAGTCATAGCACCAATCACAGGAAACCCATACAAAGCAAAAGGGAAGGGGAGGGACACAGGGAAGCAGTCCTTCACAGAAACACAGCACCCCAGGCAATGCCTGCCGTCCCCAGAGAAGCGCTTGCGCCGTAACCAAGTCACACTCTGCAGCGCAAAATGCTCATTGACACACTTGACATTATTTTTAACCTGTAGGCTGTTTCTGACATGTCAACTTTGTAAAAAAAAGAAGAAAAAGAAGGAGAAGAAACAAAACTAAAAAACAACCAACCAGGTCGGACAGTTTCGTTTAAAACAACCCAACAGGTTAGAAATACTGAAAACAAATCAAATCATTAGCAGCACGTCAGCTGAAAACTCTTTGGGAAGAAAAGCAAGGGATGTGGTGGGGTGCTGAAGGGAGCCTAGATTGGCCATGCACCAGCCCCGTGGCTCCCCACCTCAGGCAGCTGGCTGCTAGCATTATCTAGACAGGCCTCCAAACTGGGGGTCTCATCTCTGATCTGCAGCACGTCTTCTGTTGTGTTGCTGCTGGCGGAATCCTGAGACTGAAGCAGGTCCTGGTGTTCGGGCATCAGGTCATCCGCCACACAGTCGCTGTTCAGCTGGGAGGAGAGATGCATACGTTAGCAGCGACAGCCACAAGAAACAGCACACGTCGCCAATACTTTATGGGCTTAGTTATAAAGGACTTCTGGGATTTTCAAAAGTTACCCTCCCCCACCTAGTAATGTATTGGAATAGTTTGTGAATGGGAGCAGCTAATCCGTCAGCATGATGGAGCAGGCCCAAGGTTAATTGTGGTTAACTAAACCGAGGGAAAGAGTTGAGAGCTATCTAGAACTCTACTAGCCTTGAGCCATGATACATGAAAAATGAGAATTTTTCATGTATCATCCTATTTTTCTGGGGTGGGAGCAGGGAGAGATGCTCATACATTCCAGGCAGACCTCAAACTCTGAAACCAAAGACCCTTGTATTTTGATCCTTCTGCCTCCGCCTCCTGGGTATGTACCACTCTGCCCGGCTTATGGGGTGATTGAGATCAAACCCTGTGCTTTGTCTGAGCTAAGCAAGTACTCAGCCAACTGAGCCCCAGCCAGCTCCACAGTCATAGTCTGTTCGGTCTGAGGGTTATTTTTGTGGTGCTGGTATTGAACCATGGACCCTATGCATGCCAGGCAAATGTTCTACTGCTGAGCTCCGTCCCAGCCCCTCTGAGGATCTGTGACAGCGGGAACTGTGGAGGCTCAGGCAGGCGTGATGGAGTGCACCACTTAAGACAAAACCAACAGCAGTTTCACTAAGACCAAAAAGTAAGAAAAGAAAAGAAAAAACAACCCCTGTAAAGTTGTTTATACTAACAGAGCGTTATTAGTGAGGCTTAGGTACAGTAACTATTTTCTCTGGGTCAGTATTCAACATAGTAAGTACCAAGCTTTTGATTTAGAATACACAGAGGCAGATACTAACTTTTCCCCATGCAGATCAAGCAGTTTTAAATGGGTTTCTTTACCTCGGTACCACTGAGACCGGAGCTGGTCTTGTCGGTAAGTAGTCAACTCTGCCCCATGGCTTTCGTGAGAGCTAGCCATTAATAGGCACTCACTCACTGTGTGCTGGGTGGCTTAACTCCCACCAGGCACTACTGTTTAGGGTCTATTTTTAGTGAATGGTTACACAACCTGACAAAGTTACAAAGTGGGTAAAGCCAGCCCCTGAGTTTATAATCACAGTTTGAGTAGTCTGAACCATGACCAGAGAGGCAAAGCCGGCCCTGTGGTTTATGGCTGGCCTCCACGGGCGCTTACTATGTGCCTCGTTTAGTCTCTATGGCCAGTAACCTCACCACTCTTCTGAGCTAGTCCCCTGTAGGGGATTTTTGGTGACTGACATGGTGAAGTGCAAGGGGACTAGACACATTAGGCTGTTTCCGGTCTACTCACTAGCTGTGTGTTCTGGTACAATGGCACTTACTCTGTAGAAATGCATTAACCCTGCTTGCCTTGTGTGGCCAGCTGAGAATTACCGAGATTAGTACAACACCTTGGAGAGCCTGGTGAGTACTCAGCCATCAACATATAAAGGAGGGGGCACTGGAAAGACTTATTTGTGTAATAATGAGCTGTCAATAGCAGAGAAGACGCAAAGCTGACCACAGACAGACAACTTGACGGCTTGCTTAAAGTCTGCTCAGTGCCATAGTGTTGCAGTGTAGAGCAAGGGGACCACGCTAAAAGGGAGGCAGGCTGAGCTTAGCATGACAAAGGCCTTCATGTAAGAGTTGGGTAACCCTCACCAACACTGTGGATGCTTCTGAATGCTACATGCCACGGTGCTATTCTCCACACTGCTGTGTCCAGTGGCTAACTTTACACGCCTACAAACTCAGGCTTCGGCACAACCCACACATCTCTGAATTAAGAGACAAGCCTTGTAGCCTTATTCAAGTGCACTCATTAATTGGTTACATCGTCCTTGGGATGGAAGCCAGAATGTCACATAACTAACTTTAACCCCCCTCCCCCAGTTATTTAAAAGTTAGAACTGGAGAGATGGCTCAGAGGTTAAGAGCACTGGCTGCTCTTCCAGAGGCCCTGAGTTCAATTCCCAGCAACCACATGGCAGCTCACAATCCTCTATAATGAGATCTGGTGCCCTCTTCTGGCATGCAGAACACTGCATAAATAATAAATAAATAAATAAATCTTAATAATTAAAAAGTTAATGCAGGTGCCCACAGAGCCTGGAAGAGGGTGTAAGGTCCTCTGGACCTGGAGTTACAGGTGGTTATGAGCTGCTGCCAGATGTGTGTGCTAAGAACTAAACTCAGGTCCCCTTGGGCGCTTAACTGCTGAGCCATCTTTCCTGTCTCCTAACTTAATCTTGAAGACCAGTGTTGTGCTCGGTCTTTGCATATTACATTCAAAGTACGGCTTTTACACGCCAGGAAAGAGAAGCAGTTGTGCACCAAGAGTTGGTAGTGCCCATGTGTCACTCAAGAGACACCTCATTCTGACTAGCAGAGGATTAGCTGTGTTATCTATCTGCTGCAGGGCACACAAGTCAACTCTGTAAGCTTCATTTTGTCACGAGCCACAGAACACTTATTTCAGGGAGTGCGTTTGTACATAATGAAGTGACAATCGGAAGGCACGTAAACACCATTTTTTTTCTTTGAATTCGAAGCTAAGAGTTAGTCGAGCCTCCTCTACTTGGCAGAAAGGTGAGAGCAATACCATCTGTGTACGCGACAGGATCTGGCTGGCCGTGAGGGCGGCTTCTTCCTCCGAGGACTCGTCTGTATCCTCCTGGTTCGTCAGGGTCAGGCTGGGGGTACTGCTAGAACAGGGGTACTCCTGGAGGGATGGCGTGTCTCCTTTGTCGATACTGTCCAGCGAGCGCCGGCGCACTCCCCAGTTGAAATTGTCCATGCTCTCCCCCTGGAAAAGTGAGACATGACACCTGAGGACTCAGCTGCGTGCTCATTGAGGCTGCAGAAGTTATGACACCCAGAAACACACACCAAGGTGAAAAATCACTGAAGGCACCATCAAAAGCAGAGTTTCAGTCAGCCCGTCTGTTTCTTTCAATGTTTAACCCGTCATCAAATACTTATATTTTTAGAGATTATAAATTATTTGGTCACTTTCACTAAATCATTTTCTTTATAACTCATCTCACACTGCTGGGGGACTGGCTACATCTACACTCTAGGTCATGTCTACTCTAACACACAGACACAAATGAGACCACACGGAGGACAGCTACATCACAGGTGACAACAAAGACACAATCCACACAACACCAGGCTGCAACTTACCTGCAGTTCCTGGTTAGCAAAAAGGAAAACACACAAAGTTAGAGAGCACGAAGACACACATTCAAATATATGCTATGCTTTTGGGGAAAACTCTGTGATTTCTCAAACCCAAAGACGGACGAAAGCTCTGGATTTAGCTTTTGGCGGGAAGCCGACATGTGGTTGGAACCGGGGGAGAGCTGGAGACAGACACGTAAAACAACGCTTCCGTGATACACGTCGGCGACACGAGATTTACAGAAATTTTAAAAATGTACACAGCTCATACTTGGGACGATGCAATAGCTGACTTCTAGCACCCACAATTAACTGACGACAATACAGGGTTACAGTTATTTTCCGAGGGACAGCTGCAGTTAGACGCAGCGGTCATTTTTCAATATAGTTTAAAACCAAGGTCACAGCTATCAAGACACAACTGTTGCCAACTTCAAAAAAGGTCACGAGAGACGACACAGTTCAGCCTCATTCCAGTCAGGATTTATGCTCTGTTCGTGCCGAGCCTCCAAGTCTGAAGAACATAATTCTTAACAGCCCTGGTGTGACAAACTGTATTAAACTGGCAGAAAGAAAAAAGGTTGATTTATATCTCTTTACATGGGAGGGACTGTCTGAAATAGAGGCTTTCAAAAAAGAATGCATTCCCCCTAAATGGAGGAATTCTTTCAAATGGAATTTTAGCTAGAAACCAATTGTGTAAGACTGACAGATTAAACCCAAACTGTTCACACCGACTTCACACTTCAAGAGCTCTGCCCACTGGGCCCTCGGATCCACTCTGGCTATTTCTCAAGGTAGTTTAGAGGCTTTGGGTTCTGCAAGGTTAGGGTTTGGAAAGTACCTTTCTTGAACTTACGTTGTGAATATGAGCATGTTGCATTGCCCATTAATGGCACCCGGCCTCACAATGTATTTGGTGAACGAATGAATGAATGTATTTATTTACACGTTGGGCTTTCAAAGCCAGGGACTCTTTCAGGAGTTTCATTTGTTGTTGTCTTAGTCATCCAATCCAAGTATTTCCTAGTGTTACGTCTCAACCATGACTCCGTGTTGCAAGTCTGTTCCCCTGGCTTGTTTAATCATGGGGCCCAGGCTGGCCCCTCTCCACCCCCCCTAGAACTGCAGTGTCTTCAGAGTGAGCTGACCGAAGCCCTGCTAGCAGCTAGAGTCATCCTCGCTGACATTTCAGAGGGCTGGATGAACTCTACAGCATTTCCAGAGCTCTTTTTACGAAAAAAAAAAAAAAGGCAAACAAAAAATAACCGTAACCATCAGAAAAATGTCAAGAGCCTTTAGAAATCTGAATTCTGAATGAGAAAAACAAGTAAGTGCAGATGGATTTAGAAGCCGCTCACGAATGCAGGACAGGGCAAAGGTCTCAAGCCATCCCATTTTGTTCCTGGCTGTGACGGCTGTCTTACCCTTCCTTCAATATGCTTTCCAAAGGATGAATGTGAAAATACCTTTAAAAGGTTTTGTAAAATCTGCCCTTTTTGAAAAAAATAAAAATAAAAAGGAAAATGAATAATATACATAGAATAAGAAAACATAGGTTTAAAGTTTTCATTTTAAAGGTGGCTGGCATCTGTGCAACTCCCAGGCACCCGCGGGGCTCATCTCCTAGCAGCTGCAGGCAGGCTGAAGCTAGGAAAGCAAACATCGCCCTGTGCTGTCTTCTGACAGCTGACCAGGTGACAGGTAAATCAAAGAGAGCAGCCCCTTGTGAGAGCAGTGGGACGCACATGGGCTACCTGAGCCGCCTCTGCAGACACATAGGACAGACTACGTGATGGGAAACACTTTTGTCTTGCTGTATATTAATATGTATTTGTAACTATATTGGGATGCCCAGATCTTGGATCTATTAGGATCTTTTCAGGTCTAAGGGACTGCCGTTTGGGGAACTGACCTGAGCTACAGGGATGAAATCCCAATAAGACAACATTGTATTTACCATGATGGTTGCTTCAGAAATCAGTCGGTGCTTTGACCTGCGCCAATGGGTGAGCTAAGAAAGGCGCTAAGGAGCGGTGGCAAAGCCTCTCCTCTCCTGAGAGCATCCCTGAGACTGATCTTTACTTGCCTCAAACGTTGCTATGTGGGCACATGAGGTCACTGAACAGTGACGAGCATCTTGCTGCTGCCTGGGACCAAGTTGGCCTGGAAAGAAGGGGAGGGCCCAGAGAAGCATAGGGAGATGGACAGAGCCTCAGAGTCACGCCAAATGGAAACCTCTGCCTTGGGACTAGCTCAGTTGCATGGATTTCCACTTAGAAAAGCCCTAGATGGACATAACAAGTAGACAGAATCAGGTTATGAGAGAAAGCCCTCTGGGTGTCAGAAGAAACAGGTCCTGAGGGGAATTTGAAGAAAAAGTGGTTGGGGATTCCAGAGAGAGGCCTCAGGCACCTGCCAGAGGCAGAGTTCTAGAAAGCCAAAGCCACCATGTGGTCACGTTAGTGACAAATACCACTTTGTTTGAGCTGGGCATGGTGGTTCATACCAGTCTTCTCACACTTGGGAGGCCAAGGCCAGAGAACTGGCATGAGCTTCAGGCCAGATAGTATTACAGGGTAAGAAAGTAGACCTTGCCTCAAAACAAAGACAAAAAAAAAAAATCATGTTTGATCAATTTTAATGTATGTATTTACTATTAATTGATTTAGCTCAGCTAAACATTTAAATCTATGAATACTCTAAAATAATCACCGTGAGTTCCTTTTCTACCCTGTAAAGACAGGCACGGACTTTTCTCTGACTTCAGGCCCCTGCTGCTGACTGACTGTGGCAATCGTTTATCTTTCTGGATTCTACAGTCATCTCCGTAAGGGAAGATGGCGTGGTCAGAGTCTGGCTTACGCGTGACTATCTGGAAAGGTCAAGAAAGCCCACGTTCTTACCTCTGCATCTTCCAACTCAACATCCAAGAAGTCAAAGTCCTTAAAGACGCCGAACTGCTGCTCACTGCTGTTGTCTTCCACGGCAACTTCCTCTTCCTGAATGATGTCCTCTGTGGTGGAGATCAAGCTGGTCTGCTGGTCCCCGCCTTCCAGATCCTCATTAGAAGAAAATACAACCTGATGCCCCGAGAAAGGTTAAAAACAAACAAAAAGGTATCATTTTTGTCACTCTGAGCCTGAAGTACCAGCCCCTCAAGATCCCTGTCAGCCCCACTCTCCAAGCAATGTAGAATTTCAATTTACTTTTCGTGCCTACCTAGTTCAACACTCGATCAGCATAGCTGCCAGATTTTGCAACAGACAAGATCATCTCCTTGTCATTCTTGGTTAATACCAGGACTTACTTAGAGAAGGCAAGCACCAAGACACAATGATTTTGGTGCTTTTTATCTACATGTTCCTCATTACTCACAGATGGATTCTTTGGGAGGCCAGATTCGGGGCCACAGAGGGACAGAACGCTCATCAGCTTCTCTCTTGTTCTCCGCTAGCAGGAAGGAAATTCCTCGGTTAGTATGGGTAAACTCAGACAGTTCTCAGGTGTTTGTATGCTCACAAAATCGACTCCTCCAGCCCATGCTGATGCTCTCTGCGCACCTGTGATAACTGTGGCCTTTTCCAGCTGACAGGAACCAGGGCATTGGAGGTGGAGCCAGAGGAGGTGGAGGATGTGCTCCTGGTGACAGCGATCACCTTTGCTTTCCCATTCCTTCCCGCAGCGCTGTGCTGGCCTCCATACTTGTTTCCAATGATGGGCGTCTACACAGAACCAGATGCCAAAGTTGACTCAAGGCTTCCACAGCAAAGAAACTAGCAAGGGTTAACAGCAGGTCTATCATGACATTTTCTACAAATAATCAAGGAAGCAGGCTGAGCAACCCAGTAAGCAGCACTCCTCCATGGCCTCTACATCAGCTCCTGTCTCCAAGTCCCGGCCCTGCTTTCCCTGGATGATAGACTACAAGTTGTAAGATGAAATAAACCCTTTCCTCTCCAAGCTGACATTGGTTGTAGTGTTTTGTGACAGCAAAAGAAACCCTGACCAAGGTACCCCGAAACTGTCACATCTGCAATTTTTCTATACTCAGCTTAAACATTCCCCCCCCCNATCCCAGCACTCGGGAGGCAGAGGCAGATGGATCTCTGTGAGTTCGAGACCAGCCTGGTCTACAAGAGCTAGTTCCAGGACAGGCTCCAAAGCTACAGAGAAACCCTGTCTCGAAAAACAAAACAAAACTCCTTTTGTCCTTGAATCGGCTCTGTCTCTCTCTCCACTCACTTTCAACTAGTTAGGACCACAGGGCTGCTTCTGCAAACAGCCACTTGACAATTTCACCACCGAGCAGGTCAAAGCCCCCTCAATTCACCTCTGCCAGGTAAGTCACAAGACTGAAGGTCGCATCCGAGAAGGAGTCATGCAGGTACCGGCACACCACGTTGATCCAGTTGGAACAGTCTCGGGAGTAGGTGTGCGTGCTGTACAAACTCATCATGTGAGCCAGGTTCACCAGGGTCGGGCACTTCTCCTCTGCACAGACCTACAGAACACACAGGCTTATTTCATCTGCCTATCATGGAAACCTGGTCTAGGCTACATGCATTTATTCCAAGAAATGACTTGCATATTTAAGTTTCAATGTACTTCTGTTTAAAAGCTAGGAAAGTTAAAAGGAGAAGGAAAAAAACCCAAGGCACTACTAAGAGGATTGCAGTAGAGCAGCGGTTCTCAACCTCAGTCTCCCCCTTTGGTCAACCTCTATCTCTAGGCATATTTACATTATGATTTATAGCACTAGCAGAATTACAGTCATGAAGTAGCCACGAAAATGATTTTATGATTGGGGGCCACAGCAAAAGGAAGGCTGAGAAGCACTGGAACAGAGGACTGGAAAGAGGAGGGACATGTCCAACCAACACTTGTCAGGGTTTTACACAGGATAGTGTTTTCGGGCTGTAATAGACTATCTCTGGTAAATGACCATCCATGGTTTTGTAAGCCCTACCCATGACTTTGTAACTGTTCTGTCAAGTCCCAATGTGCTGTAGGTGCCCAAGAGCCTGGGGCCTAAGCAGGCAGACTCTACTAAGAGTCTCAGGCCAGTTGAGGGCTGCTCTGTCTCACCTATGTATCTCACAGAAGAGCTACTGCAGACCACTCCAACCTGTGTGCCAGTCACAGGGCCTCACTGGAGCTACGTCATCTCTGCTGGTGGCAATCTGAGTACCAGACATCAAATAGCTACAGAATGGGCATCAGCAAATCTCTGGGGGAGCTTATTGGCTGAATTCACATCCTTAGTTCCTTTATTCCCTGGTTATTGGTAAAGATGTCTCTTAGCCTCCTCTGGGAAACACTAGAACAATCTAGAATGGATAAAGGGCCCTTGTTGCTTTACTAATCTAGTATGCACGTATCAAAAAAAAAAAAAAAAAAAGACTGGCCTAGTCTCATAATGTCCACTTTCAGTTTTCTTCTTTTCATTTTTCTCACTTGTTCTCCTGCTTTACTAAGGCTTTGTATACATTTTCCCAACTGTCTAGAGCATTTAGTAGAGAAAATATTGCCTCTGAAATATATGTACATGTTTAACTATTTGTCTGAAACAACTTTGATAATTCAGAGATCATCTGACTTGAAGGGCCTCATGTCTGTTTCTCAGCCGTTATCCCTTCCTGGGCTAGAGCTCCAAGGGCAGGTGTGACTGCTGACAACAGAGAGAGTAGTGTGGAAACTGTTTTCTAAATCCACTGAAAGCAGCTGATCTCATCGATTATCCATAAAACCGACGAGAAGAGGGAGGGAGGTCTTGGTTGATGTTTCTTATTGCTATTTCAACATGAATGACTTAAAAAGTCATATAGTCTTGTAACTTCACAGTAACTATTTAAATCTTTGCTAGAAAAATCTTCTCGAATGGGGTTTTGTTTGCTTGTGAGCCTTGCCAGACTTGAATTGCTGATTCTTTGTCCTTGGATTTCTGCTTGCTGGGATCACAGGTGTGCACTATCACCTCTGGCTGTTACAAAGGGTATTTTTATTTTCTCAGCAAAAAAATTTTTTAAACACTTATCTTTGAAAAGGGAGGCAATTCCTGTGCAATACTATAAAAAAGACAATGACCTAATTTCATTTTGACATTTTTGAAGCACCAGATTAGAATTCACTCTGATGGTCCCAAAATAACAAACTGTTTTGTTATGATTTCTGCCATAATGAAGAGTTTGTGCCTGGCCCTGAAATGCCAAGCACCCCAGGGGCACAAACAGAGATCTGGTGATATTTGCATAATGAGGAAGCACATAATGGCAGAGAATTACTCTCAACAGTTACGAGCGAGAGAATAAATTAAGGAAATCAATTTCACCACATCCTGCAGGTTGCTAAAAGCATACACGGAGGGAGCCGTCCTGTTCTGCGCCACAGGCGAAGGCACACTTGAGAACAATTTAGCAATCACAGAGGCCTGATTTGGATTCTTAGAAGCAAAAAAATTATGTGGGGACTTCCTGTGACCTGATGAGGTCACGGCAGCTGCATCTTTATCCTCAGGGCCTAGGATATCTTTAGGTCAGGCCTAAATCTAGCCTTCTCAGTGAATCAGCATTGCACACTCTGGCAACATCTCTTAGATGTTTTTATTTCCCTATTGGTGCTTTCTATTTCTTCAAAAAAGTCCAATTAAGCCCCCCCCAGACACTTCCCTTCATGTTTTCTTTCTAACCCCTCAACAGGGGGATGTAGGGAGGAGACCTTGTTTATATTTTTCTGATGATGTATTATTAGAATAGTAAAATAAACTCTATTTTAACAAATTTTATATTATACTAAACCCTTATTAGTGAAAATACTATATATAAAGTTGGTCTATTTTAGAAAAATATTATCTAAAAGTATTTTATTTCAAACAGTTTTCCACTTAACTTATTAAAATCAACAATAAGAATTTTTGAGTTATCTTTTTTTCACAGCCAGGTATGTTTTTCTTTCAATTTCATTACATTTACTTATTATTGGTCGTGTGTGCATGCGTGTGGAAGAGGTTAGAGGACAGCTTGCTAGCCATGGTTCTACCTATCACGCAGGACTTGGGAATTAAACCCAGGTTGTGAGGACTGGACGCAAGTGTCTTTACTTATGAGCCACTTCACCAGTCAGTTTTTCTTTTTTACTATTATTATTATTCTTATTATTTTGAGACAGGGGCTCGCTCTGTAGCCCAGGCTGGCTTAGAATTTCCCATGTAACCCAGCTGGTCTCAAATTCATGACAAAATTCCGTCTCCAGAGTACTGAAAGTGTAGACAGGAGTCACCATGCCTGGCTTACCATTTTTAAGAATTAATATGTGTTTCCATTAAGTATGACAGCTAAGTTATCCATAATTGGCTATTTGAGAATCTCTTCATACTTAGTAAATTATAATAAATTTAGAAATCCAAGGCCATATTTTATCTTATTAATACAACTTTTATCCTTTTTTGTTTCGAAGGCTATCGTACAGTTCCCCAGGAAGACACGTGCCCTTGCACGTGTGGTGATGCTCTCTCCACTGCCTTCTGCCACCATGCTCGGCGCTCAGCATTTTCCCGGCCTTTAGATTACCTGGCAAAATAATGCAAAAGCTCTGATGTTCGTTACGGCTAATGTGTTTGTGGCTGCTTAGCACTCAAATGGGTCTGTACCCAGCAGTGCTACACCTGACGATGGGAGGGTGCCCTTCCCTGGCCCTGTGTGTGTGTGCGTGCACGCGCGCGTGCTTGCCTCCTCCCTTGGCTGTGCTCTTGCTGACGGAGGGGTCATAAGAAAGCTGGTTCTCTTATGAAAGGGCTCTTCACAAAAACGTAATTTACTCACTCTTCTCTGTTAGACGTTTCCGGCTTTTCCTCCCAGAGCTCTGGTTAGGTTCCTGTAGCTGGGCTGTCATTCACTTACTCCGCCCAGCTCACGTCATTTACTTGGGAATGTGGATTACTTCTAAACGTATCTAATGCCTTTCTGTTTTAACTCTGAAAACTGCCCCCTCCAAGAGACAATGACTGACAAACACAGTGTTGTATGTGCATAAATAGGGACCTTATCTTTACAAAGCTGCTCAAGACAGAAAACTATTAAAACGACACAATGGCAACATTCTATCTTAGGAAATTAAGAGATAAATATTTTCAACACATTAACAGACGATATAAGAGTTACACTACTGCTGTCAGACTGTGTGGTGGGAAGGTAAACAGTGTGAGCAGAGAGAAAAGACAGGAAAGGAAGGGTTAAAAAGAAAAGAGAAAGAATTTTAAGAAAGGGGACCCCTGCACAGGTAATTTTCCCTTTACTAGTTACATCCAATTTGTGTGAGTGTGTGCACGCTCTCTGTGTGTGGGGGCTGGGAGTGGAGCTCAGGCCCTCGAGAAGAGAGAGCAGCAAGGCTCTTTCCAGCTGAGCCATCTCTCGGCTCACGCAATGTCCTCTGCCCAGAAAACTCCAATTCCTGGCCCACTCACAGCTTCTCACCCAGGGACCTCACTGCAGTGGGTCCTGTTTGATTCTCGTATCAGCCTTGACAGGGTCTCCTCTAGAAAGACATTTGTCGTCTGTGCCTCCAGGGGCTCTGCCCTCACTGCCAGGAGCTTCACCAGACAGCTTCCATGCCTACGTCCATCCCCACTTCAAGACCCAAGAGACCGCAGGTTTATCTACCCCACTCACCCCAGTGCCTGGTCCAGGTTCGCCAGGAAGTAAATGAATGAAAGAGAAACCGACAGCGTGGAAGAGAAGAGAAGTGGGAAAAGGAGCAGAAAAAGACACAGACTCGGAGAAGGGTCGCTCGAATTCAATGTTTTTATTTGCTGGCTTTTGTGTAACTCCTTTGCATGATAAGCAGAATACGCATTAGAGGCGAAATTCAGAGACTCAGAGCGAGAGGATCTGCAGGACAGGACAGTGTCCTAAGCCGGACCTCTCAGCGACACTGTTGCTTACCTTTGCTATCCGACTAGCAGTTTCTTTGCAAAACTGAGTCGGGCTGTCAAAGTGCTGGATTAGGTGAGGCAGTAAGCAAAGGATGTTGAGAGGAAAGCCTATTGGGCGGAGAAAAAGAGCAAACAAGAACCAACTTTATTGCACGGTATTTGGGAAGCTGACGGCATGTTTAAACGGTCTAGAGAAACCCATTTTCATGTTTACGGGATAGCTGACCTTACAAATTTTTACCAAATAAATTAACTAACATGAAAAATTATCCTTTTTGGGGGGAGGCAGAAATGAACAATTTCAAAACAAATAATTGGTTAAAATGCAACTATAGGCGGCTGAGGATAGACTTCAGTGGCTGTGTGCTTGCTTAGCATTAGGAAGAAACAGGTTCAATCCCCAGCACCCCGCCCCCAACACCCCTAAAAGGCAACTATACCGACACTCGTAGATTATATTCACATCACCTGACACCTGGGACGGATCCACCAGCGTGTGTTTAGAGACCGAAATGAGTTGACTGAGGAGGTGCACCGTCATCTCTTGGGTAGACACTGAGGTAAAGCCCTTCAGGAAGAGCTGCTGGAGGCCTGGGAAGTTACTCCACTTCAACTTGCTTTGCACGTTTTCAATCTTCTCTCGACTCTCCGACTTATCCAGAGGCAAGTGAAGGAGCAGCTTGTTGAGAAGCCTGAGAGCCAGGAGGTATTCGTATTCGTAATCAGACTCTAGCAGAGACGTCGCTATCCAGAAGATGGTGGCCATCAGGTTGGTGGGCTCAGTAGTGGGCTGCGCGTCATACATTCCTTTCTCCCTCAGCGAGGAAAGGCTTCGAGTCCTCGCCAAGCTACCATTATGGTTTATCCGTCCGTCCATTATATCCAGTGTGTTACTCCGCCTCCGGTCTCCTCTGCGGTCACCGACTAAACTTAACCTCAAGGAATTACTTCTCGTGTTACTGTTGTAGCCCAAATAAGTGCTGCTGCTCACGGGACCTGTGCTTAGGTCGAGCTGTCCAGTGCTTTTTCTGTTAGCTGCGTACTTGTTTCCCATTACAGGATCATGGTATGAGGTTCTAAGAGAGAGCGGGCAGGGAGGGGGACGACGTTACATAACTTTTGCTATATTGAATTTTCTCTTAAAAACTGAAAAAGCAACTTTTTTAAAAAAAAATCTGACTTTGTTTCATGAAATTTCAGTTTTGCCCCAACAATAAAGACAACAGTGTATTGTATCTTTTGCCGTGGCTCTATTTTGAAGTCAGGTTTTACTGCTAGAGTCGCTGCTAACTTTCAGTTCTAGATTTAGGTATGTGTTACGTCCCAGGTAGATCCTGTTTGTATCATGACTGTCCAACTTGCAGTCCCTCCCGCCTTCAACAGCACATCCTTTCCATGAGAACCAGGCATGCAGGTCTTTTACTTCTACATACCTGATGTATGTATGTACATCGTTACTATTCTATGTGAGCCAAACATACACAAAAAGATGGGGCAACAAAGCTACGGAGGGAGTTAGGTATGTAAAGATGCATTTATACCCCTTGACTTGCTATTATTAAAACACAAAGGAAACACAGGAATCCAAAGGAAGGAAACCATTAGCATGCTGAGTCAGAAATGCTCTGGGAGAAACTGACTATGTGGGACCTTAAGGACTGGGAGGTGAGGCTGTTCTGGGGAAAGTGGTAATCAAGTAAAGTAGGTGTCCTGAGGGATCACCTAAGTGTGACAACTGGTGAGACAGCAATGGGGCTTGTTGGTGGAGCCTAAAGAGAAAGTAAAAAGGTCCCCAGCCAGGACACTGGAAGAGAGCACTGACAAGATCAGTTGCAGAACTTAGGGGAAGTTCTCACTTTCCATGTTTAAAAAAAAATAAATGTATGTGCATGGTTGTATGGACACCTTCAAATTCCAGAAGAGGGCGCCAGATCCTTCAGAGCTGGAGTTTTGGGGTGGATGTGGTTGCTGGAAACTGAAGAGTAAATGCTGAGCCATCCCTTCAGCCCACACCCGACCTCCCCCTCTCCTTTATTTCCTTTTTCTTTTAGACAGGGCCTGTGTATCCCTACACAGCACACTATGTAGCCAAAGATGGCCTCCAATTTCTGATCCCCTTTAATTTCTCTCCAGCTTCCAAGGGCTCTATGTAATTACAGGCAGGAGATACCGCGGCATGTCTGAGCCACTACGCCACGCTTGCTCGGCTGTAGGGATCAAAAGCAGAGCTTGACCAGAGTAGACCTACACCCGCAGCCCACTTGGTTCTCTGGAGGCTGTTCACACTGCTGACGTTAGGCTCGTCCACGGCCATTCCAATCGCATGAGTTTGGACACTGCAGCCCCAGGGTCAGGGCCGCCTGCTGTAGGTTCTTACTGAGAAAGAGCTGACAGCAGGTCGCAATGCTTCATGGTTTCAGCCAAGGTATCGATTGCAGATTCCAAGGTGAGAAGCAGTTCAATCACAAATCCCTGGGGATGAAACATTTCAAAAAAATCTAATTATGTTCGGTTTAAAAACAAAACAACAACAAAACCAAAGCAACAGCAACAACAAAAACCAGTATGGCAATGGACTTCCGGGAGATTTAAAATAGAACCAACCCCACATTCATGTTACAAAAAATTAACTTTCTGAGCAACACAGCTTTGCTAATGGGTGAGAACTCATCAAACCAAAGACATGGAATGATTGAAACAGCAGTGTAATTGCCACAAATTGCTCAGGCCAGAAGTCTAGGCATACTCTTCCTTCAATACGTACACTGCATCTGTCAACAAGTCTTGAAAATATCACTTTAAAATATATCCTAAAGAAAATGTGGTACATTTACACAATGGGGTATTACTCAGCTATAAAAAACAATGACACCATTAAATTTTGTAGGCCAATGGATGGAACTAGAAAAAAAAAATCCTGGGTGACGTAAACCAGACTTATAAAGACAAACACGGTATGGACTCACTCACAAGTAGATAGAAGATATAAAACAAAGGATAACCCTTTGTTTCCAGGAAGTTCCATAGAGAGGACACACTGCCCGACTCCTGTTTTCTATGAGAAATGTTCTCAAGCCAGATCATCACAGGACTTGGTTCATTTCAGTCCCTCCTTAAAGATCGCTACTTAGACAACTGAGCATGTGAGTGTGTGTGTGTGAGCACATGCGTGTACGTGTGANATGGCTTTCATCCATTGAAACCACTTCTGAATTATTTTTGAGCAAAATGTTTTCATAACTGGGAAATTGTACTATATAAAAAGTATCCAAATAATTTTTTTACTGTAACTAGGCTTTAATAAAAATGTCATTTTAAATTTCTTCAGATCATATAGAATAGCAGCTACCCATCTTGATATCTTGATTTTAATCTCCCAAAGAGATTCCCAGACGTGCACACACATATACAATATACACGCATCAAAAGGCTAAAGAGAAAGGGCATTTCATCCTTGCACATAAGCAACAATTTTTCAGATGCTGGCTATCAGATTGAAGGGGCCAAGTCCCATTCATGGGGCACTCGACTCGGGAAGCACTCTGCTCCTGGGTTACTTCCCCAGCCTCCATCACTACCTCCATTGATAGTTGTACCAAGCTATAAATATTCTACTAAAAGTTTACCTTTCCAAGTTCTATTTTTCTAAAAGAAAAGTCTTCTAATTCAGTTCTCATTGACCTAGCCGGGCGGTGGTGGCGCATGCCTTTAATCCCAGCACTCGGGAGGCAGAGACAGGCGGATCTTTGTGAGTTCGAGACCAGCCTGGTCTACAAGAGCTAGTTCCAGGATAGGCACCAAAGCCACAGAGAAACCCTGTCTCGAAAAACCAAAAAAAAAAAAAAAAAAAAAAAGAAACTGTTTCTGTTCCGTTTCTGTTCCCACTGAACTTTATTATTCCAACTCCATTACCCTTTGGTGACTCTGGAGTAGCATTGAGATGGTGTGTTAATGTATGTGTAAAACAAACATTCTCTGACAGGCATAAATTACATGACCTAAATAGGTCCTTAGATAGTCAGCAGGAAACTTCACCATGCTTCCTAGGACTCTGCCTGTTGCTAACCTATGTAGCAATTAAATAGCCACTACGTAGATCTTGCTGCTGCCATGAGTCCTTGAGCTCTAGGAGCAGCTGACGACCGCCCAAGGAAGATAGCAAGTTTCTTACCTGTGCATCCTCCCCTGGGTCCCCCACAGTTTCCACGAGCCTGGAGAGGACGTCAGAAAGTGTATCTGCAGACAAGGGTTGCTTCAGTGCCCTGAAAATCTGGAAGGATCTCCCAGCGTAGTGTCGAGAGGAACAGGAGAGTGCTGTCTGCAGAGCGACCTCACTGAGGTGACGTTCCAGGTGTATTCCTTCTGAGAAGACATGGGAGACCACGGGTGCTTGTGTGTAATGCAGGGAGTTACAGCCAGGGGCTAAGCACTGTATGACCAGTGCCCTGCACACTACCTGGCTAGGGAGAGCACACTTGGACTATGTCCAGTGACTGTACTGCACCTGCACTTGGGAGAGATCATTTTCTGATCTCCAGGAAGGGATCCTGTGGACCAGGATCTCTCACACTCAGCAATGCTAGCTAACAGTTGGGGCCGGGCAGTTCATTCTCTAGAAGGATGTCCAAGGCAGGGAGTGGTGTTAGTAACAACCTAGTTACTTTACCAACCCTACAGCGAGGACAAAAGAACTCTAGACAATGCCAAAGGTCCAGAGAAGCAGAACCACCCCTAGTAGGCAAACACCATGTTAGCATGGAATTCTTTTACAAAGATTGTCAGATGTATTACATTTTAAATTGCTGACATCTTTACTTATGTAAGAGGTATTTTACAATTTATAATCTCTGTATATTTCCCTTTAATGCTAGTCTTTCGACTCTTAATTGTATTATTCAATTCTATGACTATCATCCACAAAACTAACCTCGAGATTTCATGGAGAGAAATCTGATTTTTAAGTAGTAATTTTTTCTTTACCAACACACCTATTATCATTCACATATTAAACAAGACAATCTTTCTAAACTGGGGAATATTAATTATCAACCTTTTGCCTGGGCATCACTGAAAATTCAGCCGCACTGACACTGTATCATGATCAAATGTTACTTGGTCTATCCATTAAAGACGATACCTGCATTTGACTGCTTGAAGACAGAAACCACATGCTTCAGAAAACTGGTGAGCTGTTCGGCACTCTTGATGCTGGGGTTCTTGGCGGAAACGTCCTCATGGTTCCAAAGGGGCCCTCGTTTTCTGAAAATGGGATTGTGACATGCTTTTTTTTTTTTTTTTTGGAATTGACATCAGCTACTTGCTCTTACCTGTCTAGACTTTGCCTTTACACTCAGGAGGGGCAGTGGCTGAATTAGTCAGCTGTGTAAGCTGACTCTTATCACTTAAACACACGGACAAGGAAGGGCATACATCAAGAGGAGCAAGACAGAACTCCAGCTCAGAGATAGTCAAAAAAGATGACAGATTAGCCTAACACAATGAGTATTGCACATATGAAAGGGACTTTAAAAAATTTAGAATCTCTGTCTATTTCTCTTTAATGTAATTTCCCCCAACACCTAATTTTACGACTCGGTCACCCACAAATCTAACCTTCAAATTTCATGGATCAAAACAGACACATAGGCAAAACCCATACATAAAAAATGTTTATCTACTATTTTATGTGTATTCATGTTTCATATACATGTAGGCATGTGTACGAAAGGCATGCCTGTTGCCCTTTGAGGTCAGAAGAGGGCTCAGATCCTCATGGAGTGGAATTACAGAGGGCTCTGAGTCACCATGTGGGTGCTGGGAATAAAATCGGGAAGAACAAGCACTCTTAACTGCTGAGTCAGCGCTCCAGCTTGCATATATACTACACACACACACACACACACACACACACACACACACATACACACACACACATACACGCTCTCTCACTCAGGCACGCACGCACGCACACAATCCATAACCACAGGAGGCCTGGTTTTTACGGCTCTCTGGTGTGAATTTTCCCAGACACCCTGGCATTGTGTAGTAAACACTTTCCTCAGCATACCATCAGAAGGGCTTCCCTAGCATCACCCAACTCAACTTTGCTCGAAGCCCTGTGGTTTGGCTCTTGCAATGGGATATCATGTTTTTTCTCCATCTGTTTATCTAGTAGAGTCTACATACAGCAGACCATAAACAAAAAGCATTTGCTGGTTGATTAGAGTGTTATTACGCCTCCAGCTAATAGTCTAGTAGCGCGTTCAGTAACCCATAAGATTGACTTATCTCAGTATACGCATACCAGCAGGCATTCAAAAGTTCTGGTTGGATCGTAGTCTTCAAAAGACTGCATGGTACAGACATGTGTATCATAGTATGGAATTTGGCTGCCGTGAGACTCGTTCACCACAAACAGCGGAGATGGCAAGAGCTGCGAGGTTACCTTGAGGTAATGAACTCCATGAGGGTTTTGACTTTTCCGTCCTGCTCCACTGAGAGGTCCACCTCGCCGAGGAGGGTGGTGTGGAGGTGTGACATGGCAGCGCTGTTGTTTCCTAAGCTGATACTAGAGGAGGTAGAACTTGAGCTAAGCCCTGAGTCTGTCATAGGGGAGGGCTGGTAATCAGGTATAAAGTCGTTAATGCCTGCTGAAAGAGAAAGCCCACTGTGAATATACACGCCGCAACAGGACCCAGAGACTAGTTGCTAACTACACTGGTCATGGCTACTCATAGACCGCAGGGGACACATGAGGGTACAGGGCAGGCTACTGGACATGGGTGCCTCCTGAATCCCACAAGCACAACTATAGCCAATGCTCTGCAGGGAAACACTGTTCACCGTTTGTCATGAGCCGCAGCTGCATCAGTGGCCCTCTGCTGCCATCTGCCGAAGAACACTGACAGTGGCAAATGCCTAGCAATCTGGGGTGTTCGCTTCACCTTTATCAAGACAAGTTACATTTCTATGATGTGAACTAGTTTTCAGTTTCATATGGAAAGAGCTCTATAATCTCGGCTTCATTTTACTTTAAGAATCTATTTTAATTTCTATCTAATATTTATTTTAAGTCAGTCATTAAATGAACAGTTAAAAGCCAAAACCTTACATAATGGCAAAAGGATACTTAAAAACAACCAACAAGCTATGGGATTTTTGAATGAAAGTGTTTTTTATACAAAACCAGAAAGGTTTCTTCTTCTATTATTATTATTATTATTATTTTTGCTTTTCGAAACCAGTGTTCTGTGCGAAGCCTGGGCTGTCCTGGCACTCACTCCGTAAAGACCCGCCTGCCTCTGCCCCCTGAGTGCTGGGTTATTAAAGGCGCGGGCCACCACCGCCTGACTATCTTTACTTTCTAAGTTACCATAAAAGCCTCATTAATTTTGGCCTCCTTGATCTAAAATATGGAACATTTTAAACGCAGCAAAGATAATCAAGGGGCTAAATGATTTTTAAATGTCAGTCAACTTTCAGAAATTATGAGAAGGGATCTCATGCAACATCATTCTTAAAACAAACAGCAACAACAACAACAAAAACCAACCCAAAACCAGGTCCTCAATAAATTAAGCACTCTTCATGTCTTCTCCAATTTATATATTCCCAACCTAAAATCTGCTTGCTAGAGATCCTGAGAAGGGTCTCAACTATTTGCCTTAATGCATTCTTCTACTGATTATGAACGACACAGATGTTATTAAAATCCAGTAACTGCTAGCTACTGCGGGGTGTTTCCACTTTATAGCCTGTGGCTCCGAACTCAGTACCTGTGAAAGTATACTCTGAGTGTGCAGTTTGTTTGACTGTCAACACCCTGGGCTCATTGAACTCCTTGTTCCTGAGAAGTACAGAAGCAACCGTTCGGATGTTGCTGTTGGGTCCCATCACTATCAGTAAGTGCAGAAGCAGGCGTTTGCAATGCTCGTACACCTCAGGGTGGCAGTGGTCAAACCCTGGAAGGGACAGGAGAAAAGTGTTGTCAGTTAGGAGGGCAGTGTGCTGGCCACCAAATGAGGAACTGGCCCCACTGTTGGCACTCAAGTTCCTGACTTGCAATGGTGTAGTATAAGCATGTAGCCCCACACACATGTAGTGTGAGCATGTAGCCCCACACACATGTAGTGTGAGCATGTAACCCCACAGAGACTTCCAATCAAATCTGGATTACTAAAAATAGAATGGAGATGCCAACTCAGACGCGGTTAGAGGACTCCTCAGGGATAATGGGTGACCAGGAAAAACACCTATACACGTTGAGTTCAGACCCAGAGAGTGGAGAGTTCCTCTTAGCCTGACCACAAGCATGTTACCTCCCAGCTTCTCCTCCAGCCCACATGACCCCGATCCGTACACCCAGAGACTGTGCAAACTGTGGTGGGTTCAGTCCAGGTGTGCAGAGTCCATGAACACAAATGCTCACTGTGTGCACGAGAGTTCGTGGAATATTGTGTATTATAAAGCTCATTTTTAAATTGGTTTTAAGTTTCCTCATACATTTATGATGCGGCCTTCTTTCTCATTGTATAAATGCCTACGGAGAGTCAGGGTAATTCTTATTGTTTGTTTGAGACAGGGTCTCGCTATGTAGGCCTGGTTGGTGTAGAACTCACAGAGAACTGCTTACTTCTGCCTCAGCTCTCAAGGTAACTTTTCAATTGGTTTCACACCAAAAGCTTCATGACCTCTTAGAAATTATGACTCTGCTATGTAACACCAGATATCCATGAATTCTTTTAAGAAAGTGGGCATTCTATTTTGCCTGGCATGTAAGACAAAGCAAATGTCTATTTACCACGGGAATTACGGAGGGGCAAGCCCTGTATTTATGTGCTCTTGAAAGCATTATCAGAAGATGGCTACCTTGACTCGCTTCAAAAAGCCAATGCTCCAATCACAGAGGAATTACAGATGTGGAAGAGTTCTCACCTGCTACCAAGGACACATGCAGACTCAGCTGTTATCCGTGCAATGGTCAGATGCTTCCAACAGCTGGAATGCATTTCCATTCTCCATTCCCTCGGAAAGGCTCCGATCTCTAGGGTAATCTAATTTTACTGTAGTAATAGCCCTTCCGGCAGGGTAGACTAGATATGTACTTTTGTAACAGGTACAAGGAGCCATGGAATAGGCATACGGATAGGGATAATATGGGCTGGAGAAGCTGGGAGGTAACATGCTTGCTTGGTGTGCACAGAGCCTTGGCCTTGTTCCCAAGTAAAAGGCAATGCACATGCGGTGGTCAGGCTAAGGTAACTCCCCACTGAAGAGAGAGAATGCGAAGAGTCTCATGGAAGCGACAAATGGAGGAAACAGAAGCATCAAGGTACTGGTTCCTGACCTTCCTGACATGGCGACCCTTTAATATGGCTCCTCCTGTTGTTGTAAACCCCAACTCAAAAGTTACTTCAGTGCTGGAACTTCACAACTTCACTTTAGCTATTACTATGAATCGAAATGTAAATATCTGACATGCAGGATATTTTGTATGCCACCCCAAGGGGTCGTGACCTACAGGTTGAGGACCATGGATCTAACGGTTCCCTGAAGGATGAACCAACTTAAAAATGGCCCTAGAGACACAGAAGCGGAGGAATCAGAACGCCTTACCTATAAAGATCGCATGGAGAAGAAGATGGAGGTAGGCGCCCCACTCCACCTTCACACTGTGGTCAATGATCAGATCCGTCAGCAGGATCACAGCTATGTTACACCTGTGACAGCGAGAACACTGTTAGCGGCTTCCCGGAGCGGAAGTGACCCACAGAAATCTCCTGCTCACATTCCTCCAAGAGTTGAGTACTCTATGGAAAAACACTTTTCTAGAGGGTAAAAAGAGGACAAACAAATGCAATAGAAGAAAACCATTAGAGTGAGAGCTTTAGCACAAAACTCAGGGCTTGGAGCTCCTTGCAGTCAAGGGCTGGATTTCCTTATCTTGAATCTTCAGACCTACCGCACATACCATTTGCCCCAATGAGTGTTTGGTACGTGTTTGGCGCATTGGTAAGTTCTAAAAGAATGTAGTCATTGCTTTGCTGTGATTTTACTTAATAGAATTCAGGTTAATTGAATTCCAAAAACAGGCTGACCACAAAGAAGTCATTTTTTTTTTTTCCAGATGAGGTAACTGGGTCGGAGAAAGGTCAAGTAACTATGCCAGACACCCAGAAGGGCAGCAGAGGAACAGTATTGTTAACTTTGTGCGCTCACAATACGGTTTTGAATCTCTTAGTATCTCAACAGAGCGGGCTAATTTTGATGCAGCATTTCAACAAGGACGACCACTCCTACGCTGTGCTGTCAGAGAGTATCTAGGAAGCTGAAAGCAGTCAGCTGCAACGTGGCTCGTAGGAAAGAGGAATGACGCGCTAGTCCACCTGTGAAGAGGTAATCCAGGTGATGACGTTTCAGGCACGTAATCCACCAGTGGTGACCAGCAGCCTCCAGCTGGTGGGAAGGGCAGTGGCTCTCCTTGGTTATGCTCCATCACTTTCAGGCGCCAATTAGAATAAAGTGGCATTGAATCACCTATCAAGATAAAATGATCTCATTTTCTGCACCATCTAATGTCTGCCATATAAGCAAGCTCTAATAAGACACCCACTATTCACAGCATTGGAAAGGGATCCAAGATAATTTCCCACTATCTAGATATACATTTTTGAGGGAGACCTAGGTACAGATATTATAAGTTGGGGGGATTGAGAGACTAATTTATTGATTGAGGTGCTATCCTTTACAGTAAAGTGAAATCTACACTGACATGTCCCTATGTCTCCCTAGCTGAAGGCCAAACCAGGAGACCATATTAAAATGAAGATGCCTTGAAACAAGTATCTTCTGGTAAGTTATTTGGTTCTAATATTTCCTGAGACCAGGCCGACCCAAGCCCACCTCTGAAAGAAATCTGCTCTACCACATGGGGCTGCAGGGTGCAAAACAAACAACACCCCAAAAAAATGAATTCTGTGTGACATGGGTAAGTCACTTAACCTCTCTGGACCTCAGTTCCATGATGCCCAAAATGAGGAGATTGGACCAGATCCTCCAGGGTCCGAATCCAGTTACAATTCCGTGGTTCTATTCTACCTTTCTTTATGCAGCAGTGTCACTGTGTTAGGATGGATCACTTTGGAAGTGCAAGAGAAAATCTCTCAGAAAAATGTGAATCCATAAGATAAGCAAATCTGTTTAGAGAACAACAGCCAGACCCATCCAATGTCTGTTCTCTGAACACTTTTTTTTTTTTTTTGAGACAGGGTTTCTCTGTGTAGTCATGGCTGCCCTAGAACTCACTCTGTAGACCAGGCTGGCCTTCAAGCCAGAGATCCACCTGCCTTTGACTCCCATGTGCTGGGATTAAAGGTGTGCGCCACCACCTCCTGGCTCTCTGACACTTCTTGAGAATGGATACTATAACACCTAAAACAAAAAAACTCCCAACTTACTATGCCTTAATAAATTCATTTCTTAAAATAAAGATGCCTCTGATCACATTAGTGGCAGTCAAGTACAGCTCTCTAAAACAATTTCTTGGAGAGAAACTCATTAACATTAACACAATTAACAATATATGTCACCAAAATAGTTATCTAAAGAATAGTGAGAATTGGTTACTTTTTTCCTCTTCATAAGACCCTCCGGAGCTGCTACTGTATCGAGACTCCAGTCTGTGATGTTGCCGGTTTAAATGACTGTTCAATCCACTGCAGATGTCCAGGTGCACATAGCTGTGGGAAGGACCATGGGAGTCACGCACAGACCACAGCGATGTGGCATTTCCACCTTACCATTCACTGTTGTGGAACAGTGTTTTAACTAGGCAAAGATGTGTCACATTTGTTTATATTATGCAATATTATTTTAACCGGGCAAAGAAGTATTATAGTTGTTTATGCTGTGGAATATTACTTAACTGTGTAAAGGTTACATCGGTTTATGGTGCATTTGTTTAATGATGTAAGGATGTAAGTGTAATTATGTAAAGATAAGTTACACCTGTTTCACTTTGCCTGCCTAAGGTACCTGATAGGTATAATAAAAAGTTGAATGACCAATAGCTAGGCAGAGAAAGGATAGGCAGGGCTAGCAGGCTGACAGAATAAACAGTAGGAGAAACTTAGGCTCAAGAAAGAAGAAACAAGTGGAGGAGGAGGAAGAGAGAATGAGGGAGATACCGCTAGCCAGAAGACAGAGAAGTAGTGAAAGTAAGATATACAAAAGTGGGGCTAGAGACATGGCTCAGTGGTTAAGAGAACTGTCTTCCCTTCCAGAGGACTTAGGTTCAATTCCCAGCACCCACATGAGCACTCACAGCTGTCTGTAACTCCTGTTCTAGGGGATCTAATTCCCACATACAGATATCCTTGCAGGCAAAACACCAATGTGTGTATATAAAATAAATATTTTTTTAAAACAAAAACATACAGAAGTGAGAAAGGTAATAAGCCCTCAGGCAAAAGGCAGATAAAGAGAAAAAGGTTAATAAGTTAAAACAACTAGTCAGAAATAAACCTAAGCTAGGCCAAGCATTCAAAACTAATAATAAGTCTCTGTGTCATGATTTGGGAACTGGTTGGTGGTCCAGAAAAAAAAAAAAAAGTCAGATCCAACTCACTTCATTTTTTTCTTGGTTTGTGGAGGCTGGAGGCCGACCCTGGCTGTCTTCCTCAATGGCTCTCTACTTTCTTTACTGACTAAGGTCTTGCCCATGTGGCTAGTCTCAGGGATCCCTTTTCTAGCCCCACCCTTGCTGAGCGCTCCAGTGGGCTGCTATGGCTGCTTGGCTTTTATGGGGCCTGAGAATCTCTTCCCTAACCCACATGCTTGTGTGGCAAGTGCCTTATGCATCAAACCATCCCTTCCTTCCCTTGATGTCTTACTTCCTATGTGTAAAAGGAGCACTCTATACAAACTATTGTCACAAAGCACACACCAATTTCTGCTTTATAATTCCAAAGCTGAATTATTCCCCTCTAAGCATCCCATCATGTGGGGATCCTGGTGAGAGCGAGGTATAGAAACAGGCAGAGTAAATACTTGGAAAAGTCTCTGGAGATAGTAACTTATCACATTCACCCATCATAACAAACAGTCTAAGGGGCTGAGGAGCCGGTGTGAAAATGTTCAAGTATGGAAATGCATGCGTCGCTGGAATATCAGCATGAAGTATTACACACTCCTGAGAGGAAATTACCACACTCTCTGAGACAGAAGTACTTACCTCTCTTCAAAGTTCTCCTTTAGGGCCTTACTGTCAGCATTGCCCTCAGTGGGAGCTACCATTGTATTGCTACTGGAAGTAGTTCCTGTCATCAAAGATAAAAGAGTATCTGTCAGCTGAAGAGAATAATAAATATTTTAATCAATCTGCCACTGGCACGAAAGCAAGGTGACGATGATGCTCGTAATGACCACAGTATTCTCGACTATGACAGAACAAACAGGGATGGTGTGTGTGGGAGGGATGGCTCAGTGGGTAAAGCACCTGCTACCAAGCCTGACAACCAGAGTTTGACCCCAGAGACCCACATGGTGGAAGACCAATTCCTGTAAGCCGTACTCTGACCTCCAAATGAACACCACGGCATACCTGTTCCCTACTGACACAATAAAGAATCGTAACACAAAAAGGTTAATAAATGGGTAAGAAATTGTTATGAAGACAGGTAGTGGAAGAAATGAAGAAGCTTCTATACTGCTGTCAAAATAGTGCAAAAACAGAGCTGTCTGGAAAATCTGTTAAAAGTAGTCATTTTCCAAAATGTACAACATTTGTAGCTGGTGGTGGTCTTCCCACCACCAAGAGTAAATCAAGACACAGATCATAGAGGAGGAAGAAACACTTCCTGGATGACTGGGGTGGTGGGTTGATGAAAAGCTCATACCAGATTTTGGCATTGCACCACCCTGCAGCCCTCACAGCCACTGGCAACCCAAACATGTCCATATCCTTTCTCTCGGGAGTGATCAGAACTCTTTCTGGGAGGCCTGGTCCATCCAGGAGATAAGGTATCACATGTTGAGGTAGACATCAGCAAGACAGTCACCTGACAACGGCACTATGCTCCTCCTCTCCACTCCCAGAGCTTACAAAGTCTGGACACTGCATTCTGCTAAGAGGCAGACCTAGAGTCAAGGCTCTCAAGGAAAGAGTTGCTTTACATTGAAACTGCTGAACTTATTCCAGATGATTCAGAATTAACTTTGTTACTTATTTAATTACAAGAAATAATTAGAAATAGAAATCATCCCTTATATATAACACATATCAGATCCCATATGGGTCTACCAGGCTCTCTAGCACAAAGTAATGATGAAATTGATCAACTATCAGTAGGAAATATGCTGGAAGTCTCAGAATTTCATAAGAAACAATATGTTAATAGAAAGGGTTTGAAAAAAGGACTTTTCCATTACTTGGCAACAAGGAAAGGAAATTATAAGGAAATGTCCTACTTGTTCTTTGTATAACCAAACTCTACTACCTACTACCTGCAGGAATTAACCCAAATGGTACTCAAAGAAAGGAAATTTGGCAAATGGATATGTTTCATTTTGCAGAGTTTGGAAAATTAAAATATGTATCATACCATAGATACATATCCAGGATTTCAATGGGCAACTGCTTTGCGTTCTGAAAAGGCTAATTCTGTAATTGCACAGTTATTAGAAGCTATGGCCATTATGGGGTTACCTGTATCAATTAAGACTGACAATGTTCCAGCATATGTCTCTAGTAAAATGAAACAGTTTTTTTATTACAAAATAAAGCTTATTACAGGTATACCACAAATACTTCCTACAGGGCAAGCAGTTATAGAAAGATCTAATCATACTTTAAAAGATATGCCTAATAAACAGAAAGGGAGTAAGAAAGACTTCCAGAGATAGACTGTATAATCCTTTATTAACTTTAAATTTTTAAAATGCTAATGAGAAAGGAACAGCAGTTGTGGAGAAGACACTGGGAAACAGAAGAGAACTATAGAACTGAATCAGCCTATATACTTTAAAGATGTGTTGACCTCAGAAAGGCAACCAGGATATGTGTTACATTGGAGAAGAGGTTTTGTTTCTATTCTACAGGAATATCATGATGATGGATATCATCAAAATTGATAAAGATTAAATTTAAATTGGAGAGACTTCTTGATTAAAAGAGGCAATAGTTCACCAAAGAGCATGACCATCCAATCTAAACTAACTTACAAGACTAACAAATGCTTTTCATTTGATCAGACATAACTTGCCAAAAAGGAAACTCGCCAAAGTTAGGGTTGGGGCAGGGTTTTGTTTTTATCTTTCCAGAAGAACAAGGGTATCCAACTAAGAAATCAGAAGACCACTGGACTAATGAGGCACCTGAAGAAAAGGAACTATCACCCAGAGAAAATGTCCTAAGAAAACAGTACATTGGCCTATTGGTATATCACATTTCCAACAGGATAAAATTTCATAAATCTTCCTAAATGTTTGTTTCTGCTATTCTCTACAGATTATATAAGGCAAATGGTCTTTTTGTAGTCCAAGTTGAATTAAAAATTAAAGACGGCTTTGGAGTTAGTGTGGCTGTCTCCTTCTCTAAACCCAAGCATGCTTGGTAAAGGAAAATCCAAATCAAATTGGACAAGCAGGACACAAAAGAAGGTGACTATAAAACCTTGCCAAGACAAGGCGGGCCAGTCCTTCAAAATTCACAGAAAAGTCTGTCAGATGGTCTAAGCTGAAGATGAATGCTCCAACATTGTAGAGGAACCTTGGGTGTCTGTCCAGGTAGCCAGATGTTTTTGTTATTTCTTATTTTTGGAAGCTGTTTGCATTTCCTGTTTACTCAGGTAATATTATATCCTTCTCAGGTCTCTGATGGAGTTGAAGATGATTATATTTTCCTTGTTACTAAATTTAAAAAAAAAGAAAATCACAAAAGAGGTATAATGTGTATCAGGTTGCGAGACATAAAAGGGTAAGTTGGGGTTGGTAATATAAGTTAGAACAGAAAGTAAATTAGGTATAATACTTTAGAGTCACCAAGATAGGATAATGGAGTACTTTATCTAAATTTGCCAAATGCAAACTGACTGGAAATTGTTAGTGTAATCCTTATCTGTATATATTTGTCTAGAGTTATTGTACTTGTATATAGTTTTACAATGTTAGTTAAAACCGTCCCTTTTTATTTAAACACAAAAGGGGAAATGTTGTATGGTATTTTGATATTTTGACAATAAAGCTTCCCTGGAGTCAGAGGGTGGAGCTAGCAACAAGTTGACCAAAACCATTAACCATACAGGTTTGGAGGCCAGTGGACTGATGGGAGACAGGAAGTAGTAAGGCAGGGCTGAGAGAGGATGGAGGGACAGAAGAGATAGGAGTCACTGCTGGCTGCTCTGCTGCTTCTCTGATCTTTCAGGTTCTTTCCCCAAAATCTGACTCCCAATTTTTTACTGAAAAATATTAATTAGAAATCAGCTATTTGCTGGTGGTTTGTTATAGACTTGAGGCTATGTTAGTTTGCTTTAATGACTCCATACTGTACCATTCACAAATCATAGCATCATTCCGTGCTTCACGAACATACCTGACTATGTCTATTTATAGCAAACAGTACTTTTATTCACTTGGCTGGCTATAATGTATAATACAGAGCCAAATAATTATAGCTAGGGAATCACACAAATGATTTCAGCAAGTAAGCAGTTTTCTGAATTAAGCACTGTGACTCATTAAAAACACATTTAACAAAACACAAAGAATAAAATAAAAACAGAAAAATATACTGTTTAGGTACTTATACCCCATTTCTGAAAAACGTACAAAGACGCAATTTCCCTCCATAATAGTAAGAATCCTTACATTGTTCAATTTCTCTACTCACATAGATTTTCCAAATCTCTAACCAATCACCCAACATGCCTACTATTTGATTTTGTTTTATCTGTAATGAAATTTAAAGACACAAACTCCCTCAAAGAAGCACACATGGGCAGAGCATTGCTTCCACAGAAGCAGACGGTGCCACTCACCTGAGGTGACTGAAGGGATTTTGCAGCTGGAAGTGATACGGTAATAGGGCGGGTTATCCATGTGCGTGACGCCAGAGCTGACAGGGTCTGTGAGCTGAAGCTCACCAACCAGTTCTTCTAGCAGCTGCATCGTTTTGTCTCTACCCAGATAAACGATGACTTTCTTCACCTGCCCAGGAGAAAGCGTTCAGGAGAAAAAAAACAAAACAAAACAACTTTTTAATCTTGCAGCTTGGTCTAGGGGCCATGAATCTTAAATTCACTCAATCGTTTGTTTGTTTTTATGTGTGTGCACAGGCTCTGGTGAGTTTACAAGCACCGTGTTAATGCACTGTACCATGCGGAGGCCAGAAGAGGGCACCAGGTCCCTCGGAATTGGAGGTACAGTTGGTTGTGTACTACCATGGGGCAAGGAATCGAACCTGGTCCTCTGCAAGAGCAGTAAGTGCCCTTAGTCCTGAGCTATCTATTCAGTCCCCATTGAGAGCGATTTTTTTTTTTTTAAAATCAAAGTTAGACTCTTTGTGGAAGACGGGTAAGCACAAGGAGAATGGGAAAGGGGTGAGGTGCTTTTCTGTAAAAACTTCTTTGTTAATGGACAAAGCCTCGGGCTGCCATCAGGGTAGGAGTGCCCTGTGACTGCTACACACCCAGCCTTCCTGGCAAGCATCTAACTTCTACTCGCTCTTCCTCCTACAGACCACTGAGTCTAACAATGGAGTCATTTTTAACATGGAGGAAGTGGAAGCAGAACTGACTCCACCTCTTGGGTGGAAGAGCATCAATCCATCACTAAGCCATCTCAACACCCCACAGTCTGTATATGGAAGGGTCTGTAAGAACGCTGATGGCAACCTCCTGAGGAACTGGCCCTCTGTGGGGCACACTTCGGGGAGATGCACGTGCCTACCAACCTCTGTGCACACCTGGACATTCACTTTAGTTTTCATTGTTCCTACTGTGTTGTTAATGAAGATGGATTTTTTTAAATAGAAATTTTATTTTCCATTTAACATGTATGGGTGTGTTGCCTGCATGCATGACTGTGCTGTGGTAGAGACCAGAAGAGAGTGTACGGTTCCTGAAAATGGAGTCACAGACAGTTGTGAGCCACCATGTGAATGCTGGGAAATGAAGCCGGGACCCCTGGAAGAACAACCAATGGAAGAACACTGAGCTATCTCTCCAGCTTCAACTTAGATGGGGGGTTTAAGTGTTCCTTTCCCCGTAGCAGGAAAGAACATCATGTCTCTTGCTCTGCCATCTATTCCCAAGCTTTCCCTTCCTCCCAGAAGACAGGCCCTGAGCTCTCCGATCACAATGCCAGCTGCAGCCCAGGGGAAACCTCAGTGGGCCAGCTCTGTATCACTACCACCGCCTCTCGAGTGTTAGCCTTTACTGGGGCTTTCTCAGATAGTCGGTCCCAGCGTCCTCCAGCTTTCCTTTGGAGTCCTCGCCACAGCTGCACTTACACACAGCTTCTGATTGTTCTCAGTGGAATCTTAAAGAACAAAACCCGTCTAATCCTTGAATTCGAATGCCAGACCTTGCAAGCGTACCTGGCCTGGAGCAGCACACAGTGGCGGAGACTGAGTGAGTCAATGACTATGTCTGCACACTGTTCCTGACTGTCCTTACGCTACTCTTCGGTGCCTCTGTGGGGCGATCAGTCCATTCGCTAACAGACATCAAGTAAACGTGTACATTGTTAATAAGACAGACAGACTTGAATAATACGTACGTAAGGCAAAAGGCTTGGTTCACTATTCACCCCGCAAATGCTGATCAAAAAGTGCAAAATAATTTTCAGGTTCTTTGGCCAGCCGTCTGCTAGTGTGGTCCACACGTTCTCCACCTCTGACCAGGCCAGCTCATCACCATACTAAAAACAGCACACACAAGAGACACTTCATAAATTGCTGCTTAGTGGAAGCCAAACTCATCACTCCAGAGAGTTAGGAAATAGCTTCTATAGAAAGTCTCCTGTCTAAACATTAAAGAAATGATTATTTCTTGTAGGGCACGTAAACACCAGCATCACCAGTCATCTCCGGTGGAATGAAAGGATACACAGAGTTTGTACTATAGGTTTCACCTCTCTGTCCCGGAGCCATCTTTGCATCAATTCCTAACCATATTTCATCCTCCTGACCCCAAACTGTGCAGCAACCGCAGGTCCAAACTCCCATACCTTTGCTGTCATATACATGAGATTGTTCAACACCATGGCGGTGGCCTGTGGGGATCCCCAGCCTTCTCCCCGGAGCCAGCGTCTGCTTGTCACCATGATCTCTCTGTCTTTCAGTGAGTCATCCTCATCTTCATCCTGCCGCCTCGCTGAGGGCAGAGGCTTGAAATCAACCAGCTCAATGTTGTTCATCCAGGGCAGTAGATAATGAAGCATGGCCTGCCGCCCTGCCGGGTGAGCCGTCTGGATCCGCTGGCTGATCTCTGGTTCGAGGAATATCAAAGGGGAGACCTAACATCATTCCATGTGTTTCTCAGCCAATAGGAAGACACACGCCACTCACTTCCCAATGTCAAAAGCCATCTTTCATATAACGAATGTCTCCTCAGTGACATAATTAAAACAAAAACAAACACAAAACCAGCTAACACAAAGCATCTACGTCCTTCATTTTCTGATAGTTTTCTTTCCATAGGCCAGAGTGGACTTGAGCTCCACCTCCAGGGTACTGGGATTGCAAATGTGGGCCACCATCACCAGCCCTACTTATTATACAAAGTGCCTTAGGCAGTTAAATAAGTGTTTCCATACTCTTGGTAAGATTATAAGATGGTGAACCACTCTACCATCCAAGCAACCCAACTACAGAGTCTACATCTTAAACAATTCAGAGACTGATATTCGTACATCTGTATTCATAACAAAAAGAGAAACAAGTGAAATGACAGACAGATGAGCGAATAGATCAACGACCTGTGATGATAGACACTGGGATCCCACAGAGCCTTACAAGAGAAGGAAAACTCATTCTGCGCTACAAGAAGAAGTCCAGAAGACACTGAGCTAAGTGAAATATCCTAGCCATATACACAAAGTGCTGTACGATTCCATTTGCCTATCCAGAGTAGCCACACTTACAAAAACACAAGATGTCCAAATGGTGGTCATGAGGTGACGAAGGGCAGGAAAATGGGCACATGCTGAATAAGGACTAGTTTCAGTTCTGAAAGCCCAAAGAGATCTAGAGACCTATTTTACTCTTGACACCTCTGAACTGTGTCTTTGAAATGAGCAAGACCACAGTGAGAATAAAGTCTCAGGACAAAGACAAACACTGCATGGAGTTTTTCTCTCGTTCATATACAAACTGTATAGTTTTGGCATGAAAAACAAGCTGTGGTACTCAAAAGAGATTGAATGAAGACATCTTAACTTAGTGTATAGGAACTGGGGCCACGTCAAGGCTTAACCTCTTCCGTGGACATGGAGTCACCTAAGGTGGAAGTGTGGGGACATCAATATGAATAGAAGGCAAGTCTCTACTAAAGGTGACTGAAAAAAGAAAAAAAAAATCCATGGAGGTAGGAGAGAAGCCAGGAAATGATAAGTGCCTGGGAAACCAAGACAGGATAGAACTGAAAGCCATGGAAGACAGCTAATATCTGCAGCTGTGAACAGCCACGGGACTGAAAACTTCACGCCAGAGAGTAGAGTCAGCAGCCAGAAGGCATCTGGTGAGTTTCAGACAGAAGCCTGCCACTAACAGAGTGAAAGCCCTCCTGAGAGGGGACCCGAGAACATGACATGGCGGATGGTGGATTGACATAGGTACTCAAGTAAGGCACTGTGGAGAGGGGCCAAGCTGAGACAGAGGAACAAGAGAGCCAGCAACCTTCAAGGTTCACTTTGTGAACAAACAGAACAGAAAACCGAAAGTGTATAGAAAGCCCTCTTTTTCTTTTTACTAAAAAGCAAGACAGTGTCATCAGAAGAGTTAAAAAGCAAGATGGATGAGTTTAAGTTCTTATTAAAGGAAAAACTTCTCTTTCAGACACATTCTGATTCAACCTCACATTTCCGATGTTCTGAATTTTCTAAAGATAGTCTCTCAGAGCTGGAAGGAGGCTGAGTCAGTAAAATGCTTGCCATGCAGACATCAGGATGTGAGTATGGACCCCAAACACAGGTAGAGAGGTGGGCACAGTAGAACCATCTTTAATCTTGAAGCTGAGGAGGCAGACAGAGGAGTCAGGCCATCTAGTGAAACCAGGGAAGAGCTATCTAAACAATGCTCAATATGACTCAGGAAAAGACCTGCACCAGCTGTTGGCCTCCCCATGCATGCGGCATTCACTTATATGTATATATGTACACACACACACACACACACACACACACACACACACACACACACACACACACACATAACTGACTGCGAACAAAACAGGAAGCATTTCCTTGGGCAACCTGAGAATATGGCGAGAGTGAGCTCTGGATACGCCCGGGCTAGTTCCTCAGACAACTGGTAATAAGATACGGAATACAGATGCGGCAGCGGGGACAGCTGGCTGAGGACTCCATCCGTTCTCTGAACCTCCAATTTGTGAGCATAGCGAAACATCTTCGGTTCCAGGATCTATAGGAAAGTAATTCCATCAACTTCAGTTAATACTTTATGGGCTCCTCCAAAGTTTAGCTATACTTAAAAACCAAAAAACTCTCCTACACAGTATTCTGGTTTAAAATCTATATTCATTTATATCACTATGCTAATTTCTAGTGTTTGAAACGCCTGCAGAAGACAGCCACCGTTCAGAAAGATTTGCACCCATGTATCCAACACCAACGATGCTGTTACACAGTCCAGTCTGAAGTAGCTTTAGCAACTTACCATGCAATGACTTGAAAAAAAAAAACTAATCACTTTTCCAGGTAAAAATATAATAGCATACAATATGTGCACATGGGAAAAGCCCTGGGAAACAGCTCTTGGTTAATCACTAGATGGCCTATAAACTGCCCTTGACTTACACAACATGAAGCACGCGTGACTGCTAACCTTCTTCTTCACTAAAAAGAGCAAAATTGGATGTAATTCCTTAGCTGTTCCAGCATGGGTACCACCTCAGAGCCTTTGGGAACATCAGCATCTACTCCACTTTAAGGCCTTCTCAAAACCCAGTGCATCTTGTTTTGTTATCCACTAGTTAAAAATTTGATAATGATAATCTAAGAAAAGTAAGGATATCATAAAGGATGGTTCTCAAAACAAAAAAATACCCCAACCACTCCATTCTCATCTGTCAAACAGAAGTAGCCACTCCTATATACCAGCTCTAATTAGTGAATCCTAAGTATCAAAATACATTCACATACACTAATATAATCCTCTATAAGATTTAAATAGCAATATTGTCTTTGGCTTGTTTTTACAAGAACTTGGCACCATTACTTCACTACCAATATTACTATGCATCAATGGTAAAAATAACGCATCAACTTCGCCAGATCATGAGTAAAGCTAGACTTTAAACACGATTTGTACACGAACCTGTAAAAGTTGCATAGCCACTTCATAGATACTTCTAGAAGAGTCAGCTGCTTTAAACAGTATTAGATTCAGGAGCATCACTGTGTCACACTGATAATCCCTGAAGATAAACATCATGCATTAGAAAAAGCAATGTTTGGAAATGTTCACGTCAGTGAACGGATATGGCGAACAACAGGCAAGGCTGTGAACGTCTTCTAAGGCTACAGGTGAGACAACAGATTTTGCGGGTGCAGGGAGGGGGGTTGTTATCCTTATTGACTAAATTTCATTAGTGTTCAAAGAAAGAAAATAAAGGGTTCTTAGTATTTCTGAAAGAGTTTCTTGAAAACAGACCCACAAACAACTGTAACTGTGCCCTAAGCATGTGTGTTTTCTGGGTACCTGTTCTGGAACACGTTGGCGATGGCTTTAAAGCAACCGGCTGCTACCCTCCGGGATCCAGTGTAGCATCGGTCCACGGCCCAGTACATCAGGTTGCTCTGGTCTGGGTTCAGCTCCAGCAGCAACGTGACTGCTTCACAGCCCAACTGGTGAACCTGGGGAAGGACAGCAGCAACAGGAGAGGGAAGTCAGGAGCAGGGTGTACGCTGAGGATGCGGTATGTATCTACTGCAACCACCACACAATCCAATCCTCTAATTCCCAGTTACCCACCGGGGGCTAGGGGTGGGGAAACACTTGTGTATCTTTTTTTTTTTTTTTTAATCCCTGCAAGGCTATTTTAGTTTGATTCTCTCTTCCAACAGTGCCCCAATGGCAATTGATGAATGTAAACAATGGTTATGAGCTTTAAAAAAAAAAAAAGAAGAATGGTGCCCTCCTCAGTGATTCTTAACAAACTTTATTATTCTTTGCAATAACTCAGTGCCGGGGGCAGGGGGTAAACGGTAAGCCACACTTTATATTGTGAAGCTGGTGTGCAAACTGCATAACAGGGCATGGGGGTGAGGAGAAGGGCAGGAAAGAACGATTAACTCAAAAGGGGTCAAAACAGTGAGCTGAGACGAAGCAAAGGCCATGCTTCTCCGTGGAGGGCAATACACCCTACTTTACCATTACAGTTATTTAGAGTGAATTCTATTACATATGACCCCGCATTAATCCTATACTATGAAAGAGATTTTAAAATTATTCAGGTGAGTAATAAGAATTCTAACTTTCTCACGTGACATAGCCTATCTAATTTTATCTCATATGCTTATTCATTGAGGCAGGATCTCTCCATTGTGCCCGGAGGAGTAACCAATGTTAGTCCAGTTTGCTCTGGCAATCCCAGTTGCTTTCTGAGTAATGAGACTACAAGTAGGCTGCCCCATCAACCGGGCATTTACATGGGTGCTAGGGATCTGAACTTGGATCCATACACTTGCCTGGCAAGTGCTCCAAGCACGGAGCCATCTCCACGGTCCTTATGTTTTTTATGCATATAAGCCTATCCTGTTTTTAAGGCAGACTTATTTCAGAGGTCCACACAGTAACTGCAGATAATGCAATGATAATTTCTGAGGAAACGTCAGGAGCCTGTTAGAATTACCTTCTTATCCAGAGAGTCCAGAATGTTATCCAGCCATTTGTACAAATACCCATCTGATGACAATCCCACATTGTCTGCAACAGGGCCACAACACAGCACAGCAGACATAGCCTTCAAACGATAATATCAGAACCACATTTAGCACATTTAAGAGGTGAAATGTTGCCACTTAATGGGAAGAGGCCAAGTATTCTTACTAATGTCTATCTGGCCTTTCACAAGGAAATATAGAATAGTAACCTAGTAACCTTCCCCCTGCTCCCCCACCCCACTCCGGGATAAACACGCTAGGCAAGCATTCTGTCAGGAAGCTGTATCCCATCCTAGACGTAACTTTCAAAAGCGAAGCATTTATTATGAGTAAGTTAGTCTATTATCACACTAAATTAACTATGCACTTTAAAGACAAGAGGACCAAAAGAACACTTAAATACAAACAACAATAGGTACCCTTAATCCTTTAGGAAAACAATGATGAAATCTTACAGATTTCTGTAACTCTTTTGTGCTCTATTTTAGGAAACTAGACAAAGCTACCTATGTGGCAGACCAATCCAGACCCCGACATTCTAGGTGCTCTGAAAAAAACCCTTTTCTGTTCGTGCTATCACGTAAGGAGAGACAGAGTAAAGTCGACTCTAACATTGTGAGAAGGAAATCAGGGATCTACGGACATACCTTTAGCGCACAGTATTGATGTCTATTGATTTGCATATTCCTATCGCTGTATCTGTCCAAGGGCGTAAACATGATGCTAAAGGGGCCTGCCCAGTGGCTGAACAGCATGAACAGGCTGTGACGAAGGCTTTGTTGAGGGAAAATACTTCTTCTCTGGTGAACTGTAAATACAAAAGCAGGGAGACATAGTTACTCCTAGTTCATTTATTCTAATGAGCATGCCAACATCAGGAGACAAAGAGGAAGCTGCAATTGAATCATCGAAAACCTCCAGGTGGGATGCTGCAAGGAGTCTAGGAGGGAGCTGCAGTCAGGATCAGCTGCTTCCTGGCTGCCTGATGAACCCCATAAAGGCATTACCACAAAGCGCTTGATTCACTGCTAAAGGAGGCCTTTTGGCTAGAAAGTTCTGCTTCAAATTTTGCATTTTTCCCCCAGTAGAAGAGATCCCTTGCAAAGAAAGAACACATACGTCTTGACATGAGAGCAAAAGAGAGCAGACCTACTCCAGGTCTCATGTGCAGACTGCAGTGTGCCCTGTGATGGTGCCAGAAGCCTGCAGGGCTCTGTGAATTGGTTTGGTTTGTACTCGTGCAGGGGGACTTTGCCCTTTCAAGTCCTATCCTACTGTCTCAGTCAGGGTCCCTATTGCTGTGATGAAACGCCATGACCAAAAGCGACAAGGAAAGGGCTTGCTTCACTCACCAGTCCACACAGCCCACCATGGCGCGCTCAGTCTGCTTTCTTAAAGAACCCAGGACCACCAGCCCAGGGGCAGCACTGCTCACAAAGGGCTGGGCCCTCCCCCCATCAATCACTAATTATGAAAATGTTCTACAGACAGATCTTATGGAGGCATTTTCTCAACTGAGGTCCCCTCTTCAAATGGTTCTAGCTTTTGTTATGATGACATAAAACTAGCCAGCACATCAACCCTAATATTCCCTGGATCAATATGAGTTAAGACGCTCAATAGTATCCAATAAATCACCATAGAAGCTGTGGGGAAAGTGCACAGTAACAAAACTAAATCTATTTTTATACTAGCCACTCTGCTACACAGAAAATAAAGAGAAGAAAACCGCTCTTGGCCCTTAATAACATTTACCTTTCAAAGGGCACAATAAGGCTCCAGTGCCTACAATTAGCAAGCCTAATTATATACTTAAAAGATCCTGTAAAAAATACAATCTATGTGATTGAATGCCAAAGGTAAGCATATATTACTTAAAATAACAAAATCATCATATTTGGAGAGAGAAAAAAAAATCAAATTTTGCTGCATGCAAAAGGCTTATGGTAATCTTTTAAGATCTTTTTTGGAAAGAATTTACAACTTTCTGAAGCAGTTATACAGATCAATCTTCCTAGCACATTTCTCAGTGTCTGCTCAAAAACAGGTGCACATCTGTTAGGTGAGGCCATCGGTGTAGGTGTAGCACCGTTCACAGGTGCACATCTGTTAGGTGAGGCCATCAGTGTAGGTGTAGCACCATCCACAGGCGCATATCTGTTAGATGAGGCCATCGGTAGCACCGTCCACAGGCGCACATCTGTGAGATGAGGCCATCGGTAGCACGGTCCACAGGCGCACATCTGTGAGATGAGGCCATCGGTAGCACGGTCCACAGGTGCACATCTGTGAGATGAGGCCATCGGTAGCACCGTCCACAGGCGCACATCTGTGAGATGAGGCCATCGGTAGCACCGTCCACAGGCACACTTCTATTAGATGAGGCCATTGGTAGCACCGTCCACTTGCTTTAATTTATATCTATCACCTGTATTCTTTCTTCACTGTGTAGGTGTGACTCGTTCACCTTATTCTCAGATATCACTTTGAGCATTACACTCCTGGCTCACTGTATCTACCATAAGCTCGTTCAAACAGCTCATTCTAATTGGTATCTTCTGAATTTATATCAGTGTCCTGATGGCTGAAAATCCCTACCAAGTTGATTCCTTCTAGATTTCTAGTTACTGACACAAAGTTAAAACAAAAACAAAAAACCCTCTTCCTATTGACATTGTGCTGACATAGCTTCCCAGGATGCTCTCAAATTAGAGGCTTTAAAAAAATATTACATTTATTTATTTGTGTGTGTGTGTGTGTGTGTATATACAAGTGTGCACACGTGTGAACATGCCTCAGAGCTGGTGTGGCGGTCACAAGTCAGCCCGCAGCCACCACTTCTCTCCCTCCATGTGGGTCCCAGAGATGACACTCACAGGATCGGGTCTGGGCATGAAGTGCCTTTCCCTACTGAGCCTCCATGTCCCGCCCACAAGTTACTTCCAAGGCGAGAAGAGCATTCCGGAGTGCCGTACCCGGAACATTCTGGATGATGTTCGCCACTAAGGCACTGAAATGGCACCGGATGTCCTTCAGGGTGTCCGCGTCCTTGTCATTCTCTGCTTCCAGAAGCTGCCGCGTCAGATCTACATACTCCAACAGCGTGTTATTGAGGAAATGCGTTTCGTTATCAAGGCCGCCGCTCGCACTGAAATTACCGAAGAGAAGGAAACAGGGAAAAGGTGAGTCTCGACTCCAACTGAAGTAAGAACCCCATTGCCACCATCAGAAGAGCACCCGGAAAACCTGGTGTGGCTGTGGCAGAACGACATTTTAAGACACAAAAATGAAATAAATATGATTTTGGCTTCCTTAAATATAAAAAGCAGCTGGTGCTTCCTCATCGCGGAACATTACTGGCTCTCCATTCACAGATACTGTGGTAAGGAGGTGGCAGGCCTGTGGGGGGCGGTAGCGTGGGGATGTGTCACTGTAGAAGGGAAGGCCAGTGTCCTGTCTCTGTTGGTCTTCATACCAAACCTTTAATGGGGCTGCTTATCCACCAGGTACTTATCCTCGGCCTTCTAAGATGACATGTGTTATTAACAATATATTTAAAGGGAATTCAAGGGCACAGTGCTGGATCTCAGACTGCTTTAGATCCTGGGGCAGCCCTAAGCCTGCTCTGGGATTCTTACTGAGGCAAGAGAAGTACACCCAGAGCCATGGGCTGTTAGTCAGAAGTCTAAACTCCTGTCATGTCCCTTCGGCTGTATCCAGGACTATGACAGTATGTTTCAGTAAGAGCCTACCTGGGTCACTATGCCTAAAATGAGCCTGCAAACAATAAGTGCTTGCTATATAAATTAAAGGATATTATGTTTCTATTTGGCAAGATCAGCTCTCATTACATTGGGAAAGTACTTCTATATAGTATTTTTAAAGTAAACTTTTTTTTTTACTAATTATATCTTTTAAAAAATCCTGACCACACACAAACAAGAGTAAGATATTTCAAAGACAATATTAAAAATATCCATCAGTAATAGTAAACATGTGCTAAATGAATTGATGGGCCAAATTCTGACTTCTGTTGACAGAAGATTCTTTACCCGCAAATCATGACCAATTAGTGGGCAACATCCTACAACAGAAAATAACATTAGTTCACTTAAATATCTACTAAGTAGCTACTGCACATCAGGCATGTGGGGTCCCTGTCCCTGGCCTTCAAAATGTCCCCCATCCTTAATCATGTGGGATGCGGGACACACACAGCAGTGACAATCTCCTATTAATTTTCTCTAAGAAAACAGTGAAATCAAAGTAGTCTCTTTTCAAACAATTACTGCTCGGTAGTGGACACAGCTTATTTTCAGTATACGAATATTTGCTAGTTATCCAAAACAGAACCATCCAAAGAGCATCCGTTCTCTCCCACCACATTAAGAGGGACCACAAAAAGGCTCATAGCGTGCCATGTTCTTCTTGTTTTCTCAAGTCCGCAAACCTCCATCTTATTTTTCACAATTTCAACAAGATTACCTTTAATCGTATGTTTTCTTTTGCTTTCCATTCAACACACAAGAAAAGTGAACCTATAGCTTAAAATTCTCTTCCACTAAAGCTCTGCTTCGAGAGTCTGTCACAAGCTCCTGATGCCCTTGAAACACGAGCACACACTGTTCCTACGCTTGTTCAATTATTGATGTATGCCTCCCATCAAAGCTTCTTTCCAGCTCCCTATTGTGTACAGGGTCAGATCCATTACTTCTTGCCTTCAGAGGGCAGCTGACACCATTACCCTGCTAAGGAAACCTTTCACTTTCAACTCATGGCTGATGGTATTTTCCTCAAGGGTCTTGCTCCTATTGTCAAGAAAACCTCCAGGATTTATGATTTGTAAATGGTGGGGAAAACATCTGTGAGTTACATCTGGAAGGTTCATGATCTCCCTAGCAGGACCAACAACAGTTCATCAGAGTAAATTTGTATACTGCTAAGAGTGACCCTTTGAACATGTGAATTTTTTAAAGCCCAGATGATATTTAGCTTCAAAATGAGAAATTATAAATCCATCAAGAAAAGGCTACCACTATTGCTTTTTCTTAGAAATCAAGGCTCCAACCAAATATCAATGCCACAGGCACATTAGAGTTAGTTTTTCACCAATCTAGTGCTGATTGTAGATTTTCTTTCTTTTCTTTTTCTTTCTTTCTTTCTTCTTCTTATTAATATTATTTTGGTAACTCTATAGCTCAGACTAGCCTCAAGCTCATGGCAATTCTGTGTCTGCTTCTAACGGTACATAATTTCGGGCTGTTGGTTTACGTATTGGATGCCTCTTTAGTTGGTAAATATTTACAGATGTTGACATGTGTATTAGACAGCTTATTTTAAAATTAATTTTATTTTATGTGTGTTGGTGTGAAGGAGTCAGTTCACCTGGAACTGGAGTTACAGACAGCCGTGAACTGCCATGTGGGAGCTGGGAATTGAACCCTGGTCTTCTGGAAGAGCAGCCAGTGCTCCTAACCACTGAGCCATTTCTCCAGCCCTAGACAGGTGTTTTTGTTGCAACGGTATTTTTCTGTTTTCACGTATTTCAAGGAGAAAATATTCCCTAATCATTCCAAAGTCTTGAAAGTCAAAAACCAATACTGACCTGTGACTAATGACACCAGCATCCGCCAGCAGTTCAAATATCCGTACCAGTTGTACTCGTAAAATGTCTCGACGCCTGCGCCGTTTCATATTCTGCTCCAAACATACAGAGGTGTGAATTAGGGAAACACTGGGAAAAATCATGAGGAATTGCCGAGGTGATAAAGTCAACAGTGTGGATGCCAGGAACAGATGCAGGCCCATCACGGTTACCGTGTGGATGCTGAGGATGCTGCCGGCTGTGGTCTCAAAGGGAAAGGTGTGTGCACGGTGTGAAATTAAAGAGCCAAACAAAACCACATGACATTTTATCAGCAGATCCCTCCTATGTGTAGCAGAAATAACATCCTACAGTCACTCCTGAGAGGTCGACCTGCTGATTTCAGAACAACTAATCAATGTTGTCCTATCAGAGTCACAGGAATCCCTAAAATTCAGAAAGCGAGGCAGAGTAAACAATCCTAACAGATTAAAAACCTAGGGTTTTGCCCATGCCTGCCTCCTACCTAATTCATTTTTGCAACAAAAAGTACACATAAAAGCAAAGAAAAACATGGCCCGTTATGAGATGAACAGGGCTAAAAGACCAAGGTGCTGACCCCAATAGCAAGCTCAATGGGGAAGAGCAATTCTCCGCAACACTTTCTCTTCACCTTGTCTCATTTACAACGTCATTTTCCTAATCCAGAGCAATCAGACATTTTTCTTAATCTTTTACTTCCCCATCCACCCTCCTGCCCTCCAGAAGCAAGCTCATTTGCCGAGTCATGTTTACTGCTTCCTTGGGGGTCTTTCTAGAGTTTACAGAAATCCACTGTGACATAAGCAGCTTCCTATTCACCCTCAAGGACGTCTGCAGAGTTATCCATAGCAAGACAGTGGGCTGCAGACTCTTGAATCGGAGCTGGCTTCCAAGGAACCCACACAGTCATCATACCCTGTGACCAGAGGGGCGTGGCTTCAACAGTCTCTTTAAGGACAGCAGCTATCACTGACTCCCTCTCTAGCCTATGTTTCTCGGGGGACCTCGCCACCTTACCATTCACAGCAGAGAGTCTCCACAGGCATCGGTAGCCATGTAAGTCACTTCACAGAAGTCGATGGTAGACACCGCCCCAGGGATTCTAACAGGATGGGCCTCGCAGCTAATTTTAGTAAGATCTTTGCATAATTCTCAGATGTCACTGTCATGCTAGAAACATCGGACTACAGGATAGACTGAAAACCAGGCCGCTTTCATGAGATACTTCGTTCTGAGCTAGCTAGCCTAACAGACAACAACTTTCCCTCATAATATAACCATGCAGGAAAAAATAAATAAATAAAAAACAAATAACTTCTGGATTCTTTGATAATATTGTCAAATGTTGTTTTCCTGCCTACAGTGCCTTTGTCCATTGGGAAAAATGTCCCCAAGCACAGCTCAGGTGGCAGCACTTCTTAACCATGCAGGCAGAGCTCAGAGACATTAACCCTTTGCATTTCTTTGTTTCTTTTTTGAGACAGGGCTTCTCTGTGTAGCTTTTGAGCCTGTCCTGGTACTGAGTGGGCTGGCCTTGAACTCACGGCCTGCCTCTGCTTGAGTGGTGGGATTAAAGGCATGCGCCACCACCGCCTGGCTATCCTGTGCATTTCTATGAGCTCGTATCCACGTGTCACAGTGAACTGATCTAACTAGTTTATATATTCCTATGGTTTCTGAAATTTCTAAGTCCATTTCCGTGGATTTAGACTTGAGAAGCAGGGCTGTTGAGTAGGGCCCCTGGTTGGTGTTAAGGAAAGTGTGCTGGGGAGCAGCTAGGGTTGATTGCTGAGAGTTGTCTATGGATCTGCTTATGCTTCGAAGGCTACTAAGTAGCTGCTGCAGAGAAGGTAGGGCTGGAAAAGCTGAAAGCAATCACTGTGTGGCGGCTCTCAGAAACCCTGGAAACTCTGCAGATCCTGTGCCCTGCTCTCCCTCCTGCTACAGCGACTTTCCAACTGCTTTTGACCCTGGGTTCCTGCATGTGTTGTCCTGAGCAGGAGAGAGAATCTGTGCAGGAAAATTCCAAGTTTAAAATACATCAAGTAGCTGGGAACAGTGGCTTGTGCTTTTAATTCCAGAACTCGGGAGGCTCAGGCAAATGGATTTCTTGAGCTTGAGGCTAGCCTAGTTTACATAATAAGTTCCAGACAATGCTGGGCTACTAGAAAGCAAAAGCAAGCAAGAAAGCAAACAAATAAAAGCAAAACAAAACCCAAATAATAACAACAGCAAAACACATCAACCTGTTACATCGTAATTTCTGCCCTATGGCAATACTACTTAGTGTACCCCAGGACAATGCTCACTGCACGAATGTCCAATGGTGGGAATCTGCACAGCCGCTTACCTCTGGTCGTCTTTCAAGTGCTTCCTTAATTATGGGATGTAGCTCCTCTATTAGTTCCCTAAAGGAAAGCGGCAGTTAAGTAGGCAGAAGTTGCGATCACATACCAAAACAGCAGAAACTGACAAGTCCTAACCCTAAGCCTACTGTTTTCAACAGTCCTTAAAGCTTCGTTTTGATTATAAAACGGTCTTCTAATTGAGCCCTCAGAAACTGCAAAACATAAGCCTCTCCGCGTATAGAGAAAAGTATCCCCAATATTCTTATGCCAGCGTTTTGTGAACTGCGTGTATTTTATGGAGGTGAAGCACACTTGTGTGTAAAATGCTCTCCTTCCTTTTAGAGTGGCACACACTACTGGGTCAGTAACATCCTGCCAGACAGCAGGCTAGCCCGATTCTCCTGGGGAGACATTCAGAAACAAAGGCAAGTGATTAACACACATGGGTGTTTACAGAACTAGTGTCTGCACTAACAGAATACACAGAACCTGGCTTACGCTGATTTAAACTGAAAATGTGCTCGTTGTATAGGACTGAGAAAAATCCACCCATGCTTTGATCATTTATATAAAAGTGCTGACATCAGAAGAACAAGCTTGTGGAGAAGATAAAGCTTTAATTTGCTCAGAACAGACAAGGAGTACAGTGAGTCGGTGGAGAAACCGGGGCTGGCATTCCCCCAACACCTCTAGCCCACTCCACGCCACCTCTCCTGTGAACACACTCGCTATTCTAGCACAGAGAAGAACAAAGAAGAGGATTACCTAAAGGCTCCTGGGTTGGTCCTGCCAAGACCTAGAACAAGGGACTCTGTGACTTCCATGCTCTCAGAGCGCATCATTGGGACTATGTGCTTAAACAGGGCCGACGGGGAGGGGATACCAATAATCTGAAGGACAAAAAAAAAAAACAGAATTGCCACTTACAATTAGATATCCAACCAAATAACTTGACATTTAACAATCCTTGGTCAAATACAAAAAAAAAAAAAAAAAAAACAGAATTGCCACTTACAATTAGATATCCAACCAAATAACTTGACATTTAACAATCCTTGGTCAAATACAATTGAGTAAATGACATTTTGGGGGACAAACAAATGCTGTTTCAAAGCTAACTTTCAGCACACACAACCTAGAAAAGCTAAATGACCTGTCCAACGGCATCCTGCAAGTTCCTTCACAGAACATGTCTGTTTGGAGAGATTCACCATCACAGAACGGTCCATGGATCCATCAGACATTTTCTATCTTTTGATCCATAAACATAAGAGGAAACAGAATTCTGACTCCCTAGTCGTAAGTTTCCTTCAAGCACACCATGACATCTTCTGTCCTATCATAACATTTATTTATCGGCTCTTTGATAAATATGTCACTGTGTGATTTAGGCAAATTTTGTACAAGCATTTAATTACTTAGATGATGATTTTGGGAGCAGTTCACTCCTGTAATCTCAGTACTGACGCAGCTAAGATGAGAGGATTGCCGGAAGTTTGAGCCAGCCCAGGATACACAGTAAGCTCTAAGTCAGCCTGGGTTATAGACGAGACCCGACTCATACAACCAATAAATGAATGAAGTCAGCCTGGGTTATAGACGAGACCTGACTCGTACAACCAATAATTGAATGAATGAATGAATGAATGAATGAATGAATGGCTCCTGTTGACAGTGAGAAGTAGAAGGCCTTGGACAGTGAACTAAGGGGAAATACGTGTTATTATTGCTTTTACAATTTTCAGTATGCTATTTTATGTACAAGGTCGATCTTGTCCAGTAGAAAATCTCTGTTCTTTATTCTAACCAGGAGTCCCCAAAAACAAGAGAATTTTCTGAGACACACAAGCGATATAATCTTCAACTTCTCTATTTTGTTTTCCATGAGAAGGAATTTAAAACGTCCCTCTCGTGGAGTCACTGACACACCTTGGCATCGATGCTGTAGCCACTGTCAGGGGTGGACGCCAGCGTCTCAGGAGGAGAGCATCTCATGGGGCCTGTGGATGCTGAGGATGAGGGGGACGGGGAGGGGGACGGGGAGGCTGCTGCACTGCAGCAGAGAATTAGGTAGTTTCTCCACAGGCCAATGTAGGAGTCACTGCTTGTGGTGGCATTTACCTTCTTTGCATTGATGGGGCTACTAAAAAACAAACAGACAAATAAGAGCAGAAATTGCATGTGTTATCTTTAAATAATATCTTTTATTTGAAAATATTCATTTTGTTCATGTTCATTCATTATTACCGCCTTCCGATTACCACACTGTCATCCTTCCAACTATGTCTTCTTTATCAACAACCCCCACCAAATCCAATTCATCCTGCTGTTCACATGTGTGGTTCAGTGGCCATCCGCTGTGGCATGGGCCAAGTGCTAGTGGCCCTAAATAAAACACACTGACTATCTCTCCTCAGCAGCTGTCAAGGGCAGAAGGCATTTTGAAAGTTTTTAATTTTACTAATGCCAAGTTGTCTACTAATTTAAAGGCAATGGTTATCATAGAGTTTTTATGGCAAGCACTCAGTCTTTCTGAAGGGACCAAAGGAAGAAATGAATGAAGCCTATCCTCTAAGACAGAAGAGATAAAATAGATATCTGTAAATCTATGTGACGTTCTTCATCGCTCTCTCCCGCTACAAGATAGCAACGTAGCATAGAGTCTTACGGAATTTCCAATGTAGCCGTCTAAAAATACCCTCTATGCCAAGGACTTACTTTACATCAACTTGGGGGGACAAGAGCTGCAGCCTTGTGTACGCAAACATCCAGGCGTAGCTTACAGCTGTAGAGCAGTGTTTGGGAAGATTTTCTTGCTTTAGAAAACTGGAGAGACTTATAATCCATGGGTCTTGGCCTTGGGTCACATGTGCAAATATCCAAATGTGTGAGGGACTGATCACATCAAACTGGTGGCTGATGGGAGAAGAGTTCCACTCGGCTAGTGTTTGCAGATCGACCGAGCTGGGGCAATACAGCAAAGTAGTCTAGAAAGAGAGCAAATGGATATCGTATATTTGAGTAGCTTTCCAAGTGTTTATATCTGAGGTGTTTTTATGCCTGACATGGACTAGATCAGGGTTTTCTGGAAGGTAAAACAGGCTGGAGGATGTGGTGAATTTCTCACATTCCCATGAGTTTATCCTCAAGACAGACATGTTGCAGCTTTCATTATTCTCAAAAGGCTGTGTGGACCGAGAAGACTGGCAACCACAACTTAAGTAATTCCTATGTGGATACTCAACTTTCGTGGGTCCACAGAACTCTTCAGAAATGAAATGAAAACCATTAACTTTCATCCTGATGAAACGGAACAGCCTGGAATGTGAGCAGTCTCATATTCTAAGGTAAAATTTTAAATATTTTTTCCTTAACATTCAGACTCTTAAAGAAAATGATATCTTAAAAAATTAATGTTTTTCATTTTATTCATTAAGCACTGTTTAAGGCATCATTATAAGTCATTTATTACTCTATTTGTTACCATAATACACAGTTAATGATATAAAACAATTCTTTTAATTGTATACATTTTAAATCATGTCTTAGGCTTATAAAATTTTATTATTGCCTGCCTGTGGTTGTGTATAACAGATGAGTTATAAGAACCAGGTGTTGAACAGAATGCAAATAAATCTTCCATCCATGTATTCCAAAATAGGAGAATTAAAATGCAAGGAGTAAATTTCATAGTTGTTTCTACATCACCAAGGAGCATTGACTTGACTTCCCACCCCACACTCCTGAGACTCCATAAGACTAAAAGAAGTCTGCCTGAGTCAGACCGGATGTGGTCCTGGGTTCTATCTCAAGCACAGGAAATAGAGGAGAGAGAAAGGGAGAAAGGGGGTGGGGCTAGATAAGGAAAAGTAAAGACATTTTTACCAGCAGGTTTTTCTTGTAACATCTTTTTTTTTTTTTTTTTTTTTGGTTTTTCGAGACAGGGTTTCTTTGTGGCTTTGGAGCCTGCGCTGGAACTAGCTCTTGTAGACCAGGCTGGTCTCGAACTCACAGAGATCCGCCTGCCTCTGTCTCCCAAGTGCTGGGATTAAAGGCGTGCGCCACCACCGCCCAGCTTTTTCTTGTAACATCTTTGCTGATAAAAATGTTTCTCTACATTTTAACATACTATTTACTTCATTTCATAAAGAAAATAAAAATAGTCACTGAAAACGCCAAGTGTATTTCTTCCCTTTTGTTAAAGAGTATTTCTTCCCATGTTTATAACCAGTAAGCAGCAGCAGATCATGATCCAGTGACATTAAATTTAAGGGAAACGTCTTAGATCAGAAAAGCTAGAATTTTACCAAGATTTTTATGACAAGAACTAGTCAGAACTAGTCAGAGGACAAGTACGCGTCACTTTAAACCCTTTATCTGCTCGAGAAATCCAGTCTAACTCACTGCATTTGTCAGGGAGACACATGGATGTGTGCTCACCTGCCTGAAGTCCCAAAATAAGATGGAGCAGAGTTCCCTGCAGTTACCTGATCGGCCCCTGTGAGATGTATGAAGCTCTCAAGAATGGATGGGCTCAGCCTGTCCATCACGTCGATGGCTAACTCATCATCACCCTGTAAAAAAGAGACCGTGCTTCTAAACAAACAAGGAGTGCTTAAGAAAAGTAGGCACCAGGAAGCGAAGCTGAGCAGAGTTCAGGTTAACTCTCTTGTGAAGAACTAGGGAGCAGGGCCAGCTGGGGTGGGGGGGGGGTAGGGCGGGTTTGCATCCGGCCCGCTCCAGCATGCAGCCGTAAAGTAAGCTACGTGGAGTACACGCTACACGAACCCCACCTGCATGGAGCACGGATGGGCAGCAGGACAGTCTCAAATACGTCCACGAGATGGCTAAATCTTACCTTAGGAACCTCCAAAACTGCAAATAAAGCCCGGATTTCTCTAAGGACACTGACAGCTAGTCTTCTGGTGGTGGGCCGACTGCTACAGAGGATGACCAGGGCAAAGCCTTCGACCACATGGAACACAGTGGAATACAGGTTCCTTTCCAGAGGAGGGGGGTGAGGACCTCCATTAGCGATACCATGCTTGAGTAAAAAAAAAAAAAAAAAAAAAAAAGCAAGTTTAAACAGCCTTTAAAAAGATGTATAAATGTGGAAAAGAGACAATAACCAGTAAAGCATATTACAAACATTCTGATAACAGGGCTGCCTCGGCCCAAGGGATTTCAATGGCATTCACTTCATAACAATGCGACAGTGTAGACTGGGGCTGGTGGCAGAAGCCTGTCCTCCCAGCCACTCAGGAGGTCGGAGCAAGAAGGCCACAAGTTTCAGGGCAGCTCAGGATACAGAGTGAGTTCGAGGCCAATTTGGGCAACTTAGTGAGACCTGATCCGAGAATAAGAAGTAATAACAGTCCTAAAGCCCTAGTAGGAGGAATGAGCTTCAGAGTTCATTTGATCCGTATTAGCACAGTAGAAAATAGAGAAGTATCCCAATGGCACTCTATTAAATAAGACGTGCCTGATTTGTCATCACTCTGATGACCTTGCAACCAACCCTTCATCACTCTAGGTATAGCGTTTACAGACAGGAAACGAGAGACCGGACTGCATGTTTTATATGTGAGTGCAGGCTCTCATATGTGAGGCACACGGCACCACCTGGGAGCTTGCTGGGAGCAGCTGTGCTCAGGGTGGAATTTCTAGGCTCATAAAGCCTGCTAGGCAGCTTGGATGGTCCAACTCGGAGCTTCTAGGATTCTATGGTGTTTGCAGAGTTATAAGGCAACCAGGTGTACACCTGTGCACTTAAGAAACTGGTCCCTTTGCTGAAACAATCAACCCAAGTGACAGACTAACAACGGTTTCATATGTAAGCTTTGAAAGACCTTCAGGTAAGAATTACCCTACAAACACTATGCTTGATAAAACATAACCTGTTACCAAATGAAGGAGGCTAATGGTTAGACACAAGCACTTGGTATCCAACACACGAGTGAGCACAAAGTAGGGCCAAGGGATTGCCATCAACAGAAGGCCAGCACAACTAGTAACAACTGTCGAGCTTGAGAGAGCCAATCTATGTCAAAGAGCGTCACAACTGATCACACACAAAGTGACAATGTGGGAGCATGTGGTACCTGGGAGTCCTGGGTCTTGTTATACATCTGAGCTGCCTGTTTCCACTGATTTATTAATTGTACCAACATCTTTACAGCGTTATCAAGAAGAGTGGGGTGGACATCAGTCACTTCTCGAACAATAAAATACACAAATCCGGAGAGCACGTCCTCCCGCCAATCTGGAAAATCAAGCATTAATGCCTGTAGGGTGTTGAAAGCCAGCGCCCGCAGTTCTTCGTCCATGTGGACTGTGAGCCTACCAAGAACAGAATCCCGTTAGTGAGCCTCGAAACAGAACATGATGTCATCAGTAACACAGCCAATATATCTGAGCACAGATCTCTGCTCTAAAACTTAAAGATACTCGATGTATCCCTTCAAATGCTCTCCGAGGACATGAAGATGGGGGCTCGTGTTCACATTGCCACCCTATGATAGCTCTTTCTATGCTAGTCTATAGTTTAAATTTCCTATGAATATATCCATAGTCAGTGATATTTCTGCTAAAGTTCAGGACAGGAAGTCTTGAATTTAATTTACAGGCTGCTGTGTAGAAATACAGATGACATCAGAAATTCATTTCAAACTTCGTCCATCCTTAAAATACTTTATAGTGCTCTCCTATAATCAATAAAAATTTGTCCAACTACACAGGATCCTAGCAGTGACTTACACTTACTCAGTCCTTACCATTACTAGAGAGGGCATGAGTAGTCTCAGCCATCTCTTACAGACATTTAAGGTTGTAGATGAACAGAAAGAGCTCATCACAGAGGTAATGATCTAGATAGAATAAACAAATAATTCCTGAGGGCAAAAATGGAAGCAACTTTAGGAGTAACCTAAGAAAAGGTTTACACATTGAAAATAAAACAATGGCTCAACAGCCCATCAGGCCCCAAAGAGCTTAGGGCTCAATAAATCAGAACATATTAATTGCATTTTTAAAAGTTAAGTTACTTTTTAAAGACTTCAATACAATGATCATAATTTTAGTTACAGAATTTTTAACAAAAATATGAGGAAATGATATATAAAATTAAGAGGGGATGTAGTTCTGAAGCTGCGACATAAGCCGCCACACGAACACAGGCTCCTGACCTAGAGCTGATTATTTCAGTGGTCAACAACGCAGGCAAATGCACTGAAGTTAGAAATGACTCAAAGGAACAGGCAGTTAGAAAGCACATGCTCAGTGCATGCATGGAAGGAGAGTTAGCCACAGTGAGAGAGGGGGCACTTTGTGGTTCAGAAGGGAGGTGTCACAGTCTGCTGAACTCGGATCTGGTCTTCGCTAAGCCAGCCTTCAGCTGATGGAGAAGCTAAAGAGACATCCGTTGCAGCTGCATAGATTTCGGCAGCAAGTCATGCAGCAGCTGCCGTAGGTATGGTGTACCACAGTCAACACGGTGGGACTACACCTCCTGAACCCAGTTTGCCGTCTTTGGTGGTGACACAAAGGAACACACCGGGGAAAACGGCGACCTTGCTTTCCATGCTAGTGATCTCTGCAGCCTTTAAATCTGTGACTGAGTATCTCACCAGTCAGTGTAACTCAGGATATATGTGCCTGAGTTAATGACTCCTTGTGTGGAGGAGATGACAATGGGCGCTGGCTAATTAGAGTCAGGGATTATCTTTCCCTAGAGAGTTCACAGCGGTCTATAAATTTACAACAGCCCCTTCTTTTGTTGTTGCTTTGCTGCTTTCCCTTATTTTGGAGTAAGGAAGAGTTAGACATTGGAATTCCAAACCAGCATATTCTAGACTCTTTCTAGTCATGGAGGTAAATTAATTAAAAACGACAGCTGCAGGGGAAGGAGTACAGTAAGCAGAGGAATCCAACTGCTGTTCACTGCTCAGAGGCAGGCTCTTCCCCTCCTCCGGGCCTGGCCCTCTCAGGGGCAGCTTCATTCTGGGGGAGGTGAGAGGGGCGGCACAGGATGCTCATCTTGTGGGATCGCCTTCAACAGAGAAGCAGGTCAAGTAGGGACCAGTGAGAACAGATTTCACAGTAACTGCTCTCTCTTCTCCTCAGGAAGAACGCTGCAATTAACTCTTCAGGGTCCTAATGGGGACCCAACTTTCTAATTCTGCTAAATTCTGGGTTTAGTTTAGTTTAGTTTGGAGACAGGGTTTCATTATGTAACTCAGTCTAGCTTCCAATTCCTAATTCTCCTGCCTCTCACTCTTTAGTGCTGAGAGGTCAGTAGCAACATACAGCATATAGCTCTGCAATATGATTTATGGCAGAAATTAAGAGAGAAGGGCTGGGAGACGGCTCGGAGGGTGGGGCCCACACAAAGGAGGGAGCAAGGGAACAAGTCCAATTACAAAGTTGCCTTCTGAACGCTACACCTGTGCCATGGATCATGCACCCCCATCAGACACACGCACATCTAATCATGGTAAATTTAAAAGAGAGCTGAGCTATTGGCATAAACGTCAAATTCCAGAGACTGCGGCAGGAGGATTCCCAGGTTCAGGCCTGCCTGGCATGATGGAGATCAGGGCCACCCTGGACAGTGTAGTGAGATGAGACCTTGCTACAAAATGAAGGACATGAATGTATGTATGCATGATGTCTATTAGAGGATGGGGTTGGGACACAGCTCAGCTGCTGTCAGGTACTTGTCTACCGTGCGCGAGACTTTAGGTTGAATTCAGTGCCACAGAACAACAATGCTGAGGCTGAATAGGAGGAGAAAGAGGTTAAGGAAAGGTGCGGTTTCAAATAAGGCCCCCTGTCTTCTACATTCCTCATGGAAGACAAATACCACTCCATCCATAGTCTCAAGACTCAAGGGGGTGTGGCCTGCCTGTGAAATGCCAGATGTTCCCACCCAGGGCTGGGACAGGTTGCTGTTGAAATCTGGTCACTATTTACACAGTTCGGTGAGTGACCAGCAACCAGTAAACATTTTTCAATACAGCTGAGCACTTGCGGTCAGGAACAGTCGCTTTGCCTGGTTTCCTACTAGGGTGTGGCTAGCCAACTGTGGTTCTGGGCTAACTCCAGGCAGATGCCTGGTCATGTTCACTCCTGCAAAATGGTCTGGCCGCTCCTGTCATGCTACAGTGAGAATGCAGACAAGAGAGAGACTACGGCAGTGCTTCTCACCTTCCTGACGCTGCGACCCTTTCCTCCAGTTCCGCATGCTGTGGGGACCCAACTGTAAACTTACTTTTGTTGCTACTCCAATAACTGTAATTTTGCTGTTGGTATGAACCATAATGTAAATATCTGTGTTTTCCGATGGTTGTAGGTGACCCCTGTGAAAGGATCGTTCAACCCCCACAAAGGGGTTGAGAACCACTTGACTATGGCATGATCTGCAAAGCCTTGAAATAGTTACTGTCTGTTTCGTGGAGAAAGTGTGCTGACCCCTAACTGCACGATCCCCTATGGTGTACACACAGTAGAGCCCCGAAAGGCTGCCATCTCACCTTGGAGTTAGGCTAGGAAACATCATTAAGCAAGCTAGCTGTGCTATGAATTCACTTTAGAGAACTACATTGTGCCTCATGGGGAATGGGAATACTTCAACTTGGCAGGCTCTCCTATGACAAAAAATGTTAAGTGGGTTTTGCTAACCTGTTGGGGAATATTATTTTAAGTTGTGCTGCTTTTGTTTATGCTGCATTTGTTTAACTCTGTGAAGCTTTGATTCTTTGCCTGTCTGAAACACCTGATGGCTAATAAAGAGCTGAATGGCCAATAGTGAGGCAGGAGAAAGGACTGGCAGGGCTCGCAGGCAGAGAGAATAAATAGAAGGCGAAACGAGGAAAAGGGGGAGCAAGCAAGAGAACAAGGAGAGGAGGATATCAGGGGTCAGCCACCCACACAGCAAATCATGGAGAAAGAAGCAAAGAAAAATATCCAGAAGCAAGAAAGATACAAGTCCAGAAGGAAAAGGTAGTCAAGCTGGCAAGAACAAGCCGAGCTAAGACTGGACATTCATAACTATAAGCCTCCATGTGTGATTTATGTGGGAGCTGGGTGTGGGCTCCCCCAAAAGACAAAAGAGTAAATAAATAAATAAATAAGAATCACACATTAGTCACCACCTCAGATGCTGAATGACCACAGAAGTAAACATCAATGAGACCCGTATGCAAGGGCTACTTACTATAACTTGACAGGGGACTGGAAAATAGGGATTAGAGGGAGATGTGGAAGAATGTTAGAAGTTACAATTTTGAGTGGGGGCAATAAAAGATGAGAGATAAGAGTAAACTGGAAAAAGAAGAAAAAAGAGTAAATCAAATAGCTCAAAACTGCGCCTGCTGTCGCCTCTGTGGTGAAGACAGCAAGACAGTAATGTCACTCACCTGGCTAAGAGTGACGTCACTCACCTTGCTAGCAACTCAATGAGGTCAGTTCTGCTCATGCCGTCAGGAATCAGCCTTGGAATCGCAGCAATACATGTTCTAAACAAATCGATTTTGGGTTTTCTTTCCCCCCTGAAAAATGTATCACAAAACCCCAAAACAGAATAAGAGGTATATCACATGGCTTAGAAAAATCCATTTAGCAAATGTGTTGCCAATGATGGGACCCAAGGCTAATGATTCTGGAAGAAAGGGGGGCACATACAAATTCATATGGACCCAGCAGCTAGTTCCAAACAACGCATAAGTGAAAGGATGAGGACCATTCAGGGAAATGACAGCAAATAATTTACTTCGTTAATTAGGAAGCATTCACAGCAACTTAATAATTTCAAGTACTTAAGATTTTATTTAATTTGATATTTAAGAACTTAGCTATCTACAAATATAGTAAATACTAGTTACTATTATAACTAGCTGGGTACTGGTTAACTCGTTAACTTCACGGGACGCAGCATCAACGCAGCATCACGTGGGACAAAAGCTTCGGGGCAGGCCTTGAGAGATTACCTCCACTGGCTTAGCTGAGGTAGGAAGACATATTGTGAATGGAGGAGGCACTATTCCATGGCCTAGGGTCCTGGACTACACAGACAAGAGAAAGCAAGTTAAGCTGAAACACTTACTGCTCTCTGCTTCTGGACTGTGAATGCCCTGTGACTGGTTGTCTCAAGTTCCTGCTGTCACGACCTCCCAACTACAATGGACCCATATTCCAAAGCTGTGAATCAGATAACCCTTTCCTTCCTTGAGTTGTTTTGGTCAGGTATTTTGTCATGGTAGCAAGACAAGTAGCTAATGTAAACAGTTGGTATTAAATATCTAAAATTACTTAGCTTTACCATCAGATGTTCTCATGTCAGTATCCATTTCTTCCTGCTCTCTTGTGATACATGTATACAGGCTTGGGTTTTATGCCGTTTAAAGGCACTGACGTTTTAAAATCCCGGGCCCTTCTACACAGCAGATGTTTAATATAATTTAGTTTTATTATATATGTGTCTATGATGGGAAGGATGTTATGCCTTATTCAGGCTAGACAGGGGCTCCACCACTGAGCTACACCGCCTGCAGCTCACCACCTGCAGCAGTTTTTTATTCACTAACTTTACTTTAAATGCCTAACCGGCTGCTCAACTGGCTTTCATTTTGATCTATGTTTGAAAGAAAGTCTCTGGCTTTTCCTTCATCCTCATTGGTTTCTAGCTGAACAGCAGTAATCCCCATGCAGAAAAGAATTGAAAGATTCTAAGAGTTCGGGTCAGTCTATGTTATAGAGATAGTTACACAGCTGTCGCTGTGTGTGGCTTTACAACGCATGGATCAGAGTGACCACAAGTAAGATGAACAACACAAATCCCTTAGATGTGGCTTAAGGTGCAGCTACCGTACGTCAACAATAACGGCACAAGTGCTCTCTGGTCTGCAAGGCCCTGGATAGACAACAGACGCACACCCGAATGGGTAGCCGGGCACACCAAGCCTTTCGAAACTGCCGGTGACTCCTCAGTGTGCACCTGCCAACTAGTTCATACCCACAGTCAGGTGTGTAACTCTGTGAGGTGTGCTTGTCCCTAAAATGTGACATTTGCTAAAATGCACAAGGAAGAGAGGCTGGGGTCAATGAAGATGAAAATGGGGAAGGAAAAAAAACTTGGCAAATTCTTACAATTTCATGTTGCCCCAGAATCTTCTCTAAATGTGAGGCTATTTCTTGAGACCCCTGATGATCTCTCACCACCAGGTACAAATGTGATTCATCCAGGTGTTACCATTGCCATGTGAGACCAGCTAGATACAGCTTGCCTGGCCCCGGGACCCCCGTGCCCAAATGCAGCAGGCAGACATGCCACAGTGACCGTTTGTCAGTCATAGTATGACCCGGAACTGTGGCTGCTTCTTTGAAACATGACAATTAAGGCACCCGTGGGACATTTGTTTAGGCAATACTCTGGCCCCCACAGACACCAGCCTTGCATCCTTCTGTCAGACACACTTTTTGGCTTCAGTGTGACCTCCAGGAGTTCTGGGTAGTCTCCGAGACCTCTAAGTCATAAGTTGTTTCCATCTCATGTCTCTCTTCATCAGTTAAAGTCTATTGTTAATGTAAAGTTAAAGAGCATGGGAGAGAAATCCAAACTAAAATGCAAAAGGAGCCACAGCATAGCAAGCTGACCAGGGAACAGACACTTCAGTCACTTGAGGCTCTAACAAGACCATGGGAGAAGCTGGATGTAAACCAGTTGACGCTAATGCAAGAGTATTTGTGGTGAGAAGAAGGAAGATGTCTGGGAGGAAGTCCAGCACACAAAACCTTCACACTTGAAAACTCTCGGGCCACTCCATCACAGCAGGTAAGGTGGCCATATAGTAAATAATCCCAGGGAGCAAAATATCCGATGGGGTATTCAAAGACCTACAGTGTATCTCTCTCAAACTACATTTACATCCAAAATCTGCCTTATAGATAGTAGTGAAGTTTGCTAGCAAACAAGAGGCATGGCTATCAGAAAACATGTCACCCTGTGGAAAGGAAGTTCCTGAAAATGCAGAGAAAAAATGATGAATGAAAAAACACAAGCATGGGGCTGGGGTGTGAAACAGGTCTGTTTCTAAAGAGCTGCCCACAAACTATTCCCTTTGTGTCCTCTGGTTCCTAGAGGGAAACACAAGAGCCCAGATTTGCAGGACTCCTGGCCCTTTCTTTTCTATGAAAGCAGGAATATGGATGTGGAACCATTTGTTAGACTTAAGTCAGTACTATACCCGTCTGTGGTGAGCGGGAATTATTCATATGATAAAGGAAAGTAGGGTTCATTGCTGGACTTCCATTATTTACACTAGTTCAGCATCACATAAAACAACTAAATGGAGCAGGTACGTAAGGACTAGCCACTGACATGTACATTCCCGTGTAAACTGAGATAGCAAAAGAGCATATATTTAGTACATACGTAATCATGTCTTCGGGCTCCTTGTTGGACATCTGCACACTGGTCATACACATTGGTCTCCCAACCTCTTTGTCCAAATGTCGAAGAATGCTGTCTAATGCTTTTCTTACTTGAGGATAGTAAACCGACATTCCTGAGAGGAAAAGCACAGGCACAATGGCAGAAACTCATACAAGATGGCCTTCTGTAATAACAACCCATCAATTTCCCAATCACATCAGAAGACGTTCCAACTGTGACATGCTCTTCAGGATACTGCATACAAATCACGCAGAACATATTGAACAGCACCCTGTGGGAAGACACATCTGACAAGAAGACCCTTGACAGGAATACTAAAGACATTACCAAAACGTAACCAGCAGATCACTGCGCACTTGGTGCTGGATGTACTTTATATCTGACTATGGACTTACACAAAACAATATCCCAAAAGCAATTAATCCGTTCCACTTGACACTAACCTATGACTTTTGCCTCTTCATCAGTCAAGGTTTTATTGAGAAAAATCTTTTTCACACGAAGGGTGTTTCCTGAGGGAAGAATGACTCCTGTGGTGGGCATGGGAGGGTCGCCGTCTTTCTGCTGCAGGCTGTCTGCGATGACGAGGAAGACTCTGAGGCCAATGTTCATCCTCTTCAGAGAAAACAGACCCAAGAGGAAGAAATCAGGGCCATGCACTTTATATGCCAAGGGGCTGGGAGAAAGAAGGACAGAAGGAATCTAATCTTTCTACCCGACATTGTGAACCAGCCGAGGCAGCAGAGTCTACTGTGGTTTCAGATTCCCAGATGGACCCATGCCCTTCTGGGGTCACTGGCTCTCCTTGTCGCTAAGGCACACTTGACACCTCTCTCACTTTCTCAACTTTCATGACTCTTTCAGCCCCCACCCCCAAGACCACTTTTCTGCTTCACAGGAAGAAACCACATCAACAACCCTCTTTCTACAAATCACAGCAATCTACTGACACACACAGGGTCTTTGTCCCCTCTGCTTTTCTCACAGTGTAGTGGGTGATGGCCTCCTGGACTTGGTGGAATTTCCATCAATGTGGAGGTCTGAATGAAAATGGCCCACAAAGGCTTATATATCTGAATGCCTGGTCACCAGGGAGTGGCACTATTTGAAAGGATTAGAAGGATTAGGAGGTGTGGCCTTGTTGGAGGAAGTGTGTTATTGGGAGTAGGCTTTGAGGCTTCAAAAGCCCATACCAAACCTGGAGCCTTTCATTTAGCGATTAGGATGTAGCTCTCAGCTACTTCTTCATGTCCCCTGTCATGATGATAATGGATTGAACCTCTGAAATGGTGAGCACGCCCCCAGTTAAATGCTCTCCTTATTACAGCTGCCTTGGTCATGGTGTTTTTTTCACAGAAACAGAACAGTGAAGAGACAATGGGGTCTAGTACTTCCTAGAACATTAGAGAATCGGGCCCTACTCTCTCATTTATCCTCAGTATTTCTCTTCAATTTGAAATATAGCCATGTCCCATAACCCTGAAGCAGAGCACGTGTCTCAAGTATCTTAGTGGGATAAACATCCCTCAACGCTTCTCCAAAGCATGGCTCCCTCATCAGGGGATCTTCTTTTGCCTCCCCCAGCACAGGCAGCATTGAGAGCTCTTTTACCGAATACTGCTGCCCCTTCCCACTTCTGCGCTCCTGGCTGTGCTACCTCTCCCCACGTTCTAGGCTCCTCCCGAGCTGTCTCCCGTCATCTGCATCCTCTCCCACAGAAAGTACACAGATTTACACAGCATCAACCACTGCCCATTCCAGACTACCCCACTGACTGCATTCCTTTAAGATCTGCCTGATGTCTCAGAAGTCCCAAAATGCTAAGTTAGATATGCCTGATCTTTCTCCCAGACCCGACTGCTTCTCTACGTTTCTTTGTCCAGTAAGTGTTCTGCCTTTCTCGATCTGCATCCTACTGTCTATTGTGTCTCCTCACATGTCACTCTCTGTGACCTGCACCAGAGATTAATAAAGCAGGGACAGGCATCCCAATGGGTGCAGAACATGGGACACAAGAAGAAAGTAAAATGTCCGTTCATGTTTACTAAGATAAAGCTTTGACGTGTTACTCGTTTTTAGATATGACAAAGTACTGATGTATTCCATTTTTCACACATCCGAGTGTCAGAGCCACAGTTATAGACTCACAGAGACCCGGAAGGAAGTAGAACATTCCATCGTGTGAAGCTGCTCTGGGCATCTGCTCGGTGCTCACTGACCATCGTGTGGCGGAGCTATTCTGGGCTCAGTGGTCACTGACCATTGTGTAGAGCTGCTCTGGGATTTGCTCAGGGCACCATTGATCATGAGCAAGTGGGTTAATAGTTTCTTTTATCTATTTTCAAAACTTGGAAAGATTCCAGCGCTGCCCCCAAACAGACTGATGACTGTCAAGGATCACATAACCCCCAGGAGGACTAACTTTTACTCCCGGTATGAAAACATCATTGCTGCTACAATGTAAGTTTGTATTTTTACCTCTGGATTAATGGTGAAAGTTTTAGCCGATTTTCCGACACTGAGAAGATCAAATATTATTTCTTTCATTGCAAAATCCAAACGTTCCTAAGAAAAGAAATTAATTAATTAGTAAATCATTGTACCTTGTTAGAATGTGATAGAAGCAGAGCAATATATATATATATATATGAGAAACAATATAGAGTTCTACCCTTAGAAAGGCTATAAATCCAAATGAACACAAGACAAATATATATGAATTAGCAAGAACGGAAGTACCTAGAGGGTAGCGAGGGCAGGAAAGGATTCTCTGGCAAAGGATCTCTATGGGAAAAAAAGTCAGCAAAGACACGAGTGCCCGAGGTACAGGGCTCGCAGACTAGCACCTGAGGGCACAGTCCAATTCTAGAAATAAGACAGGGTGAGAGGTGCACCTTAACAGCACTGCTTCCTGAGCACAAGACCAAAACCGGAACTTGTTCGTTAATCTTTTTCATTGTTAGTCTCAGCAAATTATCATTTCTTCTAGGCACTGATATCAGACGTGCATTCACTTTATTAAATATTCCTTTCTTTATCCATTGTAATAAAATAATTTGATGTGGCGGAAGGGATGGCTCAGCAGTTAAGAGCACTGGCTGCTTAGAGATCCTGAATTCAATTCCCAACAGCCACATGGTGGCTCACAACCATCTATAACAGGGCCATTGTCCTCTTCTGTCTGATGCCCTCTTCTGTCATGCAGGCATACATGCAAATAGAGCACTCATATACATAAATAAATAAATCTTTAAAAATGATTTGATTACGGATCAACTAAACTATCTGGCTTCATTCACAAGAAATATAATGAATCTCCTGGAACCGGCATTTCCCTGAGTTGAGAGGGAATGCGGACTTATTTCACATGACTGATGTCCAAAGGGAGACACAAAATCCATTCAATACCCTCCTGATAAACTTTCTATTCTGCAGAGGCTAGGAAGCTAACGTTACATAGCCCAGGAACGCTTCAAGGGACACAAGCCTTATGAAGCAGTGGACACAAAAGGGGTGGAGATGAAGAGAGAGGAGGAGGTTGCCACCTCTCACTCAAGGGAGAAAGGCCTCCATCCGAGCTGTGGAGGCACAGCAGAAGCAGTAGGGTCCTCAGGCATCCTCTCAGAGCAGGGCCCCTCTCTCAAAGCTCTTCCATTCTGATCGACAGCCCGATACCTTTCCTGGCTCATATGAGAATGGATTTCTTCCATCCTACAAGTTTTCGGTGAGCTCTCTCTAGTCCTTAAAAGACCCCTTTGATTTAGTTATAGTAGGTTCTAGCATATGTGCTTACAAATCTAGATCGTGAGTTGTGGAGACGGCTTGGTGGGTTCACAGCATGAATGTGAGGCTTGAGTTCAGATCCTCAGCACTCATAAAAAACTGCTATGGAGTTTGCCTATTCCGATAAACCTGATACTGTAAGACAGATGGGAAGGCCCCATGGGCTCACTTATTACTGGCGGTTGTGAGTCACGAAGTGGTTGCTGAGATTTGAACTCAGGATGTTTGGAAGAGCAGGCTGTGCTCTTCTTAAGCACTGGGCCATCTCTCCAGTCACTCCTATTAGGACTATCACATACTTTCTCAACCCTCCCTCAATTAAATGTGTGTCCACCTATGTGGCTCCTTCCATCGCTTGTCACATGCAAAATCACCATCAGGGTCCTGTATTCTTTTGAAAACTTTCTGAATATACTTGCTTTTCACTCTTGAATAGTATTAGTATTTTTGAAAACATGCCTCAAAATGTGTAGGACAATACAAACCGCCATTCGTTAAAATGGTTGTCCCTGCCAGCCTGTGCAAGAGGGCCAATGAGACGAAGCACCCACCTGAGCAATGAACTGGATGATCTTCACAAATATGTTGAGAGGGGTGTCACGGGGGACCACGCTGCGAGAGCCTTTCGGGAAGAGTGCTGACACTATGCTCATCAGGCGACTAGGGGCAGAAGGAGACTTAATGACCAAGCGATCATAATGACACCAGTGAAGAATTCCTCCTGCTTCTACGGCAAGGGGATTTAGACCCCTCCCCCTCTCCGCAATGCTCTGATACAATTCCATCGGTCTGACGGTAACTAGCATTTGCTTATTTCTTTGAGAACTGAGGCTAGAGCTTGGAGCCCTGCATATGCTAGCGCACACTTATCTCTTAGCAATACCCTACCTGCCAAGAATTTATTCTAAATGCGCTTGAAGACACAGCACTCACCTTTGGGTTACAGTATTGCTCTCACATTTTATTCTAATTACATAAACCCACAGCAGTCTATACAAAGACTCCAGTGCAACTCGAGACATTTTAGGGTCTTTATTCTGTTTCAAAAACAAAAGAGAACAAGGATAAACTTACTAAGAACACGAGCAAACATGTAAGATCAAACACACTCTGACAGCAACTAAAAGCCCCGACCCTCCCTGCTCTGTCCAGTCTAAGAAGTTAAAATATGCCGATCTAGCTTTAGTTGTGCTAAGTATAGATGATCAGAGTGACCATCAGTAAAAAGCCCCAACTCTTTATTACATTCTAAAAAGAAGATGAAATATTAGACTCCTGCCAACATTTCTGAAAATTTCAAAATGATATACATATCATCAAACTATTTGATAAATGGTCTATACCACAATACTGACACAACCAAGGGACTGCTAATCTTGAATTTATCTGCAACCCATAGACAGATTGAGTAGGCAATACCAAATAGTACTAGTCACTTGACTTTGTGGAATAATACCAAATGTTTGTGAGCACACTTTTGTGAGAGACGCCAGACCAGAGATCTGACTCTACACCCAGGCCCTGGATGTCCTCTTGTCACTTTGTCTGTGCGGTGAGGGCCTCAGCTTCCACTGGAGGCAAGACAGTGTCTGCCTCACAGGTCCAGAAGATCACAGCCTACAGAGCCCTGGGAACAGGGCCTGCTGCCCGAAGATATCTCTAATCTTTATGTAAAATCAGAACATTATTTAAATTACCTTATGATTTACAATGAGAGAACTCTCTTATCTCAACCAGTTTATCAGTGAATTTTCTCTTCACTCTTCACCCTCATACAACGAGATAGTCATGAATTGTGAAAATGTAGCAGGAAACACTTATATATCTACTTATTGACTCCTAAAAAATCTGTATTTTTAAAAATCTGTTCTAGAAGAGTTCTATATTGTTAAGCAATTAAATATGGAAACTAACGAAGAGACTCTTTTTTATAAATTGTTTTTATTGAGCTGTATAAATTTTCTCTCCTCCCCTCCCTTTCTCTTCCCTCCCCTTCTACCCTCTCCCATGGTCCCCATGCTCCCAATTTACTCAGGAGATCTTATCTTTTTCTACTTCTCATGTAGATTAGATCCATGTATGTCTCTCTTAGGGGGTCCTCAACAAAGAGACTCTTTAAGACAGAGTCTCCCTACAAAGCTCTGCTTGGTTGGCTTCAAACTAGCAATGCAGACCAAGCTGGCCTTAAACTCAGAGCTACTTGTCTCTGTCTCTTAAAATTAAAGGTGTCTCTTAGGATTAAAGTTGTGTGATGCCATGTCCAGCAAGAATTCTTAAAAATACATATATTTTTTACTTTATTACTTTTGTTTACTTCAGCGATCTTTTCTGCTTTAAGGTTTAGAATAACGAACATCTACTACAAACAATTAAAAGCACTGCAAAAGAAATGGAGGATGTTTTATAATATACTTATCCACTAGAGACCATAAGAGATTTTGCATCTATCTACATAAAAATCTGATAGAATTTAAGCCTGGAAAATCCAAATGCTCTCTTTCAATATCAATCCCTTGCTCCATGGGCAGGAGCCATCATAATCCCGAACTTCAAATACTTCCCCTGGGGTAGCTTTCTGTTTGCTAGTAAAGTAACCAGAGTTACAAGTAACTCATGAATATTACTAATCTAATAAATATTTTTTGTAATAATGTCTTCAATAAAACACAGTTTTCCTTTCTACCCTTTAAATCTGATATATCAAACATCACAATATGATGTCAGCAAGAAATTAAGAAGGTAGGGGAAGAAAGAGACAGCAGAGAGGACAATTTAGCCCTAAAAACCCTCTGAAGGACTCGGTGATGATGGCTACGTAACACCACCCGTTTGTGGAAACTCAGAGAAAGCAGCACTGTATAAATCCCAACAGTAAATCATGATTGTGGAATAGAGAGAGGAAAGGATGGAGGAGGGAGGGAGATAGGAAGGAACTAATTCATTTATTTTGCTATATTATGTTGGAATATTAAAAATATCCTAAATTGATCCAGGCCTTGAACAAAGATGTTAATTCTCTAGGCAAAATTTTTACAAATCAGATCAACCATATTGTTACATAGAAGTCTAAGGACTCTAACATTCTACAAAGTTTAGATACACCCCTCAACCATGATCTCTCCAGTAACCATGTCAATATGCGTATTCTTTCTCTAACAGGAACTTAAAAAATTGCCTTGTTAGAAAACCTAAACCAGTTTAAAAACCCATTCATCAGGACCATATGGAAAACCTATTATCTCCTTAATTTCACTGGACTATATTCTTTTAACATCTTCGTTTAGAACAGTGACCTCCCTGAATCAATCTCCACCTCCCCCGCATCTCTATACTACATCCTGGGGCTGCAGGTAACAGCAGGCCTCGGAAGAGGGCACCCTCTGTGGGCGAGGTTTCCACACATGGTAAAGCGGGTTGGGGCAAATCCTCCAGACATGCAATGCAACAAGGGGCAAAGGCCGCTCTTAGAGGAAATAAAGCGATACTTTCCTTGGTGACGTCAACACAACTCACCTGCAGTGTTTCTATTTGTTTTCTGATACTGTTGTTAGATGGCATCTAAATAAAGCAACGTGAGACAGCAAACATAAACATGAGATGCAGCACATGCGTGTTAGATGAAAATAAGCACAAAACAACGACAGCTCCTCACCAAGGCCTCTATTTAGAAGAAATTTGACATTTCCAAGGCAGTGGCCAGAAATGCTAAGAAAAAAAAAACCAAAATAACAAAACAAAACAAAACGAAAACAAAACACAATCCCAAAGTTTGGGTGTCCTGGAGCAGGCCTATGTCACTCAAGCTAGGAGAAAACTAAAACGTCTCATTACCGTCTTTTTCTCCCAACAGCCTACTGGTTAAGTTCAAACGAAAAAACTACATAAAGATTATTGGGGGCAAATCACTGTGCTATTTTTATTTGGTCTGTCTCTTAGTAACTTTACAGAAACTTTAAAGATGGTATTCATAAACCAATTGGACCTAAACTGATTAAAGATAAAGGAATGGAAATTTACCATATTCTTCTTAGGAGACAAAAATTGAAAACTGAACTTTGCAGTGGAAATGAGGAGCATATTCACTGTGATGGAGCCCATACTCCACTGTGACCCAACTAAAAACTTGCTGTGCTAACATGAAAAGGCTCTCTGGGAGACTGTCCGCCTGTGGAGGGCACATGTGTGTGGGCATGAGTGGGTGTGTACGGGGTTGCAGCTGCCTTCTGGAGTCCTCCTCCACCACTTTCCACGTTACCCAACTGACAGGCAGGGTCTCTCAGTTGATGAAGCTGCTGTTCTGGTCTAGTCTAGGTGGCCAGTTTGTCCTGGTGATCAGTCCCATGTCTCTACCTTCCAAGTGTCGGGTTATGGGGCAGCTGCAGTGCCCATTCAACATCTACATGGGTTCCGAGAATCCTAGTTCAGGTCCTGGCGCTGCAACACGTCAGCCAGAGTCATCTCCTCAGCCTGCTAAGGTACTCTTTGCTCTCTTTCTTTCTTTCTTTCTTTCTTTCTTTCTTTCTTTCTTTCTTTCTTTCTTTCTTTCTTTGTTTTTTAAGGCTGCATAATAATAGCTCTAAGTGCCTGGAAAATTCACTATACTAATGGCTCTGGAGAATAATGTCTCTTAATATCTCAGAACTACAGCCAAAATGCTTCCTTAAAACCTCAGCATCCCTTTGAGTACATTCAAGGACAGTATGGCAGACCAGAAGCAGCAAGCATTATAAAACTGGATGACTGTGGATGCAAAGCCATCTCTATCACTACTGCCTACTTATACGCAGGCCAGTTATCCTCTTTTTCTGCCTCGGTTACAGTGGAAATGACAAGATACAATCCACCTACCATCCAGTAAATGTTAGAAAAAGGAATCCTAAGGAGTGGTGGCAATTAAGTGAAAAAAATTTAGATGCATTTTTTTAAATCAAGAGATTACTTGCATTGGGTAATGGATTAGAAAAGGCCTTTGATTTAATTTTCCAATAAATAAGAGAAATAAAATATAACTTATTATGGCACATAACGAAATAACATTTCTTAGAGTGTTTCAAACACCTTCCAGATCTAAGCACAGTAGCCACAGTATTGGAAGTTTAATGAGCGAGAGCCCAGTCACACAATTTCTGCTGAATAGAGCCTTAAAGTAGGTTAAGGGTTAATGGCCAAGACAACTGTCATCCAAATAGTCATGCTATGCTGTGTGGCTCTTATCTCCTTTAGCCTGGCAGATTGATACAGCCATTCACATAAATGAACAATATGCCAGAACTAGTAAACAGGAGGTAAGGGTTCAAAGGAAACAGCATTTTAAATGAAAGCCTCAAGACAAAAAAGAAAAAAAAAATTGGGGGGCGGAGTTAAGGTGCTGTGAAAATATTGTCAGTATGTTAGGTGGAAACAAAGATATAAAGAAACTGCAACAAAGCAACAGAAAGGTATGAACTGTCATGGAACAGCGCACTCTCCCGGAAACACTAAATGCCCATCTTAAAAACCTTTCGGAAGAAAGCGAGTCGACTCAGAAAATGGCACGTTCCCCCTTACTGCCTATCTCTGTGTGGATGATCAAAATAAGGGCAGAAACACTTGCCATGTAAGTAACTGACAGTGTTTCTTTCCTGGGTGTGAGACCTAAGAGTCTGACCAACTTGATCTTGTCTAACAATGTAACCGAATGCAAGTGTACAAGGGAGAAACAGTCACAAACTGTTTTTGAACACGTACATCCTTCATATACCTTACTAGGAAGTCAAAGGGTGAAGGTTGAAAGGGTCCTGCTGTTCACTCGGCCTGAGACCTTCATTTAACCTATCCGAACCTTGGTTTTACTATTGTCAAGATGTCAGGTTTTCAGTATCCAGTGTGACTTAGAACAGGAAGGGATGGACCACCTCGATTACACTTCTCTGACTAGTAAGCAAATATTTGAGGAGCCTCGAACTGCATTGAGTTCATATTCAGGTGAAGCCAGTCGCTCTTTTAGTGTCAGACATTAACTGTGGGCCTCGCCAAAGAGGAAGTGAGGGGCTCTCTGGCTACAGACTCACAGCTGTGTTGTCAACACTAAGAAAGCACAGGCGTGGACGTGCCAGACGGTGTTAGTAACAAGGATCCCTCCTTTCGGGTCACAACAGCGTCAGGAGCTTACACACTGAGGACCTGGTACCCCGCATTCAGATCTGCCTGTACAAACTTACTGCAGCAGAGTGGTTTTGAGGGACAGTTTACCATCAAGGCTTTTGCAAGTGACTCAGGCTTGAGCCAACATTACTGAACTTTCTTAAAACAAAAGAAAAAGTAAGTATGTGGAGGGTTTTGTGAGATTAAATAAGAGTTCACTTGTAATTCCTGATAATTGTATTTGTAAGTAAATATCACTACATCAAAGGCGATGCAATGATCCTTGAAAATACACAATTCTGCATTAATATGAATCAAGCAAAGAATTTATGAATTTCCAATATGATTCCCTAAAGAAGTACAGTCCATCACAAATATATTATTCAAATGTGCCATGGGAAACAGAAGTGTTTGTTATGTACTGCTCAGTGGCTACAGAGAGATGAACACAGCCCAGTGTCCACAGGCAGGGGTGTAAGAGTGTCTTACCTTTAAATGCGACAAACAGTTTTGTAGGAAAATATGCCAGTTATTTAAAAAAAACTGTTTCTGACTGACACAGAGAAGACAGGTAATTAGTGGGTACAAAGCCTGTGAGAGACAGGGAGAAGAGAATATCGTCACAGAAAGCTGCGGGACTCATGAATGATGGCTTCATTTACACACTCAAAGAAAAAAAATTAGACACCTTTTACACAGCTTCCCCATTTTCAATACGAAACATGCTGTCATAGACAGACAAGGAATGAGAAATATCCCATTCCACGAGACTAGTTCCTTAAGCAAGCGTCTCCCGAGTTAGGACAAGTTCTTCCTTCCCTCTGGACTGTCCCATCCCTTTCCCACTGCTGGGCTCTGGAGAGACCAAAGGTCAAACTGGCATTTGAATTTCAGCTGACTCTGGACGAACACCAGGCTATGGCGGCTTATTTTCCAAACATGTGGAGGGAGAAGCAGAAATCACGAACGCCCTACTGAGACGGGAGGCTCACTGTGTGCCAAAGAATGCAAAGCATTTAGGGCAACGTCTGGCACAAGTAAGCGTCATGCTTATTTCATACGATTGTAGAGGGTCAATGCTGACCGGTTCTCCACACTTTTCCCTAACCTCAGAAAAGTCGTGTGAAGTGGCCGGGTTTCAGTTTCTGAACGGAAGTGATGAAATTACACAGGAGTAGTTCTTAAAAACGATGCTTTCAAATACAGGTTTATGGCAGGAAATAAAAGAACTTATGGTTTAATATAATATAAATATAAAACTATGTTCAATATATAGTAATATAAAATTTAAAGCACCTGTCAAGACAGGTAAACACTGAGCAGGAAGTCTGAGGAACCCATTAAACACAAAGGCAGTAAAATGAGAGAAGGCCATCTGGTAGGCAGTACTCCAGGTTTCTTACAGGTTTCTCAATAAACTCTCTCTTTCTTCACTTCTCTTCCACTCCCTCTGTTTCTTACAGGGTTTCTCTAATTAGCCTTGGCTATCCTGGAACTTTCCGTGTAGACCAGACTGGCTTCAAACTCACAGGGATCCTCCTGCCTCGGCCTCTCAAGTGCTGGGATTAAAGCCATGTGCTGCAATACACCTGGCAACTTTTTTTTTCCCTTTAAAAATAAAAAGTGGAAAATCTAAAGTGGAAGAGGAGAAAACACATGTGCCGTCTTCCCTGTCCTACACTCTGGGTGTCCTGCAATTTCACCGTTTACACGTCTCTTCAATCTCTGTGGGAATCCTAAACCATTCGCTACAAAACACATGGAGGTTTGAAACACTTCTGGGTACCAGCGAGTGCTTCTTCCTGGAACTGAGTTCAAACGTAGTCTGGTACAGCATCTCCACAAAATTTTTCAAACAGGGGACATTGACTTCATTTTTAACAGCCTGGAGAGAGGGAAGACAAACAGAGAGAACCGGTTACTACCAGTGAACGCCAACTGTGGCCTTGTGAGAACTCTCTGCATTGTCTGAAGAGAGTTAATGATTCACTGAGATTTACAGATGAGTTTTATGCACCAAATGTTATGTTAATAAAGCAAACCTGGTGAGCGACCCGCAGGAACAAGTGGAGAAGGAAAGCAAGCAGACTGGAGGTATGTCCCCATGAGGACTCAGAGGGGCCTTTTGGATGAACTCTATCGGGAGTGAGATCCAGCCTAGGCTCCTAAGGCTTTGGCCCTGGGAGACTGGACAAGACATAGCATCTTCCTGGCATGGGAGGCTCCTTCCCCAGACAGAACACATCTTTCTTCCTTACGCCCTTAGTGTTTGCTCAGTTGTCATCGACACTCTCAAGATGGTACTTATATAATCATACTCTATTTAAGAGTTCAACTCCCCTACCCTTAGCAAATCTTCCCTTCTGTGCACCCACGCAAGTTCTTCACTGTGCCTGCCATAACATGACATCTTACATATGCTACATCAAAGTTTATTCCGTTTGCATGCCAGGAAGAAGCTCGAGAATCATACAGAATCTTTCCCAGCTTGCACAGTACAGTCCCTGATACACAGAAACAGTAGAAAAGGAAGGAACGAAGATGGGTGAAGAGGGGAAGGAGGTCATCAGAGATGGAAAATGTTCCAGGAACAAGACACCACTTAAAAGGGGAAATGGTGTAGGAGGGTTCTTCTGTATTTTGTGTTGTTTTCATTGGTTAATAAAGAAGTTGCCTTGGCCTTTTGATAGGGCAGGACTTAGATAGGCGGGGAAAGAGAACAGTATGCTGGGAAGAAGACTGGCTCAGAGAGGGCCGCCATGAAGCCACCAGGGTCAGACATGCTGAATCTTCCTGGTAAGCCCACTACCTCGTGGTGACTTACAGACTATTAAAAATGGGTTGAAATAAGATGTGAGAGTTAGCCAAGAAAAGGCTAGAGATAATGGGCCAGGCAATATTTAAATTAATATAATTTTCGTGTGGTTATTTTGGGTATAAGCTAGCTGTGTGGCTGGGAGCCAGGAGCCGGGAACACAGCCCGACCGCACCAGGAGCTGGGCAGGACAAAGCCTGCACCTCTTACTACAGGGGTTATGGACTGAGGTATGTCCCTACAAAATTCCCATGGAGAGGCGCTACCCCACATATTTAAGAGAGTAAATGGACTTGGGGAAAAGTCACTGTAGGTAACAGATGACAGGCAATGACTAACTTGGATGTCTGTTGTTTTTTTTAAATAAAGATAGCCTTGTCTGATAATAAAGCAAATCCAGCTCACAGGACTAAATACCAGGATGAATAACAATCAGGCTGATGGTGTCATCTGCAAACCTTTAACTCATGGCTTTTATTTGTACACACTTTCAAAAACCAAACAAAAAACAAACAAACAAAACCCCTTCCTTATTTAGCATTGATTTAATAGCAAAGACAGTTATAAGGGCTGTGCCAAGTGCTGTCACTGATATTTCAATTTCTCAGCTTCTTTTTAAACGACAACCATCTTCTGACACTCCGCCTTTCCTGAGCATGCTCCAGAAGCAGAACATGAGCACGTTGGGCAATTCATAAAAACAGACGGGCCGCCAGACAACATGTAAAGAAGAAAGTCAAGGCAGTTTAATTTCTTCACTTGAAAATAAATATCCTCACTAAAATTCCAAGTGGAGTGAAATCTGAATAAAAGGCAACTGGCTCCCATATCTCGCCAAGACAAAGGAGGCTAGATTTGCCCTATCGTCTACAATAACTACTACTGCAGAATCTATGCCGGTCGGTCAACGTAACAAATGGACCTCCAGGGAACAGGGAGCACAAGGGGCGAGTAAGGCTGGCATGGGTTCACAGCCTCGCAAGAAGTTTTAGGAAAGAGAGGGAAGTATGTTTTTTATATGACAAAGACATATGTATGAAGGCATGCATGCGTATATACTTACAGCAGCTACGGGGATAAGAATCTCCACAAATAAACCAGCGAGCGCATGTTTTATATCCTTATCTTTTACTTCTAAGAAATATTGAGCACATTCCTTAAAGGGAAAAAAGGGAAGTTTAGATTGGCAAGAGGTTAAAAGAATCCGCAATGTCACATTTTCATGAACACTTGCTTATTTTATCACAAGACAGCCTGAAGTTAAGAGTCACTCCACAGCAAGGAGAGTTATCTCATGTAGAATTAAAGAGAAAAAAATAATCAGTAACAATGGCATTAAAAGGAAGAAGAACAGCCAGTGTTGGCTAACTGCAGCTGTCAGCCCCGAGGATGATGTCACCTGCATGAACTGAAACGATGCTTCAAAGTCTTCCACAGGGTACATCTTCACTCGGAAAAACTTCATCCCCATTATCAAGCTGATGACGCTCTGAACCACGTGCGGACTCTGCTCCTTTTGTCGTAGCTCTTTTAACTCGGTCACGAACTTCTTCCTGACAGCCTGAAACCTTTAACGTACACGGAAACATCACTTGACCAGAACCAAAGATGCTAGCTTCCCATATTATCTCTAAGGTGAAATCAAAGGCCATCCACCCTGAAGGGCACCTCCTTTCTCTGCCTTCATCACAATGACCAGAAAAACACACATAGTAGAATCTGTGTCGTGTTAATGCACTCTGGGTTTGTTTTAAAGTCAGGAGCTCCGAAAGGAGAATTCATAGAGGATATTTTCTTGTGTCATTGATGTAGATAGCACCACAGCTATCTATTATTAACAAAGAAATAACACCAATTGACATTCTCAAAACACATCATCGCATACGTAAGATTGTCTCCAAATGTTAAGGCCCCTTTCTAAGTTTCTTATGACAGATACATAGGGAATGAATCAGGAACTACAAATTAATTCAAAAAGATAACCAATCGATTGTAGGGTATTGATTAGACCTGAAAATCGGTATCTCGTGTGCAGAGACACATGATCTCCCTGTGTGAAGGCCCGAGAAACGTGAGCACGATCCTGAATTCAAATCAACAATCCAGTCGTGACCAGCATTTTTTCGCTTACAGTTTAAGAAGCTATCTAAAGTCAAGCACTCTGGTGCCTGGATGGAATCGGAGACTGGGACAGGAGGCTGAGAGTCATAGGCCATTCTGGGCATTACAGCAAGTTCCAGGCCAACCTAGGCAATGATGGGGAGACTTGTCTCAAGAAAACAGCAACAACAACAACAACAACAAAAAAAAAAACCCATAAAATCCTCAGGAACCATCAAAAACTGAACTGAAATCGCTACAATCAAAGAAATGTTCTAGACAAGACCCAACACCAAGCCTTTGTCAAGCTCCCTCCCTGCTCCTTAGTGGACATGTGCCCTGCCCCTCGGGTGCCTTGAGTCTCTGTGCTTTGCCTCCCTTTCACGTGTCTCCATGCTCCTCACACACATGAGAAGGAACGCCACAGCACTGCTCGATGATGCTGTATTTCTTTCTCTCACAACTAAATGAGTGAGGTTGGTACCACAAATTTCCCAGCCATTTAGCCTCCCTTTCCCTACCACACAGAGTTAATGTGGCCAAATAACTTAGCACTCTCTAGCATCTATCTTGCTATTATATTGGATTGGATTGGACTATCTGATTGATGCTTCTAACACATTTTATTTTTTAAAAATCCCATGAATTACAATGTAAAGAAAAATATATTGCTGCTTTTACCTAGGATTTTGTGCCCATTCACCTGAGTTAAGGAATGTTGTTGGCTAAATGGAAATGAGACATCAAGGTGCTATTTTAGGAGGCTTGATCAATTAAAACACTCGAACTATGCTCTAAGTCTTATGGCATAAGCTACACAAAGGATCCCCAGAATAAAAAAAGATCGATATATTCTAAATAATATACAGTACTGAATGTTAGAATGCAAACTGGGAGCACTGAGGAGAAGCAAGCTTGCTTAAGAATTTACAAGGATTGCCTTGTGGTGAGTTTAGGGCCAATGACTCTTCCAAGTCCATCCAGGTAAAGGCAAACTGACAATCTCCTAACATACTTCAACCACAGACGGAAAGACATGTTACAGTCCCCAGGAGACAGCTCAGGAAAGCCCCGAGGGTGGACCTCCTAAAGAGCCAAGCTCGCACTGGAGCCATCTGGCATCGTTTATCTTTCCTTACTTGGTATTGATCCCTGATACTGAAAACTATTTCATATTAGAACAAGATGGTTAGTGTTCACTTCAGTGCAGGCTAAGGAATATAAACGCTCGACTGGAAACAATAAAAGTAATTAGCTCAGCCCACAGCTCTAGATGAACACTCTTTGAAAACATTGCTCAAAGAATTCTTAAAAAATGGGGTTGAAACAATGTCCTGACTCTCCTGAACAACTTCTGACTTGACTCAAGATGAACGAACGAACACACACACACACACACACACATAACTAAATAAGTGCAAGCTGTGTAGTTGAGGAATGGGCCTTGCTCGGGGTCTCTACGGTGCACAGTAAGCAGGGTTGGAATCTCTCTAAAGTACAGCACGGACAATGGGTTCTGAGGCTTACTTTGACTGGGCAAGAACGCCAATGACTTCTGCATACAAATCCGCAATGACATGAACGTTCCCAGTGTTGGTTCCTGAATATCTAAAACAAGAACAGAATGAACACAGTGTTTTATTAAAAGGTTTTTCTCTCGAGACACTTAAAATTCCCTATCAGCAAGCCAGGTGTGGTGGCTCACACTTGGATTCCCAGGATCTGGGAAGCAGAGGCAGGAGGATGACAAGCAGTGTGAGGCTAACATAGCGAGTTCTGGACCAGCCTGGGCTACAGAGTGAAAATCTGTCACAAAAGCAAATTAAAAAAACAAAACAAAACCAGAAAGAAGAAGAAGAATCAATTAGTAATAAAATTCCTTCCCAGAGTTTAGAGACATCTTCACTGAAAACTTACTTATAGGACAAAAACCACAGGAATTTTCTTCTGTATACATTTTAATCTGCCATGAAATTTAACATTCTAATTCTTACAAATCCAACCCACAGGACAATGAACTATTTTTACAAACTTTTTCCTACATTCAGGAAAGACTAAAAAATAATTGGGAGACAACTGCTTTGAACTCTTTATAGGATTCAAACTTGAGATCCAGGCATGGTAACGCATGCTTGTCAATGGCAAAAGGATTGAGAGTTCAAGGCCAGTCTAGACTACACAGTAACCATGAGACAGCCCAAACCAGAAGTGAGGAGGAGGGCCTTCAGACTTTACTCGGCCTGCATCTGACTGTGGAAGAAAAGCAACAATTGCAGTAGTTAATACTTACCCTTCCTTGTGCTTAAAGTGCTTAAAAGCTAGGTTTAGAACCTCGTGAACTAAGGGGTCGGGCACAGGGTGAACAGGAATCTGGAATTTAAAGAGAAGCATCATGTCAGGAAGGTGTAAGTGGCACAGTAGACTTTTAGGAATAGCCTCAGCAATTTCAGCGCTATCAACAAGCTATTTCTAAGGCAATGCACATATTTTAAGTAACGAAGAAGGAAAATGCACAAGCTACTATTTTGCATCCGACAGGAAACATTAAGTCTGAGAACAGCAAACCGGAAAGATAACGTAAGTAAGTGAGGCTGTACACCTATACACTGCTGGGGTCCACGCAGTGTGTGATCAAGGGAAGGGATCACTGCACATTACCCACAAGAGGCATTATGAGGTGCAGGTAAGAGCCGACAGATGTGAAGCTCTCTCTTCTGTGCTGTCTACAGCCAGGAGTGAGTTTCACTTTCTGGAGGACTTCACCCTGGTGGAGGCCTGAAGGCCTTTGAACCAGGAGGACACCAGCCATTATTCCTGAAGACAGGAGGTCAGCACGAGGTGGGGCAGTGTAAAAAGGTCTGACTAAGCCACTGTTAGCTAACAGGTGTCCTCTCCTGTATTCACCTCCCCATAATGCGCTGCCTCTAGACATCCAAAATACTTTGAAGTGACAACTTAATATTCTTTGTCAAAATAGTATACAAACTTCTTTCCACGCGTACTTCTATCTTATAAAAACCTCTGTATGCAGATACAGTAAATCCCTTGACAATTTACTTTGTAAGTCTCTGGTTACTGAAACTACAGCAGAACAAGATGCTTTCTCTGTTTTGGAAAAAAGATTTATTTCTATTCTTTTTAGTTCCATGTATGTGTAGGGCTCTGTGCATGCGAGTGTAGGTGCCCGTGGAAGTCAGCAGTGTTGGGTCCCTAGGGGCTGGAGTCACAGGCAATTGTGAGCTGCCCAATATGAATGTTGGGATCAAGCTCGGGTCTGCCCTCTCCAAGAGCAGTAAGAGTCTTAACCACCGGCCATCTCTTCAGCCTACTTTCCCATTTCCCCACAGAAACAGTTACATTTACTAAGTTACTAAGTTACAATAACAGTTGCATGCCTAAGAAAATACTAAGAGTTACATTTCACTGGCTGATCTTACTAACCAATTATGAGTGAAAAAATAAGTACCATATGATAATAAATAGTATTATGATTTTAAAACAAGTTCAAAATAAAAAACCCACTAATACTGAAATTTCTGTAAAACATTTTTAAAACCAAGAAACTTATAAAAATTTGCAGAACAGTAAGGCAGGAGGCTAGCAAAGAATGAACTTGAAATCCATGTAATTAGGTTTAAATCATAGTTGCCAAACTCAGCAGTAGGCTCACATGGAAACATTTAAAACCAACAAACACAGCCAGCCACAAAAGACAACAATGATAACTGTATCTCTTAAGTAGAATCATGACTTACTCAATTCCAGAGACCTGAGGTCCAATGTGACGAGAAACAAAACCACAGAGGCTTCAGACTTCTCTAAAATTTCTGACAATACCTACATACCAGTAAGGTGAACTTGGGTGATGATGTCCACATGAGAGCACTTCCACATTCTGCATATTCTAGGGCTTCTCAGAACTACAAGGCAACAGGCAGCTGTGGCAGAACCATAGACAGCTGGCTGGGAGGTGTCAGAGGGAGTGGCTAGGACCACAGGTGAGGGTCCAATGACACTCCCCAAGCCTACAGTCTACAGACCCGAGTTTAAGTCTCTAACAGTCACTGCTGTCCCAGCAGAGGCTGTTATGCTGTCAGGATGGCACAAAGTGACACTTGAGTTTCCACTTCCTCTCTGGCGCACATGCAGTGCACACCCATATTCCCCAGTCCCGAGAGAATGCGTTACAAAGGGAGAGTCACCCTGTCCGCTCACCCTCGGCCACCTTTCTCTGAAGTTACCATCTGGAAATGCAGACGGAGGGATGAGTAGAGGCTGGAGGCACTGGAGTCAAGGGGAAGGAATGGTAACAGGGCCAAACTTCACAGAAGTAGAAGGCATGACTCTGTTATTCCCCAGACCAATTTTCCGGCACTGGGTCAACAGCATATAGCAGAGCACTTAAGGGAACAGGGAGATCGTTGGAATCGCTGCTCTGTCCTGTAAGTTCTGGTCAGCCAGGCCACTAACCCTGTTATCTAACCAGAGCAAACATCTGCCAGGAGGTGCTGTCAAAACTCAAACACACGAAACAAGATGCACTTGAACGAACAGTTCAGTTCCCAGGATTCAACTCACCACTCACAATGCTCACCACGCAGGCCAGGCCCAGGTGTCTGTAGCCTCAAAACCATGTGACTCTACCTTCGGAGTGGCTTGATTTGCGGGGAACTGGTACTTCATGTGGTAAACTGTGTTCTGGTTTTCCCACAGTGAAGTCTGGTGTGAAATGCAAGGTGCCTTAAACCCATGACTTCTTCCAAATACTCCGTGTCAGCTATGGGGACTCCTGAGTTCTCCCCACCTCAGCCAGGACAGCACTTGGCCGCTCAGAGTTCACTATGACCCTATGCTAAATAAGTCCACCACAATCAAGCACGCCCCTAGCATCAGTATCTCACAGGTTTGTGGACATCGTTCACGCCACTTACGGCTTACCAGGTAGGTATTTGCGCTCTATACATGAGGAAGATAAATTTCTGAGGTTGGCTTTTCTCTAAAACATTCTATATCCCTAGCTTCTAAACTACACACACACACACACACACACACACACACAAAAAAAAAAAATGTATCTAAACAATGAAAAGATGAGGACAGAATATCTATCTGGTCTGCTCAAGACCTAAAGCCAGAAAAGAAAGAAGAGATAAAGGAAATCTACGGCAGGAGACTGGAACTCTAGGACTTTACTTCCAGATCTGAACATGGCCACAACCATCTCTAATTCCTTATTTCAAGAGTGAAAACGGCTTTAGCTGAATGGCCAGGAAACGGAGCAGGATCTATCAGCTCAGATAGAAAGAAGTCTCTGCCTCCCGACTGCTGGGATTAAAGGCATGAGCCACCACCGCCCGGCTCTACATTATTTTTAATTATTGCTATTATGTGGTGTATGAGTGTGGGTGAGTGCTCCTGCCTGTGTGCCAATGCGGGGGGCAGGGAGGGGCTGAGGCTGAGAAAGCCTACTCTATCACTTCTCCAACCCACTTGTTGAGACAGGTCCCTCAGTGACTGATGCATCAATTCTATTAGACTGACAGGTCAGTGAGCTCCACAAATTCTCCTGTATTATACCCCAGAGAAGGGGTTATAGGTACTTGGCCTATACTCAGTTTTTAAATGAATGCTGGGGATCTGAACTCAGGTCCTCATGGTTACAGAGCAGACAATTTACCCACTGAGACATCTACCCAGTCCTCCGTCTTATTTTTTTTTTTTTCAAGACAGGGTTTCTATGCAGCTTTGGAGTCAGTCCTGGAACTAGCTCTTGTAGACCAGGCTGGTCTCTAACTCACAGAAATCCGCCTGCCTCTGCCTCCCGAGTGCTGGAATTAAAGGCATGCGCCACCACTGCCCGGCCCTTACTTTTTTTTAAATATATTTTTTTGATCTTGAGTTAGTTTTTCCCACCATGGTAAAGTATTATTATTTAATTTTATTTTTAAATTAACTTATTTTCACACCAATTTGCTATAATTAAAACATTAACTTGAAAAGACACTGGCCATTTTCACCTAATGTCATAGCACTGATTTTTACTAATAAATAGAAACTTTTTATTATTAAAAGCAAACTTGCAAATTTCAAAACCAAAGAACTGCCCAATAGGCATCACCTCATCACTACAACTGAGGACTTTTCTGTAACATGAAGACAGCAGGGGGCACTGCCTGGGAATCTCCCATCCACCAAGTACTACACAATTCAGTTCTCATGATGCAACAGAAGTATATTGTGCGCATCCTTTTACACAGAGGACAAAGGGCTAGTGGAAAACAGCTTAGCCTGAGCTCCCCAGCAAACAAGACAGACAGTATGTGCCTTGGCCACCTCCCAACAATGACAATGATCAGCTGGCACAGAGATTACAGAATCCTTCATGCATTGCATAGAGTTCAAAACATGGGTGGTAGTGACCATATAACTGTTATCCAGGGACAGATAATTTATGCTATAAGGTCAAAGACTAGGTCATGTGAGTAGTTACTACTCTTCAACACTGAGCTCTGTGTACCGATACTTTAGTATCCCAAGTACCTCTACTGGTGGCAACATAACAGAATCGAAGTCTAACATATATTTAATAGGCAGGACAGAAGCAAAAGCGCTGGTAAATTCAAGATATAGTAAGTCAATTACTCTGGGATTTATAAAGCTCTATGTCATCATGACACAAGGAAATGAGAAACTTTCTATTGATTTTTATTTCATTTTCTATAGGTTTAGAGAATCTAATTTAAGACAAAAACAACTCTGTCTTTTTGTGGAGAATTCCTACAAAGAGTGCCAGAAGTCGTGAGCCTAAGTCCTCAGCGACTGGCTTATCTCTGACTGGGTATGTCTGAACTCTGGTGTGAGGTGATGGTCAAGGATGAGGGAAGGGCACTGCTGAGAGGCACAATGTAGCATCAGAAACCGAGTCATTATCAGAGGCGACACATTGTTGTCTCACACCCGAGTCCCAGAGCTATGAGTCAGCAAGGCCTTGTGCAGTGATCTTGAAAAATGAGCCAACTAGCAAGACTTCTAAAAGGCCTGTGTTCCTTGGTGCCAAGGATGTCCTGTGTTAGAAGAGCTGTTGTAGAGGCTGAGACAGGAGGTTTGGAACTCTGAGAAAAAGGAGGAAGAGGGCAGGATGAGGGTGGGAGAAGGCACCCACCCCTTCAATGCACACCACAGGTTGCTTTGTGGGTTCAAGCTCTGAAGCCAGTGCTTTTTTGGGGGGTTGGAAAAACAAAACAAAACAACGGCAACAAGACAGAAACCAAACCACAAGTCACACGCAAAAGAGAAAAGCTATCGTGGGGTAGGATCCCAGAGACCAGGGTCTGGTGGGGAGCCTAGAAGAAGGAAGTCCAGTACACTGCACAAAGAGAAGAAAGTATGACCACTGCCCTACCATTCACCTAAGCTTGGGGTTGAGCCAAAGATGCACTACGGAGAGAGAATAGGAATGGGGCACACACATGGCAGGCCCACAGACCTCAGCACAGAAGTGATGCTAGCCCTCAGCACAGGGGTACAATCAAGTTCACCAGGGCCCTTTCTCTCTGCGGCTGTCCTGCCCCAGTTACTTTGGCTTTAGCATCATAGCATCCTGGCCACACTCAGAGATCAGAGAAACCAAACCTGGCCTGTTAGTGCAGTCACACAGAGGAAATGTATAAGATGACTTTGACTGCTGATGAATTCATTCATCTTTTTTATGTATTTGTTATGCTTTTTCTTTCCAGATTTCTGGCTCTCAAATAACTGCCGGTTCATAAACAATGTAAAAGAAACACACAGCATAAATAATCCTATAATCCAAGTACATATTTCGTTAACTAAATCAAAGGAGACTGCAAGTTACTTTTAGATTTGGCATTTGCTCTTCTTTTACTTCCCATCCAGAGTAACAAAAATGAAACTCCTATCCAAACACATCATATGCAAAATGTGTTCTTTTTTCTTCTCCAACCACAGTCCACAGCTAGAAATACATGGATGAGCCTTTAATAACATATAATGTCTTAAAGACTAAAGTTAAAAAAAGGACAATCATCAAATAAATACAGGTATATTTATATGCACACCTTTATTAATTTTTAACAAATGACATGTCTAGCATTATTTATCTTTACTTCCACCTCATGGAAATTAAGTGGGAGAAAAAAGAGATTAAGTAGTGGAGTCAGGGGCAGACATTACTTAGAGCTAAAAGGTCTATTTAGCTCATCCTTGCTACTATGATCCTGCATCTTGGATGACATATAGCGGCAAAAAGACAGACAGGCACAGCGCAAGCAAGCCTCAGGAATGCAAAGACACGTAATTAAGTTAAATGATCTGGTGACTGCGTGGGCTGGAATCGGTGATAACGTTCTAAATGAACACTGAAATATGAAGGCACAGCAGACAGTGGGAGGGTCAGACTTTTGAGATACAAAGGCACTTACCTGCTTCAGAACTTCAACCAAAACTAAACAAAAAATGAAGTCTACAGCTAGGTCCCGCCGTTCTAGTAGATAATCTCTCTCACGATGCTGCTCATCCCTGAAACAACAAGCCAACGTGAGAACTGCATGGAGCCTCCAGGTTCTAAAGTGGCTCCTGTGTAGTGGTTGGTTCGTGCTGTTTACTGCATTCCTCCTTAGCTCGAGCGTGTATGAGTAGGTGTGTCTGTGGCCTGTGGGGGATAGGGATTTATTCCCAGCACCAAATGCGATGGGGACTTTGCTTAAAAAACTACACGGATGGCATGTTCTGTCACTTTTTTACATTGGCTATTTATGTATGTACTTCACTGTTCTCTCTACTAGAATTCAACCTAATGGAAGAATTAGCAAGAAGAAGAAAAATACTTCAATTTTCATCAGAAAACCTAGCGGGGCTTCATATTTCATTGTTAGTTTTTTGTTGTTGTAGGAGGGCCGCAAGTTTGTTTCCTGGACACCCGGCAGCTCGGACCCCAGAAATAATCACACAGAAACTATATTATTTAAACCACTGCTTTGCCCATTAGCTCTAGCTTCTTATCGGCTAACTCTTACATCTTAAATGAACACATCTCCATTAATCTGTGTACCACAATGTGGCTATGGCTTACCAGCTAAATTTCTGACATCTGTCTCTGGCGGGGCTACCCGGCTTCTCTTTAACTCCTCCTTCTTTCTCCCAGCATTCAGTTTAGTTTTCCCCGCCTGCCTCTATTCCCTGAGCAGGTCCAAGACAGTTTCTTTATTAAGCAATGGTATTTACAGCATACAGAGGGAATCACCCATCATTTTGTTACTGTTGTTATGAACTAAGCAACAGCGCTAACTTTTCTAGATGGGGTAACTTTCTCACACACCTAAGGTGAAGCTTGACATAGGATACACACCAAAGTATAGTCAGTGCCAGTGGTCGCCTGAATGCAGACGTTCGATGTAACCCAAGATCTTTTGGGAAGTTTGGAGGCAGAAGACAAGCTTTTTGGGTACCAATTCTTTCATTCTTCCTGTATTGCAGTGCTTCCCTTTACAAACAAGCTGGGCTTTCTCAAAGTTGGCACCACACCTTAACTGTCTTTACGAGCTCCGCACTGAATTCTGGGATGACTCTCCTGAGATCTCCTTCTGTCTGACTATCCCAGTGTGGATACCCCAAAGCCTACATCTGATACTATAGATTAAAGTTTAAGCATGTCTCGCATTCATTCTTACTGCCACATACATGGGCGTAAACTCAACCTATACTGTTTCTAACTAAAGTAATCCACATTCGGCAGCCACATGACACAATCTCCTCTTGATAACATTGGCAATCCCTTGGCTGCAAGTGTCTCAAGTCCAGTAAAATGAAGTTCAAGAAACTACTTACCCCTTAGATTTCGTGCTAGACCTAGGCCTGTACTCGTAGGATTCATCTTCAGTTCCATTCTGGCGTCGGTACCAGTCAAACAAGGTTCGGAGTAAGGAAGGGAGACAGTGCTCGGCTACAGAGCTCATGGAGCTTATCAACTGAAACACAAGGCAGAGCCAGATATAACACCCGAAAGCAGCGGCGGGCAGCAACCACCCGGCTCCACGAACCACCACCTGGACATGCATGGAGACCGGAACTTAAATGAAATAAGAAGAGTCACAGAGCTAAAAGATGAGCCGGGGCTTTGGCCATGTAATGAAATAAGTTTTAGCCACAATTAAACTTTATCCCAAGCCATCCAGTTTAGCTCATCAGCTTGCAATCTTCCGGCAGCCATGTGCCATTTTACACATGTGTGTAAGATCAAGCGTGTCTGCTACACCCCCGGTTACACTTGTGGCTATCCCTGGAGAGCAGCGAAGTACACGGGTGGACCACTGCTTCCTTTCATAAGCCTTCTACCCACACCTTCTTCAAAGCGTTTCTGCTCCTGCCCCACCAGCTTGTCAATGCTTGTATGAACAAGACTCCAAAACATTTCAGTTTCTGGCTGAGAAGATTTGGAGACAAAGAAGATTACATTGCGTGAGGATGATGGAAAAGGCTCCGTCTTAGCATGTACTACGGTGACACCAAAGAAATATAATTACTCTGATATCCACAAAATAACACGGCAGAGCCACGGCAAGAACAAATTCTCGTGACTAGGACACATGAATGGATGCCATGACAATGTGTAGAGTGTGGAACCTGCTAAAATGTGGTGTGTCCCTGACGCTCTCTGAACGCCCTGGTGTGTATCTGCAATGTCCCTTGATGGCTCAGGCTGGTATGGGAACCGGCGGAAAATGGGTCACCTGGGGGCAGGCTCTGGAAGGGAATGTTGGGATTGTAGCCCCTTGCTGTTTCTCTCTACCTCTGAGCCATCACAAGCTACTATACAGGATATACTGTGCCTTCACAGGCAGGAAGCAACAGGATCGAGTGCTCATGACTGCAACCTCTGACACCATGAGTCAAAACAAGCCTTTCTTCCGTCCAAGTCACGGCACAGAAAGCTGAGTGACACCAAATTCAAGAGAAATGCCATTCTCCCTTGACTAAACCCAACTTTCCTAGACTAGGTATAATGAGTAGCCCCCGGCCACATGTCATTTAGGATTCCAAGGCATTTCGATACCTGATTCAACCCACTGCCTCAAAAACTAACATTTTAAAATCAGCACGTAGTCAAGCATGTTCCATGAACCACTGCCGATTTATCTAAGAGCTTCTTCAACCCTGTGGCCATAGGAAGTCTGTTCATGAAGAGAAATCGGTATCTCTAAAATTCAAATCAATTCCCTGGTGTTTCATGCTCTTTACACACTTCAAAATAAAGTTTATCCAGGAAAAAAAAGAAAAGAATAGCATAGTTTACTTAATTCCAGGGCCTTTTCTTCGTTACTGAGGTCCTGTAAGCTTCTTCATGATTTCTAACTTCTTTTGGATTCCATTTATATATACTATATAGTAATCTGTATAATCTATAGATTACTATAATTGAATATGTTTTGCAATATTGGAAATTCTTGTCAAAACAAGATCTTAATTATATTGTTCCATGTGCTTTAAAAAATTACATTTTGCTAAACTGAGTAGTGTGGTTCAAATAAGACTTCATTTAGTGTCTAAGAAAGAAGAACGAAACATCATCTGTTCTGCTAAATATACTAAAACAGTTCAGATCACACACATTGTTCCCGTTAGCAAACCATTTAGCACTCATTTGCAGACTTTAATGACCACTTACATTAAAAGTAAAAAACAAAACCCAGAAAACTCTCCTGAAAATGGCACTGTTAGAGTTCAAACGCTGGTTATATGCTCACTGATGAAGCCAGATGCTAATGTTCGCCTGACTTCTGTAGTGGAGCAGGCCCCAAAAGGACTGAGGAACTAGGAGTTGCCTTCCTGTATGGAGTTTCTCCGTAGGCCAGTGTCTACTCACTCCGGGCATATGGAAAACTGTCTTAGAGAACGGCTGGAAACACCAGTGCTCTATTGTAGAGCTCTCTCTTGGTGATGAAGGTTTAGAAAAGCTGTGGTCGGATCCAGCAGCACAGGATTTAGTCCCAGCCAGCAGTCCTAAAAGTCTGCTTTATCGGATCAGTCGATCAGATCTGAGCATTCACTTCCTTTTCCTAGACACATTATTTTGGAAGGCAGCCATGCTCACCATTATAACACCAATGAATCAGTAGAGACAGGGCTTTGAATAACAGGTCCATGAATATTGGCAACAGCAGATGTTATCATAAATAATCAACATGTAATAAAATGAATATGGTACAAAGTCGTGTGAGCCAATATTTAATCTCAGCAAAGGGACAGAATTAATAAAAGAACAGACTTTAGATACTGAAATTCTATATGCAGGTTTCCAGGAACCATGACAGGTGAAAATATGTTAAAGATTAAAAAGTAATGTTAAATTATTAATGTTAAAATGTAAGGTAGCATAATGTAAAAATTCCAGATCCCTGGGCTAGGAATGGTGGCAAATTATCTTTTAATCTCCACATTTGAAAAGTTCAAGGGCTGAGGCCAGCGCAGTCTACACAGTGAGACCCTGTCTCCAAGAAAGAAACAAACAAATCGTAGAAACAAATCGGCACATGAGATGAGCTGGGAGGATCTAGTTAGCTTCCTGGGAAGACTTTCAAAGGCATGTTAAAGACATCAACACTGAAAAGCAAGATGTCTTGATGGGCTAAGTAAACAAACGTCAAGCCAGTTCATTGCTCAATTTTGGAAGCACCTAACCTGCATTTAGGAGTAAACAGGATCACTACACAGGACAAAAGACCTTTTCAGTGGTGGACATGGGCAAACTAGATTATCAGAACAGACACAATTCCCCAAAGAAAGAGTGTTTCCCCCAAATGACAGTACCTGGTCAAACTGTAGATCTTCACCCCTCTGAAGAGATCTAGATAACAGCTTCTCCTATAAGTAAAAAAAAAAAAAAAAAAAAACATTAGGAAGCCTCCATGTGACCAGCAATTTAGACTTAACAGTTCATTTTGCTTGTGTTCACTTTCCAGTAGGTCACTTTAAAGAAAGGAAAGCCTCCATCTTACCCTCACCAAGCAGAAGACTCAAAGTACTCCCATGCATGGGACTTCACAGCCACTCTCTAGACAGAGCGGCACTATTTATGACAAACAATTCTTTGATTAAGAAATGCAAATTTAGCTGGGCAGTGGTGGTGCACAGCTTTAATCCCAGCACTCGGGAGGCAGAGGAAGGTGGATCTTTGTGAGTTCAAGGCCAGCCTGGTCTGCAGAGTGAGTTCTAGGACAGTCAGGGCTATACAGAGAAACCTGGTCTCAAAAAAACAAAAACAAAAACGTAAAGAAAGAAATGAAAGTTCAACAAAGGACCTATTTAAATTAAAGTTCAAATGGCATCATTATGTTTTTATTAGTTTGCTCGTTTTTTCAAGCAGTGCTGACTAGGTTGGGAATACAGTCGAGGGGTAGGACAACTGTGTGCGAGGCCATCAGTATGAGGGCGGGGAAGCGGTATCTGTGGGGTCGGGCAGGAAGGGAGGGAGAAGGCAGCTCATGCCTGTAATCCACCACTGGGAAAACAGAGGCAGGAGGGAGTTTGGGACCAACTTGGACCAGACAGCAAGCTCAAGGTCAGTGTGGTTTATGGAGCACAAATTGAGTCCCGGTCTCAAGGGAGATGGGGTAGGGAATATAAGTGTTTATGACGAGCATCCTCATACAGCAAGGTGGCCACGACCTGTGAGGCCAGGTAGCCTCATGTGAAAGCTGTCTGGAGGACTCGAGAGCTTGTGCTTTGCGTTTCTCATTTGAAAAGAAGAAACAGTAGCGGGTAGGCTGCCTGGGAACCACTGCTCTAGAAAACATGTTTATTGCCCACTCCATCCCCAGAACATTACTTAGATGTACACACGCTGCTAAGTCAGTTTTCCTTGGCGTATAATTAATTCCCTCTTATAGGCATTTTGTACATCAACTCTGTTTTATTCTTTCAGATATATTTCAATTCAGATTTATTTTTAATTTTATGTGCATTGGTGTTTTGCCTGCATGTATGTCTGTCTGCATGAGGGTGTCAGAAGCCATGGAACTGCAGTAACAGGCAGGTATGTGGGTGCTGGGAATTGAACTCAGGTGCTCTAGAAGAGCAGCCAGTGCTCTTAATTGCTGAGCCACTTATTTTATGCTGTATTTGCACATGAGTACAGGTGCAAACATAGATCAGAGGTATGGAATCCCCCAGACTAGGCATTGCAGGCAATCGGACCTCGGGTAACTCTCCCTCCTTCACTCACGTGCACACGCCTACACAAAGACACATGCCGGGGGCTGGCAAGGTGGCTCAGTGGGTTAAGAGCACTGGCTGCTCTTCTAGAGGTCCTGAGTTCAATTCCCAGCAACATGGTGGCTCACAACCATCTGTAATGAGATCTGGTGCCCTCTTCTGGCATGCAGGCATACATGAAGGCAGAATGCTGTATACATAAAAAATAAATAAATCTTAAAAAAAAAAAAGACACATGCCAATAAAAGCAAAATAATAAAATAAGTCTTAAAGATGTACAGGATTCATTAAGTCTGTATCTTGACTGCAGTTGATTGGAACACATCAATAATAAACCCAGTCACCAATACTGCATCAATGCCACACTGAAGAAATCAAGGCACTTCCCTACGGTGTCACTGGACCACCAGAAAACCCAGCCTGAAATTCTCCACTTTCGTCTCCCTGTGTCTTCCATCAGCCCATCTGTCTGTTGTATGAGTCTGAATCTGTCCCTGCCTGAAAGCTGTCTTGTGACTTTGTCCCCATGTCTGTTTGTCCCTGCGTGTGTTTTGTTGGATCTGTGTGTGCATGAGTGTTCCAAACAAAAGATCTCACTCTGTATTTACTGAACAGCGCGGAAAGCGTCACATGGGGAAGGGATGAGGGACATTGTACAAAAGTCTTGAACAGAGTTTCCAAGGGATTAAGTTACTGACTCCAACTGGCCACAACTGACCAAAATAACAACAGAATTACAAGCATCCCTGTCCATCAAGCACTAGTACTATCTTTTAAGTTCAATATTTATGGTAGATATTTATTTATGAGAATTTTTTGGCTTATTTGCTATTTCCTGCAAATGATTATCAGACCGCTAGTGTATTACTGGGGGTCGGGGCATGAGAGAATAAAAAACTCCAGACTGTGTCTATGCATTAGCTTAGGGAAACCCGAGGCAAGGAAGGTTGGCTGTTATACTGTTCTCTTGAAGGCAGGTTAAACAGGCTGAGCACACAGTAGGACAGCAGTCCTGAGTCTCAAATGACCTTAAAGTGTATTATTAACTCTGGCTATGAGGTCCGGCGAAAGTTCCAGTCTCTCAGAATGGAAGAGATAGTTTCAGAATATTGTATTCCCCAAGAGTGAGAAACAAGAATTTACAAAAGGGTGTCAACTAAGATGAGTAAAGACCACAGTTTCTTCTACTGTTTAAGAACAAAGACAACAAAACCTTGCAACCAATTAGAAAAATTTACTATAATTGCTTAGCTGAGTGAATTTGAACTGAACTATTTAGATAGGAGTTTCCTATCTAAAACTTTCTGGATTCCAGTAATGTTCGTTTTATGTATTTAGGCTTAGGTGTTCAGTATATGAGAGGCTGATATCACACATCAAAAGGTTTTACACTGGAGCTGGGGATATAGCTCTGTGGTATGGAGTGTGTGCTTCCTACATACACAGCCCTGGATGTGACACCCAACACCACCAAAAGGAAACAGGATGTTCCAAGTCTGTGAACACCTGCAAGGAGCTCATGGTTAATGAAAGGGACTCATTTTCTTCCAAGGTGTAGCCTCTGGAAAGGTGCCCGTGCTCCTGTAAGCACGGGTTATTAATAAAAATAAAAATATGAAAGCAAAGGGGAGATTAGTTTGGAAGAGGACGGCGATTATGGAGAGCGGGACAAAGGGCAATGTGGAGTGAGAACAACCAAAAGACATTATGAAAGAATACAGACAAAGACAGTATGAGACCAGTATCATGTATAGTTAATATGTACCAATAAAACATAAGAATACAAAAACAACAGTCTGTGACTGTTTAGATTTTGCTATAAAAGTTTACCACCTAAGATATAAGGCAGGAAGTATATTATAGAAATGTTAATTTGTTCCTTCACAAAAATATGACATTTGTTCTCTGAGGGAGAAATCTATATGACGGCTATATTTTGTGAACTGTATGCTTCAACACACAAAGAACAAAAAAGTGGGGGGAGAGGGTTTTTTTCCTTCTTCTATTCTGTCTTGCTTCATTCTCATTGTGTGAATTGTTCATGCTTTAGGCCCTAGATTCTAAGAGCTGGGGTATAAATTAAGCAAAACAATGAGTCTCCACCTTCAATGAGCTTAAGAGTATAGGCAGGCTTGGAATACAATTCAAAGGCAGAGTGCTTACCCGGCACTTGTGAGGTCCGGTTTGCTTCCCTACTAGCCTGCC
>JAQHUG010000109.1:2591577-2621345 GCA_028555095.1 Dicrostonyx torquatus
CTCTCTCTCTCTCTCTCTCTCTCTCTCTCTCTCTCTCTCTCTCTCTCTCTCTCTCTCTCTCACACACACACACACACACACACACACCTAAAGAAGCAAACCAGTATGTAAGCACAAACTGAGGCAAATATTAAGAACAAAAAGTTAGTGCTCTCTGAGACTGCTCCATGAAGACTTATTCAATTGGTGGGCTGAAGAGGTAGGGTCTACCCTTCTCCAAGTGGAGAGGCACTATCCAATCAGCTGAGAGTAGACTGCATTGAGAAATACATATACTTATTTGTGACTGATTCCTGTTAAAATAAAATCACAAGTCTATATACCATAGTTATAAAGAAACCCTTTACATGTGACAGATAGGATCCAAGACCCCTGAGATCACTGAACTCCAAATATATCATTTCTTTCTATTTGTGTTGACAGAGGTTTCTGTCCCGTCCGGTCCTGCAGTCATTCAGTCCCAAAGAAACACACAGAGCTACAGAGAAACCCTGTCTCAAAACAAACAAAAAAAAAAAAACAAACAAAAAAAAAACCCACACACACAGAGGTCTACATTAATTATAAACTGGCTGGCCTATTAGCTCAGGCTTCTTATTAACTCTTATAACTTACAGTATTAACCCATAATTTTTGTCTGTGTTTGCCACGTGGCATGGTACTTTGTATCAGTGAGGCCTTCTCATCTTGCATCCTCTGTGTCTGAATGACAACTGCAGACTGAGCCTTTCCTCTTCCCAGAATTCTCCTGTTCTGGTCACCCCACCTATACTTCCTGCCTGGCTACTGGCCAATCAGCATTTTATTAAAGTAATACAAGTGACAAACCCTTAAAGAGTACAAGACCATTGTCCCACAGCATATGTGTTTATGCTAAGACTCATTATAAAGTAGGCACAGTAGAAGTGATATGAAAACTACAATGGTTTGTAGTTATTTGGCTGAGTGTGTGTGTGTTTCAGGTGGTGAGGATGGTTAACAGACATGAAAAATGATAGGCTGGTACAGAGTGTGTAGTATGCATACCTGTAATCCTAGCACTCCAGCAGAGACAGAAGAAACAGAAGTTCAAGGTCACTCTCAGTTACATAGTGGATTCAAGGCCAATCTGGGCTCCATGAAATACTGTCTCAAGAAAAGAAATTTCTACTTTCCCCCTTTGGAAGTATTTCTACTCTTTTTATGATTTTTTTTTAAAAATATTATTTGTTTTTATCTTACATGTGTGAATGTTTTAACCTTGTGTATTTCTGTGCATTGTGCATGCCTGGTGCCCACATAAATCAGAAGATGGCATTGGATCCTTTGGAACCAGATGGTTGTTGCCACCATGTGAATGCTGGGAACTGAAGTTCTCTTAACCACTGAGCCTTCTCTCAGTCCTCAGATTTCATTAATATAAAAATTAAGCCAGGCCGGGCACACACCTTTAATCACAGCACTCAGGAGGCAAAGGCAGGCGGATCTCTGGGAGTTCAAGGCCAGCCTGGTCTATAAGAGCTAGTTCCAGGACAGGCTCGTGTCTAATAATAATAATAATAATAATAATAATAATAATAATAATAATAATAATAATAATAATAATAATAATGATAATAATCCTAAGGTTCAAAACAGTTTACAGTCTATCTTGCCTTGAACCTACTTAGATAAAGCAAAAACAGCCTTCACAGAGATTCAAACCAAAGCTATACAGAGAAAGAAAGAGAAGGTAAAAAGTGTCAGGAGAGGAAAATATCTCACCAAACAACGACAGTTTCTACCTAGGTAGGCAACAGGGAAGCCAGATGTATGTTCCTGCCTTGGGTGGCATGCTGAGCGCCTTACTCTCTGGAGAAGCAACCATGAAAAGAACAGAAATGATCCCCACCCTCATGCAGCTGACCACAAACTGAGAGCGCAGCAGGAATCTATGTGAAAGACAGATAAGGACCGGAGGGGACAGATTTCAGACAGAAATGACTGAGGAGACAATGTCACTTGAGCACAGCCACAGGGAAGCTCGCCAGGCAGAAAGCGATGGAAAGGTACCCAGTTGCCGTTCTTGGGCTTCAAAGCGCTCAGGACTTGGAGAACTAGGGTACTCCAAAAGAAGCACTAGAGTGAAGACAAAACCAAGAGGGTTGAAGATGCAGCACAGTGCTGACCCACCAGGCACAAAACCCAGGATTCGACTTCCAAATCCATATAAACCAGGAGATGCATACTTCAAGGATGTCCTTTAGACGAGGCAGGAGGATCAGAAGTTCAAGATCATTGCTGTCTACATATGGAGCTCAGTCTGGAAGGCATGACATCTCTCAGTGGGGGCTGGGGAGAGGGCTGGCTGGACGTGTTTTGAAGGAGTGTCTGAATGAGCTTTAGAGTCTCCTTCACCCACCTAAATTTGGGGGGTAATGATACTTTCACAGTAGACATAGGGCACCTGCCTTCCTTAGTGAAGGGCAAAATGGAGAGGTACCAGCGGTGGGAATACAACTGCAGATGAGGTCTCACCCTGCCACGCACGCTGGCTGTGGTGGGTTGAATAAGAATGGCCCACACCGGCTCATATATCTGAATGCTCAGTCATCAGGAGAGACCCTATTAGAGACAGTTTGGAGGTGTGGCCTTGTTGGAGAAGTGTGCCACTGGAAATGGGCTTAAGGGTTCAAAAACCTATGTCAGGCCCAGTCTCTGTCTCTCTCTCTGCCAAAAGATTAGGATACGGCTCTCAACTGCTTCTTCAGCACCATGTCTGCCATGCTTGCCACCATGCTCCTCACTATGATGATAATGGACCGAGCCTCTGAAACCATAAGCAAGGTCCCAATTAATACTTTCCTTTATAAGAGCTGCCATGGTCTTCACAGGTCTCTTCAAATTCAGAACACTATCCAAAACCAAAACTGTCCCATTCAGGATACTGCAGGTCTTCCCATGAGACCCTGAATGGCCTCTAGAGGAAGAGCTGACAGAGCCTGTCCCAGTGACTACATGGGAAGAACATGTGTGTGTGTGCACTGCTCCTACAGTCAGAGCTTTAGGGCCCCATTCATGAGAAAAAGCATGCTAAAGTCCACATGCCAGGGCTGGGGAGATGGCTTAGCAGTTAAGAGCACCGACTGTTATTGCAGATGACCCAGGTCCAGTTCCCAGTACCTCAAGGACCTGATGCCTTCTTTTGGCCTCTACAGACTGCAGGCCCACAGTACACATACACACATGCAGGCAAACTACTCATATACATAAAAAAAATGAATAAATCTATCTTTTATTTTGGAAAGCATGACAGAAGACGGTAAAAACGAACATAAAGATGCAGTGGAACAAACTCAAAATAAAATGAGAATATTTAATATTCTCAAATAACAAGGTAAATCGGAGAGCTTTTGAAAGGTGGGCCCTGAAAACGTACAAGGTCTGAATCAGCCGGTGACAGGCTAACATCTTGTCTTCTATCTTCTTTCTAGCCACTGACAATGGACACAATTAACAGGTAAGCCTGGAAAGGCCTGGCTCATTAGCCAAGAGTCATCCATCTCAGCAAAAATTCTTGGATTGCCTAGCACGTAGGCTGTGATTTCAATCACTGCCTGCCCTTCTGGACTCTTCCTCCTAACGCGCAAATGAAATTAGGGGGAGAAAAATCAAGCCCGGCTCCACCTCAATGGCCTCTGTAGCCTTCTTTTATTTCCATTCCTACCACAGGAATGAAGGAAGCCGATTCTATCATTTCCCTGCAGATTAGGTTCCTGCAGCTTCTTAGCAACCTGCTATTCTGACTGACCAGGAGCCAGGTCAGCACTGTCCACATGACAAGCCCTGGGGGCTGTTGTGCTTAAACGGAAGCCTGAGAGGCTTTTCTTGAAGAACCCAGGGAGCCAAGTGGGCGGCTACTTATTATCTAAAAAAGGGTAGAGGATAAATTTCAAAACAGATGAAAACGATGTATCGTCTACACACTGTCGCAGGGTTAGGGTCCATGTGTCTTCATTATCTTGATGCTATGGATTTGCAATCTATCTAGACCTGGCTAGAAATAAAAACTAAGCTGTGTGACCTAGATAAGGAGGACCTGCTTTGTTCGGTAAGTGGGAATGTCACGGGTAAAAATCTATAAGCTGTGATAACGGTTGGGGCATTCTTGGTACGGAAGGGAGAAGAGGCAGGAACGCCCCTCTCTCAAAGTGTGATGAAGGGCAACAGCATCCATGCTACAACAGCATTGTTTTTTTAAGATTCATTTATTTCTATCTTAGTATACAAGTGTTTAGCCTGCAGGTACATCTTATGAGGGATCAGATTCTCAGGAACTGACTGGAGTGACAGATGGTTACTAGCCACTGTGGGTACGGATAACCAAACCAGGTCCTCTGCAAGAGCAGCCAGTGTGATGTGGGATTCCCCTCTATATGCTGTGAATACGATTGGCTAATTAATAAAGAAACTGCTCTGGACCTACAGCAGGGCAGAACTTAGCTAGGCAGGAAAACTAAACTGAATGCTGGGGAGAAAGAGGCGGAGTGAGAGAGAAGGTGTGTAGCCCCGCTGGAGACAGACATGCCAAAACTTTACCCGGTAAGCCATTGCCACGTGGCGATACAAAGATTAATGGAGATGGGCTAAATTAATATGTAAGAGTTAGCCAATAAGAAGTTAAAGCTAATGGATCAAGCAGTGATTTAATCAAACAGTTTCTGTGTGGCTATTTCAGGGTTGAGCGGCTGGGAACCAACAAGCGGTTCCTTACAACACCAGTGCTCTAACTGTTGAGCCATCTCTCCAGGCTCTCAGGATGCAAGTCCAATTTTATAATCTCATTTTAGGATTTTGTAGCAGGTACCCCTGAAATAACCTGCTAAATGAACGAGTAAAACAACATCGACTATACTGAAGGAAGATGTATTAGAAGCTCTGCCTTCAACAGTGGCACTGAGTCTTCTTAGGTACACAGTACCTATTTGGGCTGAATTCATGGTAAAGTGTAAGCTTTGGTGAGCTACCTACACCACAGGCCATCCTGCAGTCAACAACCAGTTCCTGCCAACATGCAACCCTCACCAAAGAAGACAAATAACCAGCCATGATACAACATAGTCATACATATGTGTATATGTCCATGCCATTATATACATCTGTGAATATGTGCATAAATTCATATTGACACATATTATGAATTAAGGGAGCAAGAGGCTAATTTCGAGACTCGGTTGTATTAGGTAATCTTCTCATACATTCTTTCACTCTCAAGACCTAAAGAAGTTCAAAACCATAATTCAATTCTGTCAAGAATATGGAATATTTGAGACTTGATAGGACCATAACATATGAAACTGGTGCCAAGTATTTTATGAAGCTGGTGGTGTTTTCTTCAGTGTGCGGTGCAAGAAGAAAACTGAAGCCGGGTGATGGGTCCTGGTCATTCGACACACTACAAAACTCTCTGAAACTTATCATAAGAGGTTTTTTTCCTTTTCTTAATTATAAGCTATTGAAGATGGCTCTATAGCTATTCATTATATCATAAAAAGAGCACTGGAAAGAGAAATCAACATTTTGTCGATTAAGCATATTTATAATTAAAACTTATGGTTATTAATTATATCAGCAAGTTTTATAATTCTTAAGTCTTAAAACTCTAAGCCAGGCAAAGTGGTGCATGCCTCTTATCCCAGCACTTGGGAGGCAAAAGCAGGGGAACCTCTGAATTTGAGGACAGACTGGTTTCCATAGTGAGTTCCAGGACAGCCAGAGCTACATGGTGAGATTCTGTCTCGAAAAAAACAAAGTAAGAAAACACTTTATATGTATGATGCAGTGCTATAAAACACATGTGTCTGTGTGGCGGTATAAGAAAAAGCATTAATTTGATGTGTAAAATGTAATTCCAGAATGGTTTAAGTGGAATGGACTATATACACAGTTCGGGAATACAAACCGGCTGATTTGGAGCCCTGTAACACATCATCTCACTGGTACTTTTACCGAGGAGCTTCCTCGACTTCGTGACTAGGAAGGAACTCACTTTAGCGATCAGTTTCATACCCAAGAAAATTCAGAGCATGTGTGCTGATGCCACCTTCCACTCTCCTAGGGCATCAACTTTCCTCTCTTGTGCTCCGTCCTGAGACAGCACACAGGTCCCTAAGTCTGTGTGAGGCCTCACTCCACCACTTCCTGCCTGGTCTTTGGCCTCAGGAGAACAACAGTCCCTCCAAGTTCCACCTGGCAGTGACCGCACCCTAATCCAGTGGAGTACCAGTCAGCGAGCTGCAGCAGCTACAGTCTCGCTCTTCATCAGCCTCAGTCCCTAGCCCTACACATTCACGATACACATTCGCTGCCTTCCAACCCACAGGGTAACATAAGCGCCATCTGCATCTCCAGTGCTACCTGACCAACTAACATCCCGAAGCTAAGCCTGTTCTCTCAACGACCAGGCTGCCTTACACAAATCCAATCACCTCACTTCATTTAATTTGGACTGTCTGTGTATTTGCCAATGATATGTCTACCCAGTCCTCAACTTCTTTTGATATCAGTGTTCTTTCAGCTTCAAGGTCGAAGATGCCAACAATCACCATCTCTTAGGAGATCTCCAGAAGAATTCCCAACCACCAATCAAGCAATTCCACATGGCCAGCTCGCCAGTAAGTCTAGCTTAATACACTCGAACAAAAAAAAAAATGCTCTCATTCACCTAACGGCTTCAAGAGGCTCCCGTGTACCTTATGGGAGCCAAGTCAGTGCACTGCCACCTTCTAAGATCCCAAACAACTGCCACTCTTAACTAAGTCCAGGACTGCTCCTACTTAATCCACCGCAAATGCCACTGAGTCTGCTACTGCTTTCTCTTCTACTTTTAAGGCTCTGGTTCATGCCAGCCTGAACTACGTACGATTGTCTCCTTGTGTAGCTGGCCGTGCTCTTTATCACAATCCCAGTTTCTAGCTGCAGAATCTTACCCACACATTTATTTTGGGCAGTTCTCCTCACCACAGCCTCCAGTCACTTCTCATGTAATATTAGTGTAAAAACATGTACGTCAGCTACAGTAGCACATGTCTCCAATCCTGGCATTCAAGAAAGCACAATCGGATCAGGAGTTCAGGGTCCTCTGGCAATATGGCAAGTTCAAGGCCAACCTGAACCATATGAGACCTTGACTCAAAAATCATAATTAAAAGAATGAGATGCTCACTAGGGTAAGTTTGCTATAGCCTTTACACCAATCCGTAGAACAGTCTAGATTCTCTTTTCTATCCTGTTAGGTTTTACTGAGCCGCACGATTTCCACCTTGTGCAGCCACTTCTTTTCCTTACTTATCTCTAAGATTTTATCAGAGTGGATTCTGAAGCCACTGCTGCTGTCAGGATCAGCACTTTACAATAATCTAGCCCTTAAATATGTTCAAGGATATTAGTCCCTTTAAAAAAAGTCATATTATACCAGCTAATGCAAAAGTTAGGAAGGAAGAAAGGAAGGAAGGAAGGAAGGAAGGAAGGAAGGAAGGAAGGAAGGAAGGAAGGAAGGAAGGAAGGAAGGAAGGAAGGAAGGAGGAAGGGAAATGAGATTTATAGACGGTTCTACTCACCAAGGGTTCGGCCATTACAACTTCTATTTTCTTTTCAGCTTGAACAGCAAATTCTGCAAAGAGGCTCTTGATGACATATTCACCAGGCTTGACATCGGGGTCAATCGTGATGTTTGACATGATGCTCTTCTTTCTGCCCGAAGTGGGATGCAAGCTGGACGCAGCGCTGAACTTATTCACTTTGCTGACTGGAGCTGAAGCTAAAAGTCAGAAACAGAGAGCCCTGTATGAATAACCGGCTCCACGGAGCCTACTCCACCCATCTCACGGAACACGCATCTCGCCAGCCCCGCCCCAGCTCAGTCTCACTTACCATTCTCCCTGGTTCCCTTTCCGTGCTTGCTACTCTAACACCTGCCTAGGCACACGCCGTGTTTACTAAGCACTGCAACTTCTCCACTTTGTACACGCGACTTCCAAAACGTCAGGCATTCTCATTTGCTCTGTTTGGGGCTAGATGAGTCCCCTGTACTTAGAAAAGTGCCTGGCACACTGCAGGTACACGACAAATACTTATTGACTCTGGTCAGATTGTCCAGAGCTGTGATTCTCAACCTGTGGGTCGCGACCCCTTTGGCAAGCCTCTGTCTCCAAAAATATTTACATTATAATTCATAACAGCAGCAAAATCACAGTTATGAAGTAGCAACAAAAATAATTTTATGGTTGGGGGATTCACCACCACATGAGGAACTGTGTTAAAGGGCTGAAGCATCAGCAAGGTTGAGAACCTCTGTGCTAGAGTCATGAAGAAAATTAAGGAGAAACAAGTACATGAAACAGGAGTGGGAATGGGAGCAGAAAGGTGCTACCTTGGGAAGCATGCGCACGAAGGCTGGAGAAGCCACACCTAGGTGCAGGCCTAAACGATGGAAAGGGGAGCAGAACAAAGCAGTGGGGACAGAACACACAAGACCGAACGAATACATGTGCACAGAAAGAGAAGGGCGGGCCCGGGGTGGAGGGAGATGAGAGGAGGGTCAGCACGCAGAACACAGAGGGCCCTTTAGAGCACCATGCAGAACCTTTCCATGGAAAGTACTAAGGGTGGGACCTGACTTGCCCTTGTAAACTTCTCCGGCTCCTCTGGAGACACGGCACCAGGGATGCCAGTCCAGACATCCAAGTGAGACGAAAAGAAAAGGCTCTGAGCTTTGTCCAGTTCTGTGCTACTGATGTGAGGTGCAGGAACCAACAGTAACTCACAGCATCTCACTTGACCGGCTCAGAGGACGCTGGGCCGTCTAACTCAGGAAGAGTAAGTAAGGCCTATGGGGCAAGCCTACCTCACGCCTGCCTATAACTCAACCGGTCATGTCCATCTTCCCAGCCTGAGGCTTAATTCGGACTACTCTAGCTTCAGCAGGCATGACTTCTCCTGGCCTGGCGTACCCCGACAGAAGTCTGTGTGTCTATTCTACCAACTGATCTCCAGCTCCTGCCCTCTCCAGAGAAGGAGCTGTCTTATGATTAACTCCGTCCCTAAAACGGGGAGGCAGAACACAGTGACTCAAACACTGAATAGCAATGGATGTATATATTATGATAGGAAATTTGCCCCAAAAGTTATCAATTCAAAACCTAAATTGTATTTTTAGGTCAAAGAAGAATTGAGTCTAAGCTGGGCAGAGTGGCAAGTGCCTGCAATTCCAGCACTCAGAAGGCTGAAGGAGTCAGGGTCATGAGTTCGAAACCAGTGGGGTGGAAAAGCTGTTGCTAAGCCAGCCTGGTGATGGCGGGGGGGGGGGCGCATCTCAAAAATTTAAAAAGCCTGCTCTATAAAATACAGTATGGAAAAATTTACTTGTAAAATAAATTTTCCAAAAAATTGCAATAATCTGAAGATTACTACAAACTGCTAATATCGAACCGAAAAACAAGCACCCTTTATTAGCACCAAGGTAAAACATATTTTGTATTCTAGAATTAAAATTGTATCATAAAAACAATCCAAGACAAAACTTCGCAGTCCTTAGAACACAGCACACATTTTTTCCAACAATGACCTGCTTGTCTCTGATGCGTCACGATCCAACATTGTGCATTATTAAGGAGAGAATCCGTCAACAAGTGTCTCTGTGGGAAAAGTCGCAGTTCTTAAATTTCTAGAAATTATTTTTGGCTCCGTAAGAGCCACAGACACATGTCATCTCAAATGGCCATCACTACTGTCTACTCACTTCAAACAGAACTGTGGTTAAAGCTGTAAGACAGCGGATCTCACCCTGTGCATCGCGCCCCTTCCGGGGTGGCAGATCAGACAGCCTGCGGATCTCACCCTGTGCATCGCACCCCTTCCGGGGTGGCAGAGCAGATAGCCTGCGGATCTCACCCTGTGCATCGCGCCCCTTCTGGGGTGGCAGATCAGACAGCCTGCGGATCTCACCCTGTGCATCGCACCCCTTCCGGGGTGGCAGATCAGACAGCCTGCGGATCTTACCCTGTGCATCGCGCCCCTTCTGGGGTGGCAGAGCAGATAGCCTGCATATTTTTACACTGTGATTCATAGCAGTAGCAGAGTCATGGTTATGAAGTAGCAGTGAAATAATGTTATGGTTGAGGGTCACCACAACATGAGGAGCTGTACTAAAGGGTCACCGCATCAGGAGGTTGGGAGCCTTTGTTCTCAGGTATAGTGCCTGTGAGGTGAAAGACACGTGTCAAGGGAATCAAAGTTCCAGGAAAAACATTGCTAAGTTGAAAACTCAAAATTTTTCCCAAACCAAATATTTATGATTAAGCAAGTTAAAACAATATTTCAGTGTATCTTTTAGTGTGCCTTTAGCAAAACGGTTGCTGTATTTACTACTACAAAATAAGTGTGTGGTGGAGAATCTTCCAGTTGAAATGTTAGGCCATTAAACATTCTAACAGAGGGTTAGAAAAGAACCTAATTTTTTATAGTCCAGTTAACTGAATACTGCACGAGCAACTGAGATATGATCCAAAAATACCAAATGGCACGAAAAAGTATAGGAAAGACAACGTCAGATTTAAAACAACAACAACAACAAGAATATAGTCACACAACCAAACTGGGAGGCAGGAAAACACCCCAGCATATCACACAGAGAATTAATCACTTTCATAGCCATTCACAAAGCACAGATGGACGACTTAGACCAGTTCCTTCAAATAGACAACAGGACAGGAGATAACGAGCAAGTGTAAGGAATATAGAAGTAAGAGCCGAAAAAGCACAAGGTAATGCTCGGTTTTACTGATTTTCTAATAACAAGTAAGAACTAGACATTTGTCTTCTGTCAAAGTGCTGGGAGGGCCAGACAAGGCCGTGAGCGGTAGCTATCCTCCACGGCCTCCCATCAGGTCCCGCCTTCTGTGCTTGGCTTTCTCCCTGACTTCCCCCAGGGATGGCCTGTTTACTGTACGCTGAAGTGAAATAAACCATTCACCTACCCTCAAGTCCTTTTGGTCACAGTATTTTATAACGTTGATAGAAACCCTAGCCAAGATATGCATGACACTTGACTGCTTGAGTTAAATATTTTAAAAAGTTAAAGATTTTATGTTCTAGTATTTAAAATTTTAATTATGTATATGTATGTCTGTTCATGCATATGGGTGCAGTGCTCACGAAGGCCACCAGAGGATGGTGCCTCCCCTGGAGCTGGAGATACAGATGGTTTTAAGTCAGCCAATATAGGTGCTGGGAACTGAACTCACGTCCTCTGAACAAACTCTTAACCACTGAGTCATCTCTCCAGCCAAACAGTAGTATTTCTCAACATGCAATTATAGAATTCTGTCCATAAAGAAATAAAAGTATAAATGTTAAAGTGTAAATCTTAAGAACAAGGCCCGGACTTGAATTACAAACAGAAGAATCCAATGTCACATTAACAAGTAACTATATTAGAATAAAGCAAGCATTACATGTTTCATATTTCAGCACTTTTTTCACTCTCTATAGCACTGTGCTGATATAGTATACACAATAAAACAGCTGTCATATTAATAAAACACTTGTCCCCTGATAAATCCAGATTCAGTCAAAGGGAAAGGACAAGTGGGAAGAGACACAGCCCTTGAACCGTGTGTATTGGGGGTCATTCTAACAGTGGGCTTCGGGGCTGTTTGAACGCATGGCTCAACAGGCAAAGTGCTTGTTCTCAAGTCTGAGGACCAGACTTCAATCCCCAGCACCCATGAAATGCCAGATATGGTGGTATGTATCTGTGATGCCAGTGCTGGGGGATGGTTAGAGACAGGTGTGTCCCTGCAGCTCACTGGCTGGCCAGCCTCACCAAATTAAGGAGCTCCAGGTTCAGTGAGAGACTTTCTCAAAAATAAGGTGGGAGGTAATTTAAGAAGGTACCCAACATTGACCTCTGGCCTTTACACACACATTTGTGCACTCATGTACGTGTGTGCACGCAAGCGCGCGAGCACACCCACACACAAACACACACACACACACTCCTCTGTAGGTACAGGTTTATATATCTCAGATACACACAGTTCACATATTTATATAGAGGTTTATGTGATATGGAAATGTAATGGCACCATAGAGTTGTATTCTATTATAATCATTATTGCTTATACCAACCTAACAATAAGTTTTGATAACACCCAAGGGAAAAAGGGTGTAAGGTAAATGGCCTCAGAACAAGAATTAAAAACAACAATAAAGACTTCACAAGTCAAAAGCAAAACTAGCTTAAAAAGAAAACCCAGGCCAGAGAATGAGTTCCTGGCCACCAATGAACTGATTCTAAAGTTTGTACGGCAAGAGAAATAGCTCAGAAACAAGCAGCACAATGTGGAAGGAGAACACAGCCTGGGGACTGACGCCACCTGACTTCAGGGCTTGTTATAAAGCTTCAGTCACCAAGGCATTGTGCTGCTGGCAAAGGAAGAGACAGACAGATCAATGGGCAGAACAGCCAGCCCAGAAATAGACCCACACAAGTGCAGTCCACTGATCTCTGACAAGGGAGCAAAGGAAAGGCAGCAAATAAGGAGTTTTCAACAAACGCGGCTGCAACAGCCCGACACCCACACGCCCAAGAAAAAAAGCAAAAGAATTTAAACAGAACTTTTAGCTTCCACAAAAAAATGGAACACACAGAACTAAACATGAAATGCAAAAACTCTATTATCTCCTGGAAGACGGGAGAAAAAAAATCGAGGTGATCTTGATTTCAATGCTGAGACACACACCAAAGCCAAGATCCACGAATGGAAAGAGAAAAACTTATTAACAACACTAGTCACACACACACACACACACACACACAAAAAAAAAAAAGATCAATGACAAAGATCAAAAGACTAGCCCCAAGGAAGAAAAAAAAAATCTAATGAAAGATTGGCTTGCAAAATATATAAACAAAAATGGTTTTAAAAAAAAACAACATAAAAACAGGCACTTCACAAAGACACACAGATGCCAGGCGAGAAGATGCCCATCCCAATAACGTCCCTAAGAAACTGTCAACACAGGTCCTGGAGCAGCAGAGCTCCCAGGGAGACCACGTCTTGTAGGAAGGGAGACAAGTGGGAACAGAACTGTCATTCATTGCTGGTGGCAAGACAAGATGGGGCAAACCGCATGGGAAGAAAGCTCAGTACTTTCTTACAAAACTGAACATGCTCTTCCCGTGATACCCATCACCTCTGCTCACAGTTTTCACGCATAGGGACTAAACTGTATGTCCATACCACAACCTGCACACTGCTTACAGTTAACTTGTAACAGCTTTGATCGAGGTCACCAGAATAGACCCAACCAATCAAGATATTCTTCAGTGGGCGAGTGAAGGCATCCATGCCTCACACAAGGGACTACTACTTGGCATTTTCATGAAAGTAGCCATTGAACCACCAAAACCAGAAGACTCTTTCCAACATTATTACATTATTTACTTATTGTGTATGGGGGGGGGGGTAACCACGCCATTGTATCCACGTGGAGGTCCGAGGACAACCCATGAGAGTCAATTCTCTCCTTTGACCATGTGGGTTCCGGGCACTGAACTCAAGTCACCAGGCTTGGCAGCACCTGTCTTTGCCCACCAAACCATCCTGCCTTCCAAGATGGAGGGAATCTCAAAGTATATTATTCAGTGGGCAACCACTCAACTAAATTCCTGGGGGAACCACACCGAGGAGTAAACTGGTTCCAAATCAATCTCAATGTCAACTTCTCTCTCTCCTTCCTTCTTTGTGTTTTCTTTTTTTTTGATTTTTGAGGCAGGGCTTCTCTGTGTAGTCCTAGCTTTCCTAGAACTCACTCTGTAGACCAGGTTGGCCTCGAACTCAGAGATCCGCCTGCCTCTGCTACCCAAGTGCTGGGATTAAAGGTGTGTGCCACCACCACCCAGCTAACTGTTTCCAAATTAGTATCACTTGTCACACGGAAGAACAAATTCTGGTGCATGCTCCTGCCCCAGCTGATAAGAACTTGCCATGGGTAACCTTATGGCCCCAGACCTGCGCAACTGCCACGCATCCTTTATCCTCTAAGGTTTTGGTTGAATCTTTTAACTTATTTACAATGCAAAGGTCTAAAAAATGAGGAAAGGCTCACTTTGGGAGACAAACAGATCCCTGTACTTTGCTGTAACTTTTTCTTTGCTCATTTATTTATTTTATTCTAGTCTATTGTCTGCCTGGAAGTTTCTCTACTAATGCAGATTGTCTTCCGAGATTTAACCAGTTCTTCTGGGTGCGCTTACTGAAATTTCGTACTGGCTGTATCACCAGAAAATAAATCAAATCCATTCTTTTTTTATTTTTCCTTTGGATTTTTTCAAGACAGGGTTTCTCTGTAGCTTTGGAGCCTGTGCCGGAACTAGCTCTTGTAGACCAGGCTGGCCTCGAACTCACAGAGATCCGCCTGCCTCTGCCTCCCGAGTGCTGGGATTAAAGGTGTGCACCACCACTACCTGGCCTAAACCCATTCTTAAACATGTGTTTGGGCTCCTCGTTCTGTGTATTAACTAGCACCCAGTTTCTCTGTCGGCTACATGCTATTAGTTACTGTGGCTTTGGGGCAGGGTGTTAGCACCTCACGTCACATCTTCCTACATACAGAACTCACTGCTGCTCACGCTGCTGTGGCTATACACGTCTCTACACATTAACTTAGGAAAGAGAACAATATGAAAAGACCATGTAGCTGGCAGGGTGGTGCACAGCTATAATCCCAATATGCAGAGACTGACACAGGCAGATGGATCTCTGCAAACTTGAGGCCAGTCTGGTCTGCACAGTGAGCTCTAGGTCAGCCAGGGCTACGAGGTGACACCCTGCTTTAAAAGAGAAGAGGAGGAAAACTAAGGTCCATGTTCAGAAGCTGGCGCACTCTCCGCGAAGAACACCTATCTATATCTTGTTAATTCCAATGCCTACATTTTCTGCTTCTCTACTGTGTGAATGAAATAATTTTTCCTCACTCGTTAGCTCGATCGCTTTCTTCTCATTCAACTGTAGCGGATAACATAATTAAAGCTTTTCCTTCTTCTCTGAGCAGCTGCTTCAAAAATGTTTATTTATCCTAATCGAAACTATTTCCACTAAAAACAGTTTCTAAACATAGAAGTCCTATGACATCTCTGGCATGGGTTCAATGCTTCCACAGAAATATTCTATATTCCAAAGCTCAGGGAAAATGAGCCATCTTCTAAATAACCCATTACTTGCTCTGCTAGAGAATTCCAGTTATGAGGGTCTTGACTCCTTATGGAGCTCGGCTCAAGCCATCCTAAAAACCCAGAGATAAGGCAGTACTTAAAGAACATGCTGGATGCCGGGGGTGGGGCTCATGAGGCCCCACAGCTAGCTGGGAGCTACTGCCAACTGAGGGCTGCCGGGCCAGGGAGAGTCACTTTTCTTCAGGGGTGTGGCTCTTGGTTGGTTGCCATGCTCCAGTGGCTGGCACCACACCCATGTGCATAAGAACAGCACTAAATCAAATCAGTGAGGAAAAAAAAACAAAAAAACAAAAAAAAAACCCACTTGCAAAGGTCTGGGATTCAAGGTTGAAGCAGGAGGATTGCAAACTCACCCCGTGTTACACAGTGAGACCTGATCTCAAATAACATAAGAGGCACCGTGGAAAGCTTTGGCGAGTTCACAGCTTGGCCAAAAAAGCAGTGTGTGCCATGGTCCGGTCAAGCAGGGTGGTGCCGTTAACCCCAGGAAGGGTACAGAGAAGCCATGGCGTTTGTCCCGGGAGCCTGGGAAAGCTGCCTCAGCAGCAGCCACGGGCCACTCAAGCTTGGAAATGCAGTCATACAGAGGCTTTGCTGGCTGAGTGCTTCTCAGAACAGAGCTATGGGGGTGCCCCCCACCCCCGAAGGCCCAGCGAAACATTCCAAAGCTGTGACGGCTGTGGCTCGGCAGGCCCAGGTTCCGCTGGTACTGACTGACAGCAGAACCTGGCACCATCCACAGGATACCACCGTGCGAGCGAGAGGAATACACAGTCACAGAGTGATGACAGCTTCCACCGCGATTCCAAGTAAGCATGAGTCCCTTCAGCTGGGCCTAGGGAAGGTGAACCGTGAAGCCTGGATACCCCCAAGAATGCAGAGGTGTCGGCATGGCACAAAGCCTACTATAGCAAGCTGCAGACAACCTGCAAACACCTGCCCAAGAGACAGGTCACATGCAATGAACGAGGCCAGAGGAGCAAAACACCAAATCCTTGGAACCCACTCCTCCCGATAGGCCCGGGTCCTCCACAGGAAACGCTAGGATTTAGTGCTGCCCTGTGCTTCAGCCACACCTGGGGCCAGCACCTCTAACCACTTTCCTAGTTCTGGCTTCTGAAATAGCTCGCTCTGTGCCCGTTCACACATGTAACTTACAAGTGTGTATTTCTTTTTGATATTTTTGCAGAAAGGCTCACAGTTGCTTTGGCCTTCGGAGACCATGAACTTGGACGTTTAGCGAATGCTGGAACGTTATTAACACTCTAGGGACTCGGGAATAGATGGGAAACATTTTGGCATAGATATGATCCTTTGGGGTTGGCATCAGAATGCCACAGTTTAGATGTTAAGTGTGGTGGGGGCCTGGTTCAAATGGTAGCAGTAATGAGGAGGGAGGGCACAGTGGCGCAACTAGAAGCATTCCCCAGGGAACTGCGGGACCCTGGCTGGCCACATCCTCTGCCTTTCTGCTTCACCACGTGGCCATAACAGAGGCTTAGAAAGGGTGGGCTCATCCAACCGCGGTCTAGGAGCCATAACAAATCCTTCCTCTTACAAGCAGTTGTCTCAGGCATCTTGTTATGACGAAAAGCTGATAAAACCCATCTCTATTAAAAATAGAAACAAAATAAAGATGTTGGCTTAGGCCTTGTTGTTCATTACTATTCTGGAAGCTATAGGTAATATATGTAAATGCAACAATATAAGAAAACTGTCTGGACAGTGGTGTCAAACTTCTTTAATCCCAGCACTCAGGGGGCAGAGGCAGGTGGATCCCTGTGAGTTTGGGGCCAGCCTGGTCTACAGAGCTAGTTCCAGGACAGCCAGTGGTACACAGAGAAAGCCTGTCTAGAAAAACCAAAAGAAAAAAGAAAACTGAATCATTCTTATAGATATTTTAAAAATATGCAAAACTTTCTATACTATAATTATCAAGACATAAAAATACTATAGATCTTTCTATACTATAGATATCAAGATTTTTTTAAAAAAATCTTCCATTCACAAATAGAAAATAAGAGGAGAAAGAGTTAGAAAAGCATCGAGAATTTTACCTTTCAGCCGTGCACAGCCGTGTCTGGAATTCATTCCATACACGAGCTGCTCTTGGTCTTCGCGGAAGAAGGAGAAGGTTCTTTAGGGAGCTGAGCGTGGTGACGGCGAAGACTCATCAACTAGTCAAAATGCTGAGAATACGGCCATCAACACACAGGGCACTCTACCGAGGCTCAGGGAATACCCCGAAAGAAGCAGAAAGGAGGTACAAGCAGGATGGGGAGGAGCGCTGTGAGGCGCCATCTTCTGGGCGTTCTGGGACACTGCACTCACGGGAGGCGTGAGCGCTGTGCAGCGCCAACTTCTGGACTTGTTGGGCCACTGCACGCGTGAGTTCACAGTAGTTATGGTTACCTGCAGGGGGCGGGGTCAGTCTTCTTTGGAGATATAGCCATTGGCGGGTTGTGTATACCCCAGTGGATGACGTCACACCACTGCATATACTGGCAGCATAGAATGGACTCATGAGTTATTTTTTTCAAAAATGAAGAAGACATGAAGTTGGGAGGTAGACATGCCAGAGGGGAAGCTCAGGGGTAACTCAAAGGGTTGATATGATCAAAATGTATTGAATATATGAATATAATTCTCATTAAATAAAAAATATCACATACTGCTTTTAAAAATTCATAAGACTTGTGAGACTTACAAACAGACACTACAAGGATTTCTTAAAGGAGATAAAAGAAGAACACAAGAAAAACATATTTGTGATAAGATGGCTTAATGGAAGTACCAATTCCCATAGAATTAACACATTAGCATAATTTCAATTAACTTTCCTACATGATTTTCTGTCTAGGTGATATTGGAGGAAACACTATTAATGTATAACTAGAGGAATACACTTCCAAGAAATGCCACAGAAGTTATGTTTTTAAAAATACAAAAAATAATCATGTATGGGGGGTACACACCTTCAGTCCCACTATTTTTTTTGCCTCAGGAAACAGAGGAAAAAGGGTCTGAGTTCGAGGTCAGCCTGGTCTACAAAAGTGAGTTCCAGGACATCCTGGTCTACATAGAGAGACCCTGTTTTAAAAAAAGAATACTTTTTAAAATTTGGGAACACTAAAATCATAATAAAAATACATCAATAATCAAGATAGACTGTCAAAATACTACAGATCCTATATTCAAAAACTAAAGTACAGATGGCCATAAAATTTAAAATTAATTTCTAAAGCCTTATAGACAAGAGTTTTCATGTATAATCCAGGCAAGAAGGAACTACTAGCCATGAAAGAATAAAAAAAATATTTTTAAAAACTGCGTTTGGACCAGCAAAATGGCTCAGCAGATAAAGGTACTTTCCATCGAGCCTGATCCCTGGGGCCCACATGGGAGAAGAAGAGGGTTCGATCCCTGTAATCTGTCATATGACTGCACTCCCACTGTCAGCTGCACACCCCAACACACACCAAGGAATAAACATAATAAAGACAATTTAAAATTTTCATCTAGCCCCATAAACCACTTAAAATACTTAAGGAAAATAATACCACAAAGAAGAAAGAGCAAAATTTTGAAAAGTATTGATCCATGAAAGAAAATATAAAGCATTCAGTGATGCATTTAAAAGCATCATAAAAAAGACAGCGCCATGGAGAGAAACTGGCAGCAGACGGACAAAACTCAAAAACAATCCTAAGAACCTAACAAACATGGGAAAAAAATGATCAAACTTAGGACCACCCAGAAAATGCAAACTAGTGTGGTGATGGGATTCAACTATATATGGGAGTGTATAGATCACATTGCCCGAAAGCAAACAGAGTAACTGTAGCTACCGTGGGGAAGATGCAGGACTTAGAACACTTCACACACTGCTGGCTGAGGCAGTGAGCACTCTGCGCGAGCTGTGGGCATGCTGGCCCTGCACTTTTCACCATGCAAATGAGCTTACTCAAGGACAGTGAGGGAGCACAGGCCAGCTGCAGCATTACCATCCACTTGGCGCATTCCTCAGAGCAAATTAGGAAACTGGCAACCCCCTGAAAAGACTCTATCTGTAGCACGATTTATTATTGCTTCACCCTGGGAGAGACATTTCAGATCCATACTTGGCGTTCTGGCAAAGCTAAGCCTCCTGACTTGATGCTCAGCTCTGCTGACCATCCCCGGCAACGTCTTAAATTACAGACTTAGCGGAGTTAGGGTGAGTTAGGGTCCTGGCATCCAGACTTTCTGGAAGCTGCTAAAAGTGAGTGTGAGAAGGGCCACTGCCTTACGCTAAAGAACGATGACTCAACACTATGATCGCATTTAAAATTTCAACCACTGAGTTTCTAAAGGTCCATAAGTACAGAAACCTGTCGTATAATACCACAAATGATTCCCACCAGGTAGTACGGAGATATATAAATAACCGTATGTCATGGAGCATGAGAAGTGAAAACTGTTTATCATGGACCATGAGCATAAAAAACAAAGGACCAACCAATAGGACACGAGACAAATATGATTCTCCTATTTCATATTAGGAATCCTGATGAATAGACTTTTCCAAGGTTTTAACCATTTTAATCACTGTCCATGCTTTCAACTATTTATCATGGTGCTCCATCCTCCTCTGCTTGTCATTATCTGTGATTTCAAGGGGCAAAATTTAAATTAAATACTCTAGAATAATTAATTCTTCTCTATGCCTTATGCACATTCTTTATCTAGTCTACCTATCAATTCTTAAGTTTACTTTAAGTCACCCGCTACTCCATGTTTTTAAGCTGATGAGCATGTGCGTGGTATCTACATTTCCACATGTGGCGGAGTACACGTATGTGTGGGGTATGTACTGGAATCACAGGCAGCTGTCACACCTCCGTGACTTTCCTGTGAGCTCAGGGGATCAGAGCTCACGCGCATGCTTCTATGGCAAGGACTTGTCAGCAATAAGCCGTCTGCCAGCCCCTGGCTAACTTTTAAGTTTAGAAGCTAGTAATTCCCAAATGCTTCCTCCTGGGAGACGAAGGGGCAGACCACTCTCCATCCCAACCACAGTGGCTCTGTGTGCCAACCACAGCGTAAATCACACCAATAGCTTGATCACTGAGCACACTCAAGACCACTATATTGGAACCATTCTCTCTCTCAGTCTCCCGATATGAAAGATGAGTCACACACATCCTGTTCCAAACTTTTATGTCTTAAATAAAAAGGTATTCAATAATTGTGTGTAGTGTGGGTCTCTGCTTGCTATAACATTGTTAGTCAAGTATCTGTTAAAAATTATTATTCGTCTCTTCATCCTACATTAATTACCATGTGCTAATCAGGTAATTGAAAATACAACTTATAAAGCAATTTAAATGTTTTCCTACTGTGAATTCTGACCACATGCAAAATACCATACCTTCCTAAAGAAAGATCTAATCCTTTAGTTTTAGGCTTCTAGGATCTGGAGAGAGAGTTCAGTGGTTAAGAGCACTGGCAGCTCTTCCAGAGGACCCAGGTTCAATTCCCAGCACCCACATGGCAGCTCACAACTGTTTGTAACTCCAGTTCCAGGAGATCTGACAACCTCACACAGACACACTTGCAAGCAAAACACTGATGCACATAAAATAAAAGTAAATTAATAATTTTAAGGAAAGGATTTAGCTTCCAGAGCCTTTCCTATTCACTCAAGTGGATTTTTCTGTAGTTCTCTTTCTGAAGGAGATAAAAACTTTCCTTCTCTAATGGTTAAACTTTAAAACTTAGAAAATAACATGCTAAATAAAAACCAACTCGTACAGTCCTGGAACATTACACGTCTGTAAAGGCTAGCCAACCATTCTAAAAAGTTTCTTAACAGCGAGGAAGCTGCAAATATGCTTATTTCTAGAAGAGAAGTTCAAGAACTCAACCAGCAGTGGGATGGACCATACGCCAGTGACGTCAACAGTCTGGACACTGGTCATGCCTACAGTAAGCCACATGCCTCTCAGGCATTATGTTTGAGATCCTAAGTCATCAGTACCAAGGGCATCCAGAAGAGCTGCTGGCTGCCAAGGCTTCTCTCCCACAAGGGTACAGAAGGGATAAATGGCGGCCACGCTGGAGGGCATGAGAAGTCCAATAATAAGACGCAGAGCATGGCATCTACAAAGTAGGGTAGTAAAGAGGGGTTCAGCAAATAGGGCGCACAAGGACAGGAAGCAAGCAGACAGGAAGACATTCAACCAGGGCTGTGGCTCAATCACGGAAAGGAGCCATCGGTGGAGTCAGTGGGGTTACAGTTCCTTCCAGGGCGTCTGGCCTTGTTTTCTAAAACCACAAGAGCAAAGCAGGCACCTTATTTGCAGGAAATGACCTAACAGAGTTTGACAAAGGTTGCAAAGGAAGAAAGAGCGGGAACTAGAAGTGGGTCATCACCCCTTTCACAGGGGTCACCTACGACCATCAGAAAACACAGACGTTTACCTTACGATCCATAACAGTAGCAAAAGGATAGTCATGAAGTAGCAATGGCAGTCATTTCACGGTTGGGGGTCACCACAGCATGAGGAACTGTATTAAAGGGTTGTGGCATAGGAAAGTTGAGAACCACTGCCCTAGAGGGTAGGGGCAAATTCAGACCAGAGTCTGCAGTGCCCTTGGGCTGGTGGAGAGGCACCTGGATCAGTGAACAGGACTCTTCTAGGCTCCATACCTTAGCAGAAGACAGGACCCAGGATCCAACAGACGACAGTCCATAAACCACCTTAACAGACGGCACAGGATAGGGGACAGTCACAACAGGCTATGCTTAATGAAGCAGACACCCAAAATTTCACAGGGTGCCACAGTGAACTTTGTGCAGAGTCTTAGTCACCCACAAACGCGGTGGCATTCTTGTTAGAGTTTCCTGATTATGTATTTCATTCTTTCTCTTTCTCTCTCTCTCTTTTTCTCTCTTTCTCTGGTTTCTCGAGACAGGGTTTCTCTGTGTAGCTTTGGAGCCTGTCCTGGAACTTGCTCTGTAAACCAGGCTGGTCTCGAACTCACAGAGATCTGCCTGCCTCTGCCTCCCCAGTGCTGCAATTAAAGGCCCAGCTTTCGTATGTCATTCTTACACTCTGTTCTTATTCTAAAATTTAGCAGGTTTAAAAAAAAAACATAAACACAAACATTCAATAAGTTAAGTAACCAGCTATACTTCTTTAAAAGCCACAATCTTATTTTATCAAAAGAGATAGGTCTAGTTTAAGGATTTAGAATAACATTTAAAAAAAAAAAAGATAAAGCAGGCTTGGCTCCTAAGGCCAGTCTAACAGGAGCACATCCCAAAGAGCTCATACCCAGCAGACCACTGGCTTCCTGTCCTAAAATAAAGACTTCTCTGCGGGGATGATACGGTATTTGGGCAACAAGCAGGGAGGGGTTGATTATTTTTCATGACAACCAACATGCAGTCTCAACAGCTAAACCACTGAATGGATGGCCTATGAAAACGCCGCCTACAGAATGGCCTCGGAGGAACCTCGCTGACAAGGCCCAGCACTTCCCATGTCACAGCCAAGACTTAATGTTCCTACCTCCTCAATATGTCTTGCATTTATGACTAAAGGAGCTAACATTCTGTCATGGACTTAATTCTGTAAAATAATTCTACATTTGTCTGTCACATAAAGACACACCCTCTGTTTGACCTTCCTCACGTACCTACTACAGAAGCATCCTAACTCATAACCACACACAATGTGTCTCTCCTGCTCTCTCCCTTCTCCCTCCCACACAATGGAAACTTGATTAAACTGACTTGACCATTGTCATCAATGGGTCCCCATTTAGTTTCAAATCACAATGCCTAAGAAGGTTTCCTAGATCCTCTGTGGTCTAGCCTCAGCTACCGATCCAGCCTTGGCCCCCACTCTTCCCTACTCCAGAAGCTCCAGCCAGGTCAGCCACAACCTCTCCAGTCTCCTGCACTAGATGCTCTTCTGTCTGTCTATGCTTTTCCTGAGCTGATCGCTGACTCTCCCTTCAAACTTTGCTCAAGCAGCACTGGACCAGAAGTCCCTAACTAAAATATGAAAGATTAAAGGAAGTATGCAGGTGTGTAGGATTGGAGGGCAGGGCAGACATGGGCCTTAATGTTCTTTAGGCTATCTGAGCCTTACAGAAAGAAACAGAAAATCAGAAATCTGTCAGCTGATGAACGGATACTCAAAATGTGCTACATTCGCTATTCACACAATGGAATTTATCCAGCTATAAAAGGTAATGAAGTACCCATACATGCTGCAACACTGCATGACGCCATTATACCAAGTGTCTGGAGCAGCAACAGGACAGAAAGTAGACTATACCGCCACTGAGCTATTTTTAGAATCAGGGTATTCCTTATCAGGCCATCGTGATTGAATGGGGGCTTATGGATATGTGTGTGTATAACATGAGTTCATGCACGTACAAGCACACAAACTATACATGATACCAGGCCCCCAAAGTTCTGCAATAAATGCAAAGTCTTACTTCAAAGACCATTATGATTTAACAAATTTAGATAGAAAGTATGATACAGGTGGGGAGACTCTATCTGTAATCCAGGAACAACATTTCTGAGTACTCCATTGTGCCAACCCAAGCAATCTATGCAAATTTAGCCCCTTAGCACACCATATCGAATTCATATTCTAATGTACAAGATGGTTAAACTGGGTCAATTCACCTCTTCTACTGTCTGTGATAAAAACGGAATCCTTTGAAATACTAGCTGCCATGTAAGATTATGTAAGCAGAGAAAATTCTAAAAATACGTTCACAGGAGGTGCTGTCCACACGCTTGCCGCCGTCACCAATACCACAGATAATGATGGAAGAGGCGGGAGCTTGCCTGACCTTATCAGTTTGGGAGGGAGAGGGGCGACTCTGCCAAGCTCTTAAAGAACAGCACCCTCTCTGGGCAGCTGGTTTCACAGAATGTCCCGGACTCCATTTGCTGCTGCTGCTGCTGCTGCTGCTGCTGCTGCTGTTTAATGGAGTGATGCCTGACAGTGTTGGCGCAGAGTCAAAACCCTGAATTTAGGCCACACAAATGTCACTTCATTGTTACCAAAAGACAAAGGCTCAGCTCTCAGCAAACTTCAGCAGGGCTGCGTCGACATTCCGCCAGCTAAGCAGTCCCGCACCAGGGCCTCTGCCATTAGAACCCAAAGTAGCATCTGGCCTACCAGGAACCAGGCAAGCCCATCATGTAAATAAGGTCTGCTACTATCAATGACAGGCACTGTGGTTAAGGTCCAGTGAGTCAGGAAAACGTGAGATTTTTCTCTCTTTCCTTTACTCGTGATGGGGATGAGGGCAACATTTGAAATACAAATTTACTGAGATTTCTTTTTCATCTCCCTAAAAGCTACCTAACAAATCTAGTTGTTCTCTGCTCTCCCCAAAGATTCACTAAATGGAATGCAATAAGTTATTATTTTTTTAGACCATACAGGATGGTTTCATACAGCGTTGCTTCAGGACTTGTTCCCCTGATGGACAGTGTTAGCAAAAGTTTCTCAACTTTTAAGTTTTTTCTATTTATTCTTTTTTATATAATTTTATCTTTTGAGAACATCCTACATGAGCACCGCATCTACCCCACCTTCACCCCTACAGCTCCTCCATGTTCCCAATCCCAAATGCATTACTTTTTCAATTATTACTATATATATGTGTGTGTATATAACATGTATATATGTACGTATGTATATGCATGCATGTATGTACACACATATTGCTTATGGGGTCCATTACCTCCGCTCATATGAACATGTGTCCAGAGCATGTAATTTAATAATCAGATAACAGGAGACGGGCCATATATTTACCTTCCTATCTGCTGTGCTATTTGTTAATTTATTCCAACAAAAACGACTACATCTTTACCTGCTCTGTTAGATGCTCAGACATTTCCCAGAGCTCAATGAAGCAGTAAGTGTACAAAGAAAAACAAAAGACAACCAAACTATACCCTGAGGGGCGGGAGGGGGTAGCAAAAACCAATGGCGCCCAAAGGGAAGCACAGGACAGATGCAGCCGGCAAGGACGGCTGATGGAGATGAAGTAAGCGTTCCATGCAAAGCAGACAGGACAGGGTGCACTGGTGGAGCAGACGGGGAAGGGACCAGCCTCAACAGGTGCAGCACGCTCCCACAGAGGGGTGAGGATGGCAAGAGACAGACGGGATGGACAGAAGCTATGAGAGGGAAAACTTTATTCTACAGGGAACAGAAACACTGGTAGGGAAGGGAAGGACTCTAAGGGAAGGCAGTTAAAAAAGAACCTTTAGCAGCAAACAGAAGCTACAAACAGGATGTAAAAAGGATGTGATGGGGATAATCCAGGTGACCAAGTTCCCGCCCACTGGGAGGGAGGAAGAGAGGGAAGGGGTTGGGTGTGTGGGTGTGCTGTGCGCGCGCTCACGCTAGCTAAAGAAATGGAGTGAAGGGGCTTACTAATTAACCTGGGTCTCTGGGTCACAGACAAAGTCCTGGATGCCAAACCTGCCTACAAGCCTAGGGAATATCCCAGTACTCCAAACCAAGCACTGAAAAGCCTCCTCCCTCAATGTCTCTTCCATCCTGTGTTAATGCCACTTCTTCCACCTCTGCCCCAGGTCATTACACCGGCCACCATCAGTTGGTAGTCACGGGGGTATGCATGTCATCTCTTGACCATCTCACTGTAACTGTCATGGTGGGCGTCTTCTCCCTGAGTAAGCTCACAGAAAGCAAAGACCCATTCGCTTCCTTCTGGATCCCACAGCATACACTCAATCCATGCTGGCTGATTCAACAGTGTTGGTGTAATAAAAGCATCCCTGGAAAGAGACAGCCGGCTACTATTCTCTCCCAGGTCTTAATACCTCCGCCCCTTCTGTGCTGACATACACCGATACTGGTGAAATTAAAAACACCCACCCATTTTCCAGGCCTCAGACAGACATGGTTGGAGCCTTACTAAACACTGACACTAGCAGTATATTTTCAATATTAACACATTGCTTTGTAACTCTGAAAACATCTTCGATAAGCACTGTGAACGCCCAAGGGCAATGGGTTACCCATCGACTGAATCTCTCTCCTACCGACACAGCTTCGCAAGCATCTGCTTTGGGTTCACTCTCGGATTCAGGGAATATGACTAAAGCAGATTTGGCTGTGGCTGTGCCTGGCTGCAGGACAGATAAGTACACTAAGTTGCTCTGTGAGCAGCTGCTATGACATAATAGGCTGTTCTTCTATGTGAGTGTGTTAATTATGCCTTCATTCGCCTCACTATAGATAAGTGTGCGCTGAGGACAGGAGAAGGGGAAGCCAGAAGATTACTAACTCTGAGCTATTTAAATACTGAGCTCGATCAACCTCCGTGAGTCCCCCGATATTTCAACTACGTTCACTCACTTGAAAACTTTCCTAAAACTAACAGTTTCCTGCCATCGGGCAAGGTGGCATCTGCGTGTGAAAAGAACTACTTACAGACCAGAAATCAATGAGGTGAAAACGCAGAGCCAGGCTAGGCAGACCCCTTCAGATTGTCTGCAGTGGACTCTCCTTCATGTCAACATTTGGACTTGCATCTCATTTGCTTATGAAACAAAACTCCATTAAATAAGTGTTTTCATAAAGAGCCGGGCAGGAAAGACTTTAAATTTAATCTCTCATGTTTGATTCATTAGGCTGCTTGGGCACCAGCAGCACAGTTGGAAGCGAGATCGACGGGATTCTATGCCCCCAGCTCTCTGCTACCTACATGACCTTGGGAGAGTCACGATTTTTCTATGCTTCAATTTTCTTTGCATAAAACAATCCTGATAACAAGACTGGAGCTCGTGTAATTCATTACTCTGATCTCCGAAGTTGATGGTGATGATTATTTTGGCAGCAGAGTAAAGAGTCGGAGATGATAAATCTTATCATAAGTGCTCTGAGGTTTTCTTCAGAGCAAAAGTAACCACTGAAAACATACTAAATGAAACGAGTATTTCTGCCAAATCCTTATTTGAGGGAAGAACTCAGGGAGGATAACGGCTCAATGGCGCTTGCTTCCTGACTTAAGTGAACTGGAGATATATTCTCCTGGTGCTTTCTCATGAGCTCAAGCACATGCGACGCTCGCCCGCTGCCACTTCAGTTACAGCAGGGGAAAGTTACTGCCAGCCTGTGAAACTGCCTGCTGCCTGCAGACAGCTGATGCTGCTACACACACACTCGGGGCTAACAGCACTGTGGAGCGGTCCTGGACACCACAACCCTGCAGGAATCCCGGCTGACTCGTCACCTTCCCAATTTTTGATGGATTCTGAGAAACTTTGCCGGAATAACACACTCAACAACAAGCCCGAGGCTGGCAAATTTTGTCAAGGAAAACCTAACTCCCCAAATCACAACCGCCTCACGTGTGCACCTCAAGATTTGCGTATGACGGATGACCACTGGAGAGCACGCTCTCCAGGGTACTTTCAAGGCTCTGGTTCTATCTGGATGGGTCTGGAGAGAAGGCATGCAAGGAATGGCAAGAATATTCACAACTCAGCATTCCCCCCCAAACAGGCATCTCTACTCACAGCTGCTGCTCCAGGACTTTAACAAGGACTTTATGCTAATTTCAAAACACACAGAATCCTGTAGACTCAACATTGTGTCTTGGCTGGCTGCAGGAGCGGTGGCAGCGGTGGCAGTGGCGGCGGCCGCAGAAGCGGCAGCAACAATTCTGTGGCTCTGGCTCCCAGCCACTGTCCTCCTGCCTCTCTCAGGAGGCAGAGTTCTGGCCCACAGTGCCGCGGCTTCATTACCATGCAGTCTCGCGGTGACGCACAACTATAGTGGAAGCGCTGCTCGATGCAGATGAGGTGCCCAGCTGAATTAAAGCATACAAGTTGATTACAAGTGTCCTGAAGGGCACCCTTTCTCTGTGCCGACCTGCATGTGGCCAACAAGACCTGCCCTGTTTGCAGATTGCCAGTTTGAGGAGCTTTCGGCTCATGGGGGCTGCCAGGAAACAGGCACAGGCTGCTGCTCCCTGCCCTTCGATGCCAACTTTCCTCACAGGCAAAGGGCCTTGAAAAACAGTTTCTTAAAATGAATTAGCATAAGATCTTTAATGTCTTCCTTTAATAGCTGGTGTCCTCCTCGAAGGGCAGGGGAGGAGGGGGCAGTAGCAGTCTCCCAGGGGACTTGAGCAGTACAGTCTCTCCACCCTGATCCATATCCCACCGTCGTGGTTTTTGTTCAGCATGCTTATGATCAGACAGAGTCCACGGGCCCACTCACCCCACTGGAGATAATGCTGCCTAAGGCAATGAAAGATGATGTCATGAACGCTGGCTGAGCCTCTTTGGCTGCTCGAACAGCTCAGCTCAGGACCAAGCTGTTTTCTGGTGCATGCAACTTCTTCTAAAGGGCTAAGAGTCAGGTAAGCAGACTGTTTTAAAGTAGCCTTTTCTATTCTTAATAAAGCACTCAGTTCCCATGAAAGACCGACAGCCAGAATGTCAGTGAACAGCCAAAGTATCCACTGGTCAGATAAACGCATCTGGACAACTTCATTCTACGGAAGAGGTTCTCAGATGAAAATAGACCGTCAAAAGCATAACTGGTCTTTAAAATGACAGAGACGCTGCACAACCAAAACAAATAACATTTCATGCCAATATCAGAAGAAAAAAACCACTTTCACCCCAGTCAGTTTAGTGTGTCTTTAGAGGTCAAGAGGCATGTGTTCAGAGGTGTCCCTTCTCATATGTAGAAACACATTTGTAGCAAGCCATCTGCATTATTGCATTCTTTAAGTACCACAGAGAAGAACTGCAATTATCAAAGTCATAACTGAACAAATTCACGCGCGGTCAAATTGCTAGGCTAAAATAACATCTTTCCATGCATGAACACCATTCACTACTTACAAGAGGACAATCGCATTCATTAAGACATATTCAGTGGTAACAGTACAGGGGCAGATGTCCGAAGCTGTGTGAGCTTTTTGCTTTGTTTCTTTTTGTTTTTAGAATATTTCAAGGAATCTGATACAAGTGTGGACCATTTCAATTCCTAAACTAATGAGAAAATCTAAACTAAGGGAGCAAAGGCTGACCAACTCAGAACTCAACTCCACACCAGGACCCAGGGCTGACCAATATGGAACCCATTCCCACCCCAGGACACAAGGCTGACCAACGTGAAGGCTAATACCACACCAAGAACTGGGTTGACTGACATGGAACCCAACCCCATCCCAGGACACAAGGCTGACCAACATGGAACACAACCCGTCCCAGGACATGGGGATGACCAACATGGAACCCCAACTCCACCCCAGGACACAGAGCTGACCGACATGGAACCCAACTCCACACCAGGACACAGGGCTGAACAACACAGAACATACCCCATCCCAGGACACAAGGTTGACCAACATGGAACACACCCCGTCCCAGGACACAGGGCTGACCAACATGGAACCCAACTCCACCCCAGGACACAGGGCTGACCAACATGGAACA
>JAQHUG010000109.1:2624474-2639144 GCA_028555095.1 Dicrostonyx torquatus
CGTCAAAGGGGTTGTCAACCACAAACTGGACATCTGTATCATATGCCTCCCCTAAGGCTCAGGGACCATTGTGGAAGATGGGGTGGGAGATCCAGACAAAACAGTGTCTTCTGGACGTGATGGAAGCACTTTGCTCATGAGCTTACAGCAGCCCTGGTTCCCTACAGAAGAACTACTCAAGAGCCAGCCAATCAACATCCAGCACTGAGAGAGGTGGCTCATGAGCCCCCACGCCCAACTGAGCAGCTACAGTTGGTGACTTCTGGGAAAGAAAGAGTCCGGTTCCTTTACGGGTGTGGTCCTTGGTAGGCTGACCACACTCCAGTAGGCGGCCCCATACCAGTGAATGTATGGGCAGCACAAACTGAATTTGGCGGGTGGTCAGTAAAACAAACAGAAGAAGGCACAGAGTTGGGAGGTGGTGGGGAAGAAAATGTGGGAGGCGGTGGGGGAGGAGGGTGAAATGATAAAACATACTCTATGAAATTCTCAAAGAATGTTTTAAAAATGATACATGTTTAAAAAAGAGACCCACCTTTTTAAAACCGTCGCCTTTTGCTGCCATCCTCCCATGGCAGGCTAGACACGGCAGCAAACACAGGGTACAAGTGATGACCATGCTGGGTCGCTTGCCCTCCAGGGGTGGGAAGGTAGGTGTCCCCTTCCTTTTAATTGGTTCCCACTAAATCAGTGCCCTTTCAAAAGACACTACAGTTTAGTAGAAGGTAGACTCCACACAACAAGGCACCAGCAAAACCCCCAGGAAAGCAGACAGAACCCTGCTCTCTAGAAAGGAGGAGGAATCTGAACAAAATGTTCCCTGGCACTTGGAGAAGTCTGAGTTAACTTAAAATATCACACTCTCCACTGGAAAGTCAGGTTCTGAGAGAATTCCTCAACTACTAACTCATTTTAGGAAAGGACTCAAGCACATGGATCAGTCCTCATAGTAAGAGCTTCTCAAAAACTCTGAACACTGGTGTCCAAAATTAGCACACACGGAAGAGAGCGAAAATAATGGGAGCTTCTCTCCAGAAAATGCCAAATATCCTTCCACTCCTGGAGACTTCCTTCCACAGCTCCCCCGATTCCAGCCTCTTCAGAAGATTCTCCTCTTCGCTGGAGCCTGGAGGAGAGGTTGAAAGGCTCGAGGAGAAAGATGCTCTTGTGCCCGTTACATAATTACCAGATACAAAATGCAACACGGGGGGAAAAAAACTGCAAAAACAGCCTCCTGTTTTGCTTTGAGACTTCATTAAAAAAAAACAATATGAGTCCATATCGCTAGCTGGCACTGGATCCTCGCTGCGCTCGCTCCTGACCTCTGTCTCGTTCGCCCTTTTCCATATTGCCCAACATTTCTACAATGAATATTTTGATATCTTAGAGCATCACTACCAACCAGATGCAAGAGCTCCTTGGATAAAGGGTCAGGGTTGCAGAGCCAGGGCAGGAAATACGTAAGAAAAATCCAGAATATTCTGCAGGGTCAGGAAAGAAAGAGCTAAAAACAAACAAGATGGAGGAGCGGCAACGGAGGAAGAGGCCAGCTTTGGGAGGTAAGTTTAAAGAAGGCTGTGTGGATTCCTAATGCCGCAAGGCTGCAGTGTCTCAAGAGGTGGGACAAGTAGGAGATTCTGAACTAGTGGTGCCCTGCAGCCCCTGGGACTCTATAGGGCATCTCTACCAGCAGGGAGGATCAAACTATATGCAGCCTCTGGTCTTGAACTTCCAAGCCTTCGGGGTCAGAACAAATAAACCTTCACTTCTGTTTAATTATAGCAACACAAAATGACTAAGACGCTGATATAAATAAACTACTGGGCAAATAAATAGGAAGAAGAGGAAAATCTTCCACTGGGCAGAAAGGAGGAGCCTTGAATGCTCCCCTCTGGGTGGATGCCTGGCCTCTGAATGACAGCTGAGAACTTAGGTTTCCAGAGTGCCCCACTATTCCTGAATGACTGTGAGTAGCTCACCGTACCTAAATTATACAGATAATGTGGTTCCTGTATGACGCCTGCTTTTGTTCTAGGACTCTAAGGTCTGGGTATGCGCCAAGCCTAGGATGCCTACATAAACCAGCCTAGATAAAGCCTGGACAGTAAACGTCTAGTGAGCTTGGGCCACCATCAGTTCCCCTAGCATTTCAGCTCACTCACCGTGAGACAGGATAAAGATGATTTTTAATAGGGAGAAATTTGAAAGATATTCCCTCAACCCAGAAGATCAAGGGTCTCTTTGTTTGTTTGTTTGGTTGGTTGGTTGGTTAGTTTGTTTTGTTTTATTTTAAAACAGGGTCTTACTATGCAGCCCTGGCTGTCCTGGAACTCACTCTGTGGACCAGGCTGGCCTTGAACTCAGAGATTCGCCTGCCTCTGTCTCCCCACTGCAGGGATTAAAGGTGTGCGCCACTAAGCCCGGGCTATGACTGAGGCTTTTATTAGTGATAACTATGCTGACAGTCCTAGTGCTCTTCACAGAACATGATGAGAAAAGCACTTCACCCATATACTTCCTTCCCAGAACCAAAAGCCCAGCTTAATCATGAAGGCAAGAAAGGGGGAAATAAATCCAAAGTAAAGAATGACCTGCAAAACGGGAAGAAGCAGGGCAGACAAAAGCTGTCACACAATGTTATGCAGAATGACATGCAGACTTATAAATTGTTTATTTTTATAATTTTCCAGTTAATGTTTTCATACCACAGAAACTGCAGAAAGAAAAAAAAAACAAGTGAATCTAAAACAACAAATCCTCTGGGCTGTACCTATAAATTACAGAGCCCACAGGTAGGAAAAAAAAAGAAAAGATCAGTAAACTTGGACAAATGGGTCCATAATCTCTCCAAACAGAAGCACAGACAACAAAACACAGTCTAGTGATGACAACAGGATGAGCAAAGCCGCAACAACTGATGGAGCCACCGATGCACCTAGCTTAGTAGAGCTGGCATCTGTGCAGGACTGAGACACGAAGGCCAGCATGTCTTCTAAAGTTGGTAAGGCTACAGAGAGATCCAAAACAGCTCTTTGTTTTCTCAAGCAAACACACACACACACACACACACACACACACACACACACGTGTGCATGCCAAGGTCTGACAGAAACTGCTGAACCCAGTGGTAATGAAGTTTTTAAAAGTAACAGAAACTAAGATTAACTGCATATGGGGAAACAAGAGTAAAATGAACGTGGATGTCACATCTAAGACTGCAAGGCCCAAGACGGCATGGTTACTGGAAAACTCAATAAACAAAGAAATGAACAAAAGACGCTGCTGCTCTAGACCTCTATATTCGGAGAAAGTGCCTTTGGGGGAGAAAAAGCAAAGTAAAAATTTTTTCAGAACAGACCAAATGTGAAACAATTTGTCACTGACAAAATCTGCACCACAAAAGCAAGAGAGAGAAGTATTAAAGGGTTCTTCAGGAAGAAAAGCAATCAGGAAACTGAAAACTTGCATCTGTACAGTCAAGTGAAGGGCACCAGGAGCGGTGAGCATGGAGAGAGATGTTTCTCATTTTAAATGGTTTTTCCAAAGTTAACCGGCAGGCTAAGCATACAGTTCAGTAAAGGGGTGTTTGCCAGGCATGCACCAGACCTTGGGTTCAGTCCCCAGCATGCACCATCAATTAATTAAGGCAAAACAAATCGCTAAAGCAAAAGTGACTCACAATATATCACTGGGTAGAAATAAAACATTTTACTCCAGAGCTGCAGAAATGGCTCAGGGGTTAAAGACACTTGCTGCTATACCAGAGGACCTGAGTTTGGTTTCCAGCATTCGTGCCAGGTGGCTTACCACATCTGTAACTCCACCTCCACAGGATCTTAACATCTCTGGTCACCCTGGGTACCTGTACTCATGTACCTACATAGAAACACACACACATACACATTTTTAAATAAATCTGGAAATATTTTTAATCCATCTGCATAATAGCACAAAGGAAGCATAGAAGAAACATAAATGTAACATTTCCGTTCTTTCATTATGTGTAAAACATCGTTCTGTCATTGCAAAGTCAAGTCTGTGATACACCGAGACTTTTGTAAACTCCAGTGTGACTAGAAGACATGAAATCCAAGAAGGAACAATGAAAGGGGGGATGACAACAGGACAAATGAACTACAGATTTTTATTGAAAAAAAATTCACACAAAATTTTGATCATGTTTCCCCCTCCTTCAATTCCTCCCAGATCACTCCCACTTCCCTACCTACATGACTTTGAGCTCTTTTCCTCTCAAAAATCAAGCAACAACAACAACAAAAATCCCCATCAAAACTGGAAATCAAAATAAGTGAAAGAATAATAAGGCAAAAAAAAAATGCCCAAACCAAGTAAAACAAGACAAAGGGTCTAAAGAAATACCACTGAGTTTTGTGTTGGCCAACAACTTCCAGGCATGGGACCTGCCCTGAAATGAGGTTAATATACCCAGTCAGTGAGACTCCACCAGAGAAACTGATTTTACTGTCGCCAGTATCAATTCCAGATACAAGCATTACTGTGTCAAGCATTCCATTAAATATAAATGGCCTAAATACAGCAAAGGATAACAGTGTGAGACAGATCCTTATGCCCTGGACGAAGACAGACTTCATTTGTGAACATAAAGTATGGCTTCTTACATACAAACACTCCTTACAAAATTATCGAGTGAGATTAAGTTTGAGGCAATACGGGGGTACTGATGGAAAAGCCAGAGGCCCCACTAAGGCAGGGAGGAGAGAGAACACCTCTCCGGGACCCTGTCAATCTTAAACCTGTCAGTGAAGCATCCTGACTTCAAGAATGAACCTTTATGTTTATCACCAAAAAACAACAACCACAGATAATGTTAGAGCAGCTTTGACTGCCAGCCCTTACTTTTCCACTAGCCCGAGGAGTCTCAGGAAAACCTAAAATATGCACAGAATCTGAAAAATACTGAAGTAAGTAACAAAATCTTGGAGAAAGGTCAGGAGAAGAACCAGGTCAAAAATCCACTTCAAGGTTAGTTGGAGACAGACTGAAAAAGTTAATTTAAATTGCTGAGGTGAGGGACAATGATTTTTTTAAAGGATACTGGTAAGGATGAAGGAGGGAAAAGCAATAAGGACTCAGATTCCATTTTCCCCTACTTGATAGCTCCTGATGAGTTTGATGCAGACAAGGTAAGGCTGGTGTGTTCAAAAATGACCTCCCAGGCTTCGAAACGGCAGGAAGAGCTGACAGTGTTGGGAGTCAGGGTAGCCAGTTGTAGGTTCCATTGAGAAGAGTTTGCTATATAAGAGCTGAGAGATGCCAGGACTGGAGGCAAGAGGAGAGAGGGACAGTAGAGAATGGGCAAGCAACAGCTCCTCACAGCTCTCAAGGTGTCCTCATTCTTCGTAAGCAAGGGAAACGAACTAAAGACTCATTTAGGTTAGGGTAACCACAAGCTGATGGATTCAATTAGAGAAAAGACAAGCAAGGAAACAAGGCTAAGAAACGGGGTTCAAATGCAGCACTAGGAAAGACAAAACAGCCAAGAGCCACAGTGAACTCCATTTCTGCCCAGAGTTTTCAATACAAGTGTCAGGTCACGTCCAAAATTTATACTACTGTGATTATACTGTTTATACTATTGTGATTTGAAGGAGATGACCCCATAGTTTGGGGCATTTGAACACTTGCTCCCCAGTTGGTGGCACTGTCTGGGAAGCCTCGGGAGGTTTGGCCTTGTCGGAAGTATGTCACTAATGGTGGGCTTGCTCTCGGCTTCCTGTTTGTAGTTCCGAGATGTGAGCCCTCAGTGCTTAGCTTCCAGCTCCAGTCACCATGTCCGTCACCTGCTACCTTGCTGCCACTGCCATTACAGACCTTAACCTGGAAGCTGAAATAAATTGTTTCTTCTAGAAGTTACCTTTGATCATAGTGTCTTATCACAGCAGAACAAAGTTACATAATTACAAAGATAGGTCCAGTTTCTGACCACAGCTACATAATTTCTAATAAAGATAACTTTTACAAAGTGTCACAGATCACACACAAGCACACCAATATTGTTTACAAATAATCTACCTAAAGTCCACAAAGAAGGATTTTTAAAATTTGTACAGAAGCAATGTGGGGGGAGGGAGGGCACTAAAGGTCAGTGATCAACATCAGTGTCTTCTTTGTTGCTCTCCAATTTATTTTTGCAGGGAAGGCCTGTCCCTGAGCCTGAAATTCACAGACCTGCTAGACAACCTGACAGCAAGCCCTGGGGCTTCATCCCCGTCTCTCCTCTCCATTGCTTCTCCAGCACTGGGGGCTACAGCTCATGACAACATGTTTGACTTGTGTGGTTGCCGGGGGTCCAAACTTTGGTTCTCCTGCTTAGAGCAGGTCCCCTCACTACCAGGAGTGGGTGTGTGTGCAGCGGGTGTCGTGAGGTACGATTGCTGGTGTGTTCCTGGCAATTACACATGTCACGGGTGCCATAAGGTACAATCGCTGGTGTGTTTCTGGCATGGGTGATGTAAGGAACAATCACTACTGTGTTCCTAGTAGGGGTGACATAAGATACAGTGTGTTTCTGGCATAGGTGCCGTGAGGTATGATTGTTGGTGTGTTCCTGGCATGAATGCTGTAAGATATGATCACTGGTGTGTTCCTGGCGTGGGTGCCATGAGGTATGATCGCTGGTGTGTTCCTAGTATGGGTGTCGTGAGGTATGAACACTGGTGTGTTTCTGGTATGGGTGTCGTGAGGTATGATCGCTGGTGTGTTTCTGGTATGGGTGTCGTGAGGTATGATCGCTGGTGTGTTTCTGGTATGGGTGTCATGAGGTACGATCGCTGGTGTGTTTCTGGTATGGGTGTCGTGAGGTATGATCGCTGGTGTGTTCCTGGCGTGGGTGTTGTGAGGTACGATTGCTGGTGTGTTCCTGGCATGGGTATCATGAGGTATGATCGCTGGTGTGTTACTGGCGTGGGTGTTGTGAGGTACAATCGCTGGTGTGTTCCTGGCATGGGTGTCGTGAGGTAAGATCGCTGGTGTGTTCCTGGTGTGGGTGCCATGAGGTACAGTTGCTGGTGTGTTCCTGGCGGGGTGTTTATAAATAGCTGAACTTGTTCCTAACTTTCCCTTTCAGTTCTTTCTTAATCTTTCACACATTAAAATATATATATATATATATATATATATATATATGCATCCTCTGCTCTGAAAGGAACAGTCCAGACTCCGTAATCATACTTTCTTCTTTGCCCTTGCAAACCATACCAATTTGCCATCCTTTGGCACAATGCTAAGATATTATTTCTGAATGGAACCAAAATCTGATATTTCTGTGCATCTTTCAAAGGCATTCTCGAGATCTTAAAAGCCCTCAGCAGAAACTTAACTGCCTGAAACAACAATTGTTTTGAACACAATGTTAGTGAGAATCAAGTGGGTTTTTTTTTTTTTAGGATTTATATTTTTGGAAACTGTTACCCTATGTATATTTACATAACGTAACGTATATATGAATTACTCCCGATGAAAGAATTGCTAACCTGACATACTTGCAGTTGTGTGCCTCACAGCTGTTGGGAGCAGAGGAGCAGACCTCTGGGAAAGGACGAGTGAACATCTATGAACTGAGAATTAGCCAGACAGGTTTTGCGACTCCAATCTGGGCTATTCAGAGCATGAGGTTGGTGGGGCTTGCCTCTGTGACAGACAACCACAGAGTGACCTGGGGCTGCCCCACACAGGAAGCCCTTCCACGCATGGTAAACAAAGGCTCCAGTGAGCTCCAGTTATCCGTGCCTTTCTCTCCTAGTTCTAAATGGTCAGTTTACATTCAATGTTCGGTCAACTAGAGCTCTCAGCGTTAGAGCCACCGCGGACGTCACTCTTGTATGAGAGAGGGTCATTAGGAAGGCGGCAGCCAAACAGGAGGAAGAGTCTCAGCCAAGAAAGGAAAGCCACCAGATGTCAAGACTAAGGTCACGCTGAAGAGAGCCCTCCATGTGAGCCTCAGGAAGTACCAGCGGCAGCATTTCCTTCAAAGGTTTCATTCCTGCCATCCCTGGGGCACAGCACACCTCTCCACAGTGACAGTGTGGACAGAGCTCTGGGCACAGGCATAGCAGAGGTAGCTCCGCTCACGGCTAGGCCCATCTCGGCTAGCGCCTTGGTCCACATCTTCAGATGGAAGACCCCAAGGGCATCATTCATTTCTTCCATCGAGGTGTTCCCAACCTGTACGATGCCCTTCATAAATGCAATCACATGAACTCTGCTATTCTCTGAAGAGTCCCTCAGCACCTTAAGCCACGTCTTTGGAGACCCCCTACACTGCTGTGTACTCTCCATTCAATTGGAAAGGGAAAACTCAAAAAACAAAACAAAACAAACAAAAAAACCTCATGCCAAAGAAGTGGATTATTCAGGATTAGGAAGAAAATATGAAGACAAGTCCATGCCACCACATGAGCTAGCCAACACAGAAAAAGGGGTCACGCCTGGCTAATGTGCCCTAAAAAAAGCACTGTATTCGAAAGATTCTAACTTCAAATTTTTAATATTCTTTAAAGCCCTATTTTAAATGTTCTAAAGTCACAATTCATTTTCATAGGAGCTCCCTGAGTGATTTGTCTTGGCTTTTGTTTACTGTAATGTGAGACACCATATTGTTCTATCATCTGGGCTGGCCTTGAACTCACGATCCTTCCGCCTTTACCTTCAGAGTACTGAGACCAGTTTTAGGTACGCACATGGTGAGCACCCTGACATGTGAGGCTTACACTAAGGGAGCTGGGGAGACGGCTCAGTCCCTGCAGTGCTTATGAAGGCCCGAGTTCAATCCCCACCACCTGTCAATAAGATGGGTGCCTGCAATCGCAGTGCTGGGACGACAGACGGGACGGTCACGAGGGCTGGCGGGCCAGCTGTACACTCCAGTCTCTGGGAAATACTCTGCCCCACGAAGATGAGGTGGAGAACAATGAGAAAGACACCTGACGTCAACCCCAGGCCTCCACAGCCATGTGCGTACATGTGCACAAACACCTGCGTGCAACACACACACACACACACACACACACACAAAATGTGCTTATGGTAACATTGTTTTTTTTTAAGATTTTATTTTTATTTTTATTTACATGTATGTGTGTGCATACATGTATGCTGTCAACAGAGACCAGAAGAGGGCGTCAGATCCCTTAGGTCTGGAGAAACTGGCAGCTGTGAGCCACCTGATCTAAACTGCTGAGCTGTTCTCCATCGCAACATTATCTTTCTTACAGAATGGGAAAATTCAGAGGACCAAGAATAATGAGAATTTCTATATTCCCTACAAAGAATGTCTCAGAATTTTTAACAGCTTTCATCAGCAAGGGAGCTGGAAAAATGTTCCAGCTAATACTTCTTCTATACACACCGTAAAAGACTGAGTGACCTGTATTTAAATTACATGTTAAAAACGGAAAATCCATCTAAGGTCTACATGAAGGAACAAGAATAAATTAGAGCAGACAAATAGGTATAATCTCCACCTGAAAGGTATCTGGGATTATTATTTAACAATTTGAATCAATCAATGATGGCATGCTTGCTTTAACAGAAGCAGACTTTAGAAAAATACACCTTCAAAGGCAAGCAGATGGGTTCTAATTTTGAATGCCACCCATCTATACTTGTTTGAGATTAACTTCCCTTTATAATGAATCTTCCCTTCCTTCTTTTTCCTTCCTTGACAGAGGGTCTCACGTAGCCCAGGCTGGTCTAGAGTTTGCTGTGAACCCCTATGCCCACAGTCTCCACTGCCCCCCCCAAGGGCTGGCACCACAGGTGTGTACCTCCAAACCCAGCATGGATATTTTTAACAAAGAGCCGGGTTCAATAAATTTTATGACTGAAACATGGTAGTGTGGATCCTATCCACATAAACGGCAGGACAGGGAGAGGGGGGTGGAAGCCCAGCTCTTGCCTGGTAGACAAAGGGTTCCATTGTGAAGCGGACATTGACTGGCGGGGTTGACAAAAGCAGAACTCCACACAGGGCGCTGAGGGCAAAAAAGGGAATGTGGCGAGCCAACAGATGTTATCTTTAAAGAGTAAACCATCTGGCCTTCCGAAAACTGTCACTGGGTCACAGGAGACTGGCTTGTTTTTCTTTTTTTTAATTTTGAGAGACTTTATGACCACTTATCATATTCCCTGAAGTTTAACGAACTGGTATTTACTGAACACCTGCTAGAGATAAAACACTCTTCTAAGGGCTACATAAGATACAAGAAACTATAATGGCAGACCTCATCAAAGCTGCTGCTGTCTGTGGCATCCATGGCGAGGTAAGTCTGTTCCCTGACCTTAGCCATATCCTTTTCTCTATTATATTTTAACTGTCAGACAACTTTGGTTCCCAGGGCAAACCTGTTGTGTTTCTGTAAACAAAGCCACACTGGGATGTGTCTCGCACAGTCACTCATGAATCATCTGTGGCTGCCCTGGCTCTACAAAGCTTAGGCTGGGTATGGTAACAGAGAGGCACAGCCTACAAGCCCTAAGATATTTACCCTCTGGGCTTTTACAGGAAATCTGCTATAGATTTGCACTTGCTTGGTGTGAGGTTCTCCCCTCCCTCCCTCCCTCTCTCTCTCTCTCTCTCTCTCTCTCTCTCTCTCTCTCTCTTTCTTTCTTCTTTCCTTCTTCCTTCCTTCCTTTCTTTTTCTTTTTGTGACTTTGAAACTAATAGAAGGCTGGTTTTCCCTCAGGAACCACTGCCCACTGAGCAATGTGCTTTATGGCTAAAAAGGAAAAGTCAGGGAGCTAAATATGACACCAGGCACCTGCTGTGGTTAGCAAGTAAAAGCTTGCTTTGGCACATGGGAGACAGGAGCCAGAGACAGCAGCCTCCAGGTCCTCACCAGCTCTCACCAGATGTTTCTCAACCGAATGTTAAAGGCTGAGCCCTGGGGCTTCCCACATAAAGCCAGGCCAACTCAATCCTCCAACAGCTAACATTTTTATATTAAACAGACTAGCAGAAGCTAGCATATGGGGAAGTGAGGTTAGAATGACAGCCTGGAGTTCTAGGCCCCACCCACCAGTTTGAGGAAGCCACCAGAATTGGAGCTATAGCCATCGGTATAACCATCCTTGAACCCAAAGGCCACTCTTCGGACCTGGGCAGAGTCGGCCCTTGGGATGTGAATTCTCTTTAGGGCACTGTGCTATTGAATCATCTTAGGATATTCCTTTAGTTACATTTTCAACTCAAATTTGGCTTTGCTCACCAGAACCTAGTCTTTGAACCCATCTTTTTATTTTCTTGAGTGTATTTTGCTTTGTGTTCTGTTCTGGTGATGTGTTTGTTCGCGTTTATGACCTGGTCTGACTGTGTTCCAAACCTGCTGACTCGCCTCCCGAAGACAAGAGTACAGACACACCACTGTGTCTCACTACCTCCTAGATGTTTTTAATTGTCTTGTTCGCATTTTTATGACTTTATGACCTATGTTATAATAGATCATATTATTCAGAAATGCTTAACTAGCGTTTATATATTTCTCTTATTCCATTTACAGTAACCCTAGATTATATACTTCTCTAAGCTTTTGCTTCTTAAAAAACCATTCACCAGGAAGGCAGGCAACACCCTCTGGCTAATAAAGTCTGGACTGGTCCCAGAGGGTCCTGGGTGGATTGGGACTAAAACATTAGGAACAGATGGGTAAGGAGACCCGGAACAATGGTTAAATGCCTGGATATGAGGAACACAGCAAGAACATTATTGAACAACGGGGATATGGTCAGAGAAACATGGAGGCAGGCCATTCTGCCCTTCTGTAAACATCATTGAACATGACATAAACCAGGACAGCTATGACATCAGTAATCAGTCTTACAGGATCTTCACCATACGTGTGGCCCATCACTGACCACAACATCCTGAGATGGCACATGACAATATTCTAACCACCTGCATTACCACAGCAGTCAGTATACACTGACTCAACGGTGGTCATCTGACTCAGGTCAGTCACAGCAAGTAACACAGACAGGAAGCTGTGGAGGTCCCTTAACAGGGGAACAAATGCAACCTTACTTCCGGTGTGCTTCCTACAAGTCCTTTCCTAACCTCAGAGAAATAAAGATCCTGACCCGAATGCAGTTAAGCGCAGTTAAGCACTTCCATGCTTTGAATGCTACCATGCACAGCCTGGAGAGCAGGTCTCAAACGAGCCTTACTACAAAATGACGAGGCTGTGAAGCAGCCGAGAGAAATTGTTGCCGAATAGCTGTCCCCACTGTAAGGATGTGTCTCTGCCTAAGGTGCCTTCTGATTGGTTTAATAAAGAGAGGACTGGCCAATAGCTAGGAAGGAGAGGATAGGTGTGATTTCCGGAAATAGAGAGGACGAGGCGGGGGAATCTAGGCACAGGGAATTCACCAGCAGACTGGGGACAAGTTGGGCACCCTATACTGAGGAAAGGTAAAACACAAGGCAGAACACAGATTAATAGAAGCGAGCTAACTAATTATAAGAGCTAGCAGAGGACAAGCCTAAGCAAAGGCGGAGCTTTCACAAGTCTCTGTGTCATTATTTCAGGCTGGCAGCAGAAAAGAAATTATACAAGAAATTATAGATGGGATGTGGCCATGCTCACTTCTGAATCATACAATTGTTTGACAATGGCTATTTGGAGAAGAACATGGTGTAGACAAAGAAGGAAGCAGAAATGCCCAATAACCCAAGCTCGAGAGAGTGTCCACCTAGCCATACGTCACGTACTAAAACACTCTGGAATTATGCGTAATCAAAGATAGAGACCCACAGTCCTTGAAAATGTGCTCTGATGCAATGCTCTAGGGAGGTATTTTTAATTAAAGTGATTCATTTACCTTCAAACCAAAACTCCAAGTTTTTCAAGTAATTTTACCACCTTTTATTGGACATTGCATCAAGTTTGCTAACTTTTTTATAATCATAAAACTAAGGTCAGTAACAGCCACACATTTAATGAGTAATTCACTAAGCAGTTACTACTAGATTCTAAACCCTAGAACACACCTAAAAACACAGCTTGCTTTCTACCCAGCACCTCTCCTTTTGTAAGTCAAGGTCTCATTTTATAGTTCAAGCCACCCTTGAACTCTCAATCCTCCTGTGTCCGCCTTCTGAGTGTTGGAGTCTCGACTACAGGCCTCTGTACTCAGGCCAGTGGATATTCTAGGTCTGAGTGGGGAAACAGGACATCAAACTAACAGCAGATCATTCCAGTTGCCGGCAAACCAAGCAGAGCCAGGAACGCTGTGTGATCACAAGCTCTTTCATCCTAAATGTCGACATTTGTTGTGCTCCCCCTATCACTGCCTCTGCTCTTGGCAAGTACAATTTGCCTGCTAGCAAATGCCTGTAGTCCAGCTACTGGAAGCTGAGGCAGGGGAGCCTATGTTCAAAGCCTGCCTGAGCTAAAGACCAAGTTCAAGGAATCTGGATGACGCTGGGAGTCCTGCCTCAAAATTAAAAGAAAAAAGAAGGCTGAAAATACAGGTCAGTGGGAACGGGTCTGCCTCACCATGAGTTCAATCCCCAGCATCGCCTAAACGATGCAACATTAACAAAATGTTGTGTGTGTTTTGTCCTTCACGTTGACTTGACTCCAAGCAGCATCAATAACAACAGAACTGAGGTTAATCCTAGCAGTAGAACAATAACCCAACCCTGGTGACGCAAAGACTCTGCAGCTCTTACAAAAAATGTCTGTGGAAACATATAGCCCGAATTTCAGACTATGTCTACATGGTGTTCGTCAAAACTCAGAAAATAATACAGTGCATTCTCAATCTGTAAACTGTCTTTTCTTCCCACCAACTCTTATGCCTAGAGATAATGCCCTGGCTGTAATATTTGTCAGTGAAGTACGTTTTCTGTTGTTGCCTTTTGAGGCATCTGGGATCAAACCCAGGGTCTTGCACTACTGAGCTGCACACTCCAGCCCTGGTATCAGTCTTTAATCAGACAATCAGGATGGTCCCCAGAAGCCAGAAGGATGCTGAAGTATCTCATGAATAAACCAAGACTACATTTGTTTGATCATCCTGACCCCTTTTATTTTGTATAGGAACTAGATGTGGCAAACAAATGATTTACTTCTTCAGTGGTATTATAATACGGGAGTTAAGCACAGGCGAGTCCCTTACAGTAGGCTGGCTAACCATTTAACTTAAAGATTCTATTCAAGTAGGAATCAGAGTACGAAGGGAAAAAGACCCACTGAGGTTTGAATTTAACTTCAAATGTTAAATTCACGTTTAGTCCTCAGCTTCCTGACACAGTGCCCGGGCCTTGTCATTCAGGCTGGGTTTGTAGATTACACCATTGTCTTTCTTGTCTAAGACCAAAGTCATGGAAACTGGCTACACCGTTCAATTTCAGAAAGTATTCCAGGGCAAAACTCCAGTCTTGCATGCTTCTCTGGCCTGTTTGGCACACCATTTTTTCTCTCTAGAAATCCATCTTCGGAGGGTCTATCCAGAGCGTCCACCTCTGGACACACCAAAACAACCCTTGCTCCAGTCTCATCCCTTACCACATTATGTAATTATGTAATTAATTATGTAATCACAACAGCGAGCTGGAATTGGCATAAACAGGTTTGGTTAAAACAACAGCCAACTCAGTCAGTCCCATAGCTCGGCCTATTGGGAGGATGG
>JAQHUG010000109.1:2639219-2651938 GCA_028555095.1 Dicrostonyx torquatus
CTGGAGCACTGCCTATCGGGAGGATGGTGGCAGTGGGGACTCCACAGCTGCTGTGCGCTGGAGCACTGCCTATCAGGAGGATGATGGCAGTGGGGACTCCACAGCTGCTGTGCGCTGGAGCACTGCCTATCGGGAGGATGGTGGCAGTGGGGACTCCACAGCCGCTGTGTGTTGGAACACTGCTACTAGCAGAAGATACTGGAATGCACTGGACTGTTCAAGGATGTCATAATGATTTTTAAAATATTAATCTACGCCATATTTAAAGAAAGTTCAAAACAGAAAAAAGACTAACAGCAAGAATGTTCTTCAAATAATGACCTACTAATATCTTCACTTCATGCATATTTCTGTCCTACAATTACCAGTAGTATTTTCTAAGCCAGATTGCTCTCTGTGGAGCCTTTCGCATGACATCCCAACCTTGTAGGAAATACCTTAGGAACAAAAACCTTTTGACGGGCTGGTGGAATGGCTTAATGGGAAAATCGGCCTGCCACCAACCTGCCACCTGAAATTACCATCCCTGAAACTCACAAAAAGGAAGAAGAGAACTGACTTCCACAAGTAATCTTTTGCCCTCCGTACGTGCGCTGTGCCACATGCACGCACGCATGCACACACGCACGCACACACACACACACACACAGACACACTAAATAAAAGTAATTAAAGAAAAATTTTTTGAGATGCTCTCACTACACAGCCCTGGTTGTCCAGGAACTCACTATGTAGGCCAGGCTGGCCTCAAACTCACACAGATCTGTCTGTCTCTGCCTGACATAATAAAACCTTTTAAAAAGAAAATGGTGTTATGTATCATTTTCTCTCTAGGAGAATAAGTGCATCCATCTATCCCCCATTATTTACACAGAATTTCTCCATATGCTCAATTTCTGCTTTCATTAAATGAATAAAACTAGCGGAGTATGGTGGCTTCCATTTTTTATCCCAGCATTGAGGAGGCTGAGGCAGGAGGATTACTGGGAAAGGTCGAGGCAAAGCTGGCATGCCAGCCAGCCAGTCAAGTATAATAGCTCACCTTAAAACAACAAATAAATTACAAAATTCCAGCACCTCCTAGAGAAACAGTTCCAGTTGGTATTTTCATAGCTTCTGGCTATACTACCACACTGGGGGGCTGGGGCGCAAGTCACCAGCTCACACAGGTTCTTGCATCTGTAAATTTTAATTTCTGTTTCTATCATAACGTATATACAATCAAGGACTTTCAGGAGCATGATATTGTTGAGTCTCAGAAACTTTGTATGACAGACCAACTGACTCAGGGACAGACTGTGAAATCAAAGAGGCTCACTCTTTGACAAGATGATAGAGCTCTGATAAAGGGAATGGGGGGTGTGCCTAACTCCCCCCTCTGCTGTGGAATAACCTTTCCTACACTATGAACACGTGTCACTATGGTTGGTTTAATAAAAAGCCAAATAGCCAGGTAGGATTTTCAGGACAGAGGATGCTGGGAAGAACAAAGGAGAAGCCAGCCAGATGCTGAACGGGTCGGACACACGAAATGGAATAGAGGTAAAAGCCACGTGGTAGAATGCAGATTAATTTTTAAAAATGAATTAATTTAAATTATAAGAGCTAGTTGGAAACAAGCATAAGCTCTCAGCTGAGTTTTCATAATTAAGAGTGAGTCTCTGTGTCATTTCTCTGTGTCATTTTGTGAGTTGGCGGTCCAAAGAAAAATCCATCCATACCTCTCCCTGCTGGGACTCAGTCTGGTTTCAGCTAGCACGGGTCTTGTGCACACTGCGCAATGGTTGCAAGTTCCTATGAGCAGCTGCCCTGCATGTCCAGATGTTCCCCTGCGGCCTTTTATCCCCTCCGGCTCTCACTCTTCCCGACCATAGAGATCCCATAGCCTGGGGCAGGTGCAGGGAGGTAACACTGGTTTCCTTTAGTGCTGAGCACATAGTCCCTTTTTCTCTGTACTTTGGCCAGTTGTGGTCTGTATCAGTCACTATCTCCTGCAAATCGAGGCTCTCAGGTGAGGACTGAAAGCCCCATTGATCTGATGTGCGTGCAAAGAAAGGGGCATAGGAAAGCAGCCCTGGGCCAGGTTTTTCAGCCGCTTTCTTTGGCCGCTGCCAACACGTCAAGGGTGAGTTTAAGGACAGTCATGAATGTGTGCTTGAAAACCGCACTACTGGTCATGGGATGAAGCCCACATATGATTCTGAAATTTGGGAGATGGAAAGATAAGGATTGAGAATTAAGGTTATCCGGTCTACATAGTGAGCTCCAGGACAATCAATGCTACATAGTAAAACAATGTCTCAAGAAAGAGAGAGAGAGAGAGAGACAGAGAGAGAGAGAGAGAGAGAGAGAGAGAGAGAGAGAGAGAGAGAGAGGAAAAAGAAGAAAAAGAGCGGGGCGGACTGGTATCAGATTCATACACACTCCTTCAGTGTGCTGCTTTAACCTCGGGTGGTAAGAAGGTACACACCCTGCAAACCCTTAGTCAGGGCATGGCATCCTTGTGGTGGTTAGTCACGCAAATGGCCTGGCTGCATGGAAAACGTTGCTAGGAAAATACAACCCTGGGCATTTCCAGTGAGTTATCTGGGAGCAGAAGGCTTTCCCGCCTGTGGCTAGCACCACCACACCGCCTGGGATCCCAGACAGAGTAAAAGGTAAAAAGAGGAAAGCTCCATAGGAACAGGCAATCCCTCGCTCTGCTTCCTGGAAGCCATGATGGGAGCCAGAAGCAATCGTTTTCTCCAGTCATAACAGAAAATCTAACACAACGGGGGGGGGGGCAGTGGGGGAGGGGAGGAGAATGGGGAGGGAGGGAACTGCCATGTTTCTATAGTGCCATTTATTTTATGTGCATATGTGGGTGCCTGAATCTAGTATGCACACATGGGGCCTGGTGCCCGTGGAGGCCAGAAGGGTACCCAGATCCCCCAGAACTAGAGTTCTAGAGAACTAGCACATGGGTGCTGAGAACTGAACCACATCCTCTAGAAGAGAAGCAAGTGCTCTTAACTGCTGAGTCAGCTTTCTAGCCTGTGGGGGAGGGATGGGGGGTGCGCTCTGTGAGGTGGTTCCCTGAACCAAAGCACTTCCCAACCTAACTGATGATTTGCATTAGAATCCCAGGTCCCACAGTGGAAGGTGAGGACTGATTCCCAAAATTCATCGTCTGACCTCCACATGTACAGGCTGTGGTGCACACACACATGTGTACACACACACACACACACACACACACACACACACACCAAAAAAAACCTAGGGCTGAAGAGGTGACTCAGCAGGTAAAAGCACTTAACTACACAAGCCCGCCAATTGAGTTCCCTCCCTGGAACCCACGGAAAGGTGAAAGGAGCAAACACTCTCCAAAGTGTCCTCTGAGCTCCCACATAGGTACCCACACACGCAATAATAAAAACTAAACGGAGACAGAGTCCTTCTTTAACATGAATCGCAGAAATCAGATTAGTATACTTTGTAACATGGACGCGGTACTAGAAAGAGTGCGGTCATTTGAAGAAGCAGCCACAGGTCAAGTTTAGAAATAAAAAGGACCATAAAGCAGGTGTGGCCTGTTACAGGTTCAACATCAACCAGCAAGTCGGGTGTGGCGCACAACCAGGAAAGACTTAAGTGTCTCAGGACTGAAAATGAAAGGAGAAAAACTTGGAGCGCCTTTCACAACTGCACACGAGCGTGCACACACTGTTGAACATGAAAGGGTACAGGCTGAAATGGAGGATCTTAATTCAAGCTAAAAGGCAGCACAAAGTGCTTTCATTCCCTCCTCACCCTCTAGAAGTGTGAGGAACTTCAAAACAGGTAACATCTGACAGTAGTTAAGTCCGCCGGCAGCAAAAATTTTCATCAGCCGCACTGTTGGAGAACAAGATGGGCTGCCCAAAAGCCAGTCACCAAACAGGTAAAATCTGCTTCTTTGGTTGGAGGCAGAACATGGTGCAGCCCTGGTGGAGATCTAGGATGTACTTCCAAGTCTCGACCTTCTGCGGTACCTGGGATGTGCGGCCCAACACACACTCTATTAAAGACAAAACAAAACAAAAAGCCCTCCCCATTCTTTTACATACTTGGTATATTTATAGAAGAAGCTATGGTTTCTTGTAACTACAACTGTACCTTTTTTAAGCAGATATGAAACAATGCTGGGGAGAATACAAAGTAACAGAGGCTGCTGCCAAATCCTGCCTGAGATTTAGATTGGAAACTCTTAAAGGTAACAGTACAATGTCTACACAAATTTTAAAAGGCTGTGGAAATTTACTCTAAGAAGGAATCACGGGAAGACATGAACTGACATAAAAATGAATAATTATATAATATTCTAGTGACTCAAAGCTGGAACTGAGTAAATTTTACTCGTGTTCACGCTTAAAAGACGAGCTGAGCCAATCCCTGGGTCAACACGCGCTGGTGTGTTTTAGACAAGACAAAGACACCTGTGCTACATCAGCGGTCAAGCAGGCCCCAGGACCCTCAGAGCGCCGCTTCTTATTAATTTCCAACAAGATGCGGAAGTGTCTCAATTAGAAATTTCAAACAGGGCATCTTTCCATTTGCCATATAAAATTGATTTTTGGAACAAAAATAGGACAATGCGCAGTAATCCTTGTGTGCTCTGAGGCTGGCTCTCTCATAGGGCTGAACACCCCACATGGGGCCATCCACATGCCAAGTGCTCCCTCTACCACTGAGGTACAGCCTACCCAAATACTTGTTTATCTTTAAGATACAACAGGAAGGAAGAATTTTTTTTTTTAAGACAAAAAAATGAGTCGTTTTTCTAGTGGGCAGATCAGACCCAGTATCTTATTTGCTTCTCTTCATATCTCATGGGTTTTAATAACAACCGTTTTTAATAATACTTTCTCAGCATATTTCCCAAAGAGCATCAAAATGATCAGGCCTGATGCTCTGGTACTATTTTACATCATTTGTCTCCCTCTCTGAATCAAAACAAAACTTTCTAAAGACTCACGTTAAATATAGCTACTTTTTAATACATTTTTAATACTTAAGTCTCACTTGAAAAATAATTACTTTCTTGCAGTAAGTCTTGAAAGAACTGAAAGCAATGTGTGTTTACGTTACCTATTTGCTGATGTTGACATCTGTCATCATGATTTCCGCACAACTTACTCCCGCCTGGGTCACCCACTGCCCTCTCCGAGGCAGTCGAACACAGCCTTCGCACCTTAAGTAATCTGGGGGAAGTTCCTTGGACCTTATCTCCAGCATCCAAAACCAGGTCCCCAGAGAAGGCAGGAGGCACAACCCGCTTTAAAAAATCCATCGTAAGGTTCTTCTTACATTACTAGACCCAGGAGCACAAGGAAAGGTACAGGGCCCAACTTCCTTGATGACTACAGTTAAGGGCTATACTATCTGAGGCAAAGAGCAAGGAGGCGTCATGTGAGCTTAGGCGGTGCTAGAGCCCAGCAGGTCACCCAGCAGCTGCTGGGAAGCTGATTTTTGAGGACATCACTGTTGGTGCCGATAACAGGCCAAGCAGTCAGGGTCTGTGAAACTGCAGGCCATATATGCATACCCGTCTACAGTGGGTGTTAGCTGCAATTCTCCGGCTATAAAATGCTGAGCATTGACCGGGTTTACCATTTCAATTCTGACAGCCTTCACTCTGATAATGTAAAAATAAATTTACTTTGTTCTGGGGTGTACCCTTCCTTTCAAATAAGCTCTGCAGTGCGAGACAGTAACTTGGACTCAGAAGATAATTCTTATCATTTTGAAAATTCACTACCAGATCGTGCAACTTACACAGAACACAAGGCTGTGCCAGTGAGAACTTCTAAATACACACAGCCACACACACACACACACACATACACACACACACACACACACACACACACACACACACACCCCTTTACAATCGATCACAGTCCACAGAGTAGAAACCCTGGAATAGATCATCGAAGGGTAATTGGCAAAACAGATTCACCTAAGACATCATGCTAAAGAATTCGAGAAGTTAATATTAAAATTTACTAAACGTAGACATCAGCATCAGAGCATTTGCTTCCAAGCTGCACATTCTACTCATGTGATAACAAGAGCCCACGTCACCAAGGTGAACACACAAGAGAAAGGGCCGTAAAACCCAAGTCAGAGTCACCTACTGCCCTCCGGCCTTGGTGCCTGCCTTCTGGTCATGAACAAACAAACAGCGTACAGGAGGTGGGAGCGGCCTGGGTAACTGTAACTTCACAGGACACATATTTTAATAACTTCAAAAATCAAATTCACTCAGGGAAACACACGCGTGCACAATCGCTTTCTTCCCGTACGCGACATGAAAATAAATAGAACGTAACAAGTCTAAAGACTGAGCCAGACAAACCACAGGACTTAAAGGGCCAATGACTCTATTTAATCCATTGACAAATACAGTTTGAAGGTCCCGCATGGTGAAGCTTTAATTTAGTATTAGGTCTCAAGGACTATTTAAGAGTAGTGTAAATTCCATCTAGGGGGCTGGGAAGGTAGCTCAGGTGGTAAGAGTGCTTGCTTGCTCCATATACATAAGGTCCTGAGTTTAATCCCTGGCACCAGCACCGCATAAACTACATGTGGTGGGATACGCCTATAATCCCAGCACTCAGCAGGTGGAGGCAAAAGGATCAGAAGTTCAAAGTCATCCCCAGCTACATATTGAATTCCAGGCCAACCTGGGATACATGAGACCCTGTCAGCAAGTAGGGGTGGGGTGGGGAAATTTCTGTGCAGGTAACAAACAGGGAAGACTTAAATTTCTTTCCCTAAAGCAGTACTCTATCTACTAAAAAACATTTTATGTGTGTGTGTGTGTGTGTTTTAAAAAAAAAAAAACATTTCTAAGAAGCACATTCCAACCTTCCTCTGAGCCTAAACGGAACTAAATTAATATCCGTTCACCCAATCGCCACAAACAAGAGAAAAACATGTCATAATTATAGGCCGTTAGGCTTCCTACCCTAGACGGTTCACTGCCTGTGGGCGCTCTTTCCTTGTGCTCGGTTTAGGAATGTGACTTCGGTCTTTACATGGTATGTCTGCTGTCTGCCTTGGGCCCCTTTGTGGGTTCTTATCTAAGGAGCCCTGCAACACAGTGGTGTGGAACCCGGCTTATGCCAGACAGGAAGTTGCCCTGGTGTTTGCTCACGACACACAGGGCCACCTTCTGGGTCACTTTTCACATGTCAGAAAGCAAGGGGTTGTGGTGCAGAAGGACTAGACTGGGAGACACCCCCCCCCCATGTTTCCTTCATCCCTGGAGTGGGTGCGAACAGCTTCTATGATGGTTGTGCAAGGTCCAAGGACTCTGAGATCTGCCTCTGTCTCGGCTCTCGCAGCTACAGTCCTCCCTGCAGGGTGGCGCTAAGCCTTTTGAGCCTGCACTGGTTCTCCTTCCTCGCCCAATCTGCGTCCTGTGCTGATCACTAACAAAGAGCCTGGCAGCTCTACTAGCTTCCTGAGAACCTGCCCTGAGGGAGACACAGAGCAGAGGGGCCAGCCTTACATTCCAGCGGCAAAACCGTCCTCACTACTATCTCAGTCTGGTGAGAAAGGCCACAAAACCCCATCTACTTGATATTTCTAAGCATTTTGAGTAATTCTCATAACCTTGAATGTGCTATTTGTTCATATCTTAAATGTCTCCCAATTGGGGCTGGGCTCGGTGGTCAACAACACTGGCTGCGCTTGCAGAGGGCCTAGGTTTGACTCCCAAGCAACCACTTGGCAGCTTACAGTCACCTCTAACTCCAGTTCTAGGGGATCGGATGCCCTCTTCTGGCCTCCATGAGCACCAGGCACACGCACAGTGCAGACATGCATGCAGGCAAGATACCTATACCCATAATTTTAAAAGTACATTAAAACAATGATAGTTTTGAGAATCGCATGGGTCTGCTAATGGCCCCCATATCTAAAGTTTGATCCCTAATCTGGTGATTGAAAGGTAGATGCTTGGGAAAGAATCACATCACTGGGGAGTCGTTCTTGAAGGGAACTGCAGGCTCCTGCACCATCCCACACCCACCTGCCACTTTGCTTCCTGATCTAAAACAATGAGACAGCAAGCCACAGACCAGAACTTCCAAAACCATGAGTCAAAATCAACCTCTTCTCAATTAAGTTATATACTTATAATATATAGTATATATTATACATAATGCTTATATACTTATATTTATATATTACATATATAAATATAAAATGAGATTGGGGCTTTGAAGATTTAGCTTTTGCTGTGGTTTTGTTGACTTGTTCTTTTTAGTAAATGGAATTATATAGTTTTATAACTTGACTAAAGGAATTTCAAATTGACAGTTTTAAGTCCATCACGTCAGGTCTAACACTTATGTGCCGGAAGCATGAGTAACACAGAAACTGTAATCAAAGCTGGGGGCTAAGAAGCAGCATTTAAGACACTTAGTTGCCGTGACATGCAGTATTTACTGTGATCTTACCGTAGTACCAGTCCAGACTAAGTTCTCAGTGGGGACATGGAACATCTAATCTTGCAGGACTCTCAAGCAGTTTGGAGAATTATGCATTTAGAGGTTAATTGCCCAGATTCAAATAAATGGCTTCGTCTCTGAAGAAAAAAACAAAACACAACATTTTCCTGTCAGGGACGTTTATAATAAGAATATTTTTAGCATTAATTCGCATCCACCCTCAGTTGGAACAATCACTCACCCAGTGCTACTATCTCCTCCAATATGACATATAACTTATTTCTTCCTTAAACTATGGAAACTGTCCAACCAGTGTAAAATTATTAAGAATAATATCATAAAGACATGCCTCCATTATTCCCAAAGGCAATAATTAGTTCATAGAATAGCATATCTCATTCATAGCTGCATGTCCCCACCCACCCTCCAGATTATTCTGAAGCAGAAAGGCAGACATCTAAGCATTCTACAAGTAAATAATTGAATATACCCCTACTCTAAAACAAAGGCAGCCTGTTAGCGTACCTACAGTATTCTAATACCAACTACCAAACACTGCTTGAATGTCCAAGCATCTTTTTAACCCCCTGTTCTATTTGTCGATACTTTACTCCCCTTCCTTTCCCAAGTAATGATTTCACAAGTCAACTGCTGACCTCACCTATACACCGACATCTTATTCAGTACCACGTTTAACACACTGTCATACAGCACACTAAAATACAGCACTGCCAAACAGTTCGTGTACATACTAGGAACCATACTTATGGGGCTAATTTAGGATGGGTGTTTTTCCAACTCTTACGATAGCAACTGGAAAGATCTTTGGACAGTGAACTACTGTGCATATCTGCAGTTCCCCTAAAAGTTGCTGAAAATGGAGCCGGTGACCACAGAGAGCTTTCATTCCACCATTTGTAAGGGCTCAGGTGCCGTCATGGGTATTCCGTGTTTTACTGCCATTGAGGGTCTTGGCACTGCTCAAATTAGATGAGCCATTTTCTAAAACTCAAAACCAGCCTCACTTTACATCACTTTTTCCTTAGTGGAGTTAATATACAACCCAAGAGAAAGAGTAAACTCTGACATGCTATCTTTGGACTTAAAACTCTCAATTTGAAATTCCTTTAGTCAAGTTATAAAACTATATAATTCCATTTACTAAAAAGAACAAGTCAACGAAACCACAGCAAAAGCTAAATCTTCAAAGCCCCAATCTCATTTTATATTTATATATGTAATATATAAATAGTAAGTATATAAATAAGCATTATATAGTATATATACTATATATTATAAGTATATATTTGCATATAATATAAAATTATATATAAACATATTTTAAATATATAAAACATCACACTTCTTCATAATCAGAATCATTGAGACTTGCTGGAATGTTTTATTTTTCATCAAGCATTTCTGAATATTAATATATATGTGTATATATGCTATATGTCTGTTGGTATATATGTGTGTGTATGTATGATTATATAGCTAGCTATGTGTGATACCCAGGTTGGGTGTGGTGGTACACACCTTTAGTCCTAGCAATTGGGAGGCAAAAGCAGGCAGATGTCTGTGAGTTTAGGGCCAGCATGATCTACATAGTGAGTTCCAGAACAGCCAGGGCTATGTAGAAAGACTGTGTCTCAAAATAATTTAAAAAGAAAGGAAGAAAAAAGCCGGGCGGTGGTGGCGCACACCTTTAATCCCAGCACTCAGGAGGAAGAGGCAGGCGGATCTCTGTGAGTTCGAGACCAGCCTGGTCTACAAGAGCTAGTTCCAGGACAGGCTCCAAAGCCACAGAGAAACCCTGTCTCAAAAAACCAAAAAAAAAAAAGAAAGAAAGAAAGAAAAGAAGGAAGGAGGGGAAAAGGGAGGGAGGGAGGGAAGGAACGAAGGAGGGAGGGCAAGAGGAGAGAGAGAAGAAAAAAAGAAAAAATAGCCACATTCCAACACTTCTGCCATATTCTTGATAATTTCCTTGTTTTTGGACATGGCATCTTTTCTCCCTCAAAGTGCATAAAACCCATATTACAAACTCTAACTGGTAGAGTCATGCACTGCATAACATTTTATGAGATTTAAACCGTTTGCCTTCTCTTTCAGGACGGCTCGCAAAGCAGATGACTATTAAGGTAAGGAGCTGGAGGACCAATACAGCTGCAGGCCCAGGAAGATGGCTACGTGGGAAGGTGCTTGTCCTGAGAGCCTGATGGCCTGAGTCAGATCTCCAGGGTTCATGAAGAGAATCAGCTCCACAAAGTTGTCCCATGATGTCCACACATGTGGTGGCACACATGAACCAGCACTCACCTGTGCACACCACAGACACACTCACAAGCGATAAATAAAAACTGGGTAAAAAGGAGAAATAAACGCAATTTAGAGAGCAAAAGCGGGACGCTGTCACTCCACCTAGGACGAAGCGTACCCTGAGGCCTGGGCTCCCATCCGGCCTCACTCCTGGCTGTCCCCACGCAGCAGTATGTCACCAGTTCTCAAGTCCAGGTTGTCCCACAGCCTCCAGCACCTCAGCAGACACACAACCTTCCCGCCCGCAAGTTCTCACTTCTGAACAAATGTTTGATTGCCCAGGAACGTACTTCATTAATATTTCTCTGGTTTTCCCTGCTGTTTATATTTTTACTAGGACTGGGGTTTGGGGAGATGTCTGTACCCAAGGGGTTTTTTTTATTCTGTGGGGGTTTATGGGAGGTACCAATCAGCTTTTCCTCTTGTTTCCCTACATACCATTTCATGTGGGATTCACTGATATGAAGAATTTTTTTTTTCTGTAGAAAAAGTAATTTTTATTATCACTTTTATAATGTTGCTTTTGAGACACTAGAGGTCAGTTATGTTAACTGCCCATGCTCAGGCTGTACCTGAGATCACTGCCCTAGTTTTTTAACTTTACAACATCAAATAAAGGAGGCAAGTTGATATTTGGCAGACCTAAAGTGAATTCTGTGCGGAGCCAAGGGACAGACGGCTTGATAGGCATGACTGTCACCTGCAGAGGGAGGCACAGCTCTTTAGACTGGCAGTAAACAAAGACAACAGTGGCCCAAATGAGGGCCTCCAGGCCCAGGTGTGCTGCACTTCAATCCAGGAACTAGAGAGGATGCCAGACAATACTCTAAATCTCCTTTTCTTTTCCAAAACAATTTTTGAAATAACTCCAGCACAAATGCCAGATATTTAATCATCTTCACTTTAGTAAGACATCTGAGGGATGTCTCCATGATACTCATTCATGTAGGAAATGATAAGCAAGGGTAATCAGAGCAAAAAATGAACACTGAATGAAGTTGAGGGCTGTTCATTAGCACAGTCTCAGTATTTGTGCACTTGGAATATGTGGAGAGGGTCCTCGCCACATGGTAGATTTGGGCTCAGTGTTAAGGGACAACTTGATCACTTACTGTTGTTAATGAGAAGTCTGCCTCACTGAGCATTTAGGTAAACGTATTACAAGACATCAAAGCCGGCCTATCATTAAATTATCCCAGGGCCCTGCAAGGTCTCATAAAATGAAGTGGGGGGGGATGAAAAAATGAGGGGGCAGGAGAGTTGACTGGGAGGTCAATGGCACGTTCTACTCTTCCAAGGACCTGGGTTCAAGTCCCAGCACTGGCAGCTGCAACTTCAGTTCTGAGGGCTCTGTCACTCTCCTGGCCTCCACAGGCTCTGCACCCACATGACAGGCTCACCCATAAGTAAAAACAAAAACCAATCTCTTTTCAAAGTTATAGAAGTACTCCCACAGCCTTTGAGCATAAAGAGGCAACAGTGCTCATGTCCACTCACAATCACCACAGCGCTCACCTGTGACATCCAAACCAATTATGGAAAACACACACTGCAGCAATTGGCTTCATCCCATAACTGTATAAAATATAGAGTACTCACTCAAAAATAATTAAGTAGACAATAAACACACCCTGTGAATCAAACTGGTAAGAAATTGTAAAGATGAAAATTTCGTGGCAGCTCTTCCACCAATTTAACTGCCAAAGAAAAATAACGATTCCTAAAACTATTAGTAATTGTATCACAATTCAAACTAGTCACTTTTGGTCTAATTATTAAGAAATGGTTCTTGTCACTTCTTTTTTAATTATCTATTTTTATTTTCATGAGCATTAGTGTTTTGCCTGTATGTATGTTTGTGAAAGGGTGTCGGGTCCCCTGGATCTGGAATTATAGACAGTTGTGAGCTGCCAGGTGGGT
>JAQHUG010000109.1:2662585-2697585 GCA_028555095.1 Dicrostonyx torquatus
TGTCACATGGCTGTGGCTTACCGGGTAAAGTTCTGGCGTCTATCCCTGGCAAGGCTACATGGCTTCTCCCTGACTCTGCCTCCTTTCTCCCAGCATTCAGTTTAGTTTCCCCCCTCCCTATCTAAGTTCTGCCCTATCAACAGGCTAAGGCAGTTTTTTTATTCACCAGTGGTATTCACAGCACACAGATGGGAATCCCACATCATAACCCAGCATTTGAGAGGTGACAACAGGCTCAGGAATTCAAGATCATCCATGACCATATCAAGGTCAACCAGGCTGCATGAGAGCCTGTCTTCTTTTTCTTTTTTCTTTTTATAAGGGCATCTCTGAACCAGCTATTGTCATGGCATTTCCACCAGCCAGAAGCAGTGTCTCATGTCATTAGCTATCCAACAGAGCTCCTAGAATCTCCAATAATGGCATTTAGTCACACGCACCACCTTGAAGGGGTCTACAGACAAAACAGAAGACAGACATTCATATTTTAGGTGCTCTGAAGTTATGAGTCTGTCTGAGTTACAGTCATGTACAAAATAGACAGGCTTCAGTTGGTATGGAGGAGGGGGCAGCCCTCTCTGCTTGAAGACAAATTAGGAAAACAATTTATAACTCCAACTGCTTCCTGCTTCTATGTGGAAAGCTAAGAAAGAGAGTAATTCTTTTTCTTCCTTTTAATATATTTGTATTAATTCCTTGAAAATTTCACAGATGCACACAATGCGTTTTCATCATATTTACTTCCCAGTCTTCCCCAGCTCCTTCCAGGTCCATCTCCCACTCCAAGTGTGATTTCTCAAAAGCATTTTAAGTTACATACTCAGTAAACAGCACTGCCTCACTGGAAGTCTCCCCAGCGTGACTCCAGGGTGCCTGGCCCTACAGCCAGATGTTATCATGTGTCCCCAGTTACATAACAGCTCTTGGCTCTGCCCTCTGAAGTGGCTATCCGCTACTGCCTCCTCCCCACATTCATGAAAGAAAGTATTGTGCTGGGTACCGATGAGCCCAGCTGATGTCCCTCCCTAGAAATGTGTAAAGGATAACAAGGAATTTATTCAGATCAACATCCTCTATACAGAAAACAATACATTTTGAAGTTAGTAATAAAACATTCCAAATGGGTTTGGTCACTACAGATGACCATATAGAACAAACACCCCACAGAGCTTACTCCTCCTCTTAGAGGGCACAAGCAGTCACGGAGACAGCCCGGCCCTTCCGACTCCACCCACAAACAGGCTCTTCACGGTGGTTAACTTTGGTCTAAGAAAATTACAAATACAGGAGGGGAGAATTCAGAGTTGGTTCGCTGCACCCCAAGAAATGACACCCTAGAAATTCCAACCAATTAAGAACCCATCAAGAACAACAAAAGCAGCACCCATCGCTGACAGCCAGCCACTAGGTGGGACTAGCTACAGCTGGTGCTTCACAGGCACACCTTCATTATAATCCAACTAACCACAACCTGTGTCGATGCTCAGCTTCACAGACAGGGGAACTGAGAGCACTGGTCAGTGAACTCTGAAACACCGCACATCTGGTCAGTGAACTCTGAAATGCCGCACATCTGGTCCTCTTAACACAATAAGCTACGACATGGAGTCACGTCAGATTAAGCATGCAAATACAACTGCGATTCCAATACATTCTTTTTTTATTTTATTGTTTGTATTGAGCTATATATTTTTTCTCCCATCCCCTCCCCTCCTACTTTCTCCCCTCCTACCCCCATGATTCCCACACTCCCAATTTACTAGAGATTTTGTCTTTTTCTACTTCCTTTGTAGATTAGGTCCAATATATCCTTATGGGATCTAAACTTCAGAACTCTCAAAACAGGATCATTAAACATAATTAACACATAATTTCTACTAAATATTTCTTGAAATGAATTCATCATAAGAAACTAAAAAAAAAAATATTGTGACCAAAAAAAAAAATCAAAGATCAATTTTATATTTCATATACTAACCCTAATCCTTTTTGGTGAGGTCTACTTAAGCAAGTCCAGTAGTGAAGGGAACTAACAGCCTCATTTCAGCCATTATTCTTAAAAATAATCTCCAGTCTAAAGCACAAACATCCTGAAGAAGGAGACTAACGCTTTTAAACACTGTCGCTGTGCAGTTGTGCACAGCTTTGAGGGTGGGTGGACCTGACAAGGACATGAAGGACCAACCGTCATCCTGCGGTTTATATGAAAATCTCTCCTGAGTATCTGTGTGCCCCCTCTGCTTTACTCCAGCTGTTTTAAGAGCATACTTGGTCCTTGGCTCAGTGTCATAGAATTCAGAGTCACCAGAATAAGTATGGTCTCTGGACCAGTGTCACTATCTAACTTATGTTGGTCTTCTCACTAAGGATTTTAAGATACCCAGAAATCACATTAAGGCAAAATTAAACATCAACTGGAAGATGAATTAGAGCAGTGGTTCTCAACCTTTCTAATGATGCTATCCTTTAACACAGTTCCTGACATTCTGTAACAATTCTGGTACTTTTATGAACCGTAATGTAAATATCTGTGTTTCCCAATGGTCTCAGGTGACCTGTGAAAGGGCTGTTCAAGCCCCGCCCCCTGCAAAGGCACCAGGACCCATGGCTATAGAACCACTGCATTGGAGTAATGCACGCAGGGAACGGTGATGTTAAAGCCTTCTAGAAACTAAGCACCAAGAACCCAAGGTGGCGGGGAAACCCCCACACGCCCCACCTGTCCATCAAACCATGCCCTACACAGACAACCTGTCCATCAAACCATGCCCTACACAGACAAATGCAAATGTGGATAGGATGGGGTCTGTAACCAGAGATGTGCCCTGATGGGTGTGGCTCGCCCAGTTCTCAGACCGCCCTTCTTAACCTACTCATGGGAGAATGTTTCAAAATGGTACAGATGAGGCTGCTGAAAGACAAAAGCTGTCTTTTAACATGCCAGGCTTCAGAATTCACATTGTGATTATATTAAAAACTAACTCTCATGTGGATCTAAAACTGGGGAGGGGGAGACTTGGAGAGGGTCAAGTGAGGCAGAGGCATTTCTCCCACCTTGACAGGCTCCTTCAGCAGGGCTGCCAGTCACATGAGCCCCACGTGGGGGGCATGCAGTCTCTCTCTGACAACGTCATCTTCTAAGCCTTTTCACAGACCCACCAAACCAGGAGCCACACGGAATTTACTGGTTTTGTACATTCTCCATTTCATAGATAACTTCTTTATCACTCTCACTAAATACTGGCAATCAGTAGTACATCGTAATTTGTTTCTTACCTATGAATACCTAAGGTTTGGATATTATTTTTGAAAACTCTAAAACCCTATTCCTGGAAACTAAGTCTCAAATTCCTAATTTCAACTTAAGTAAGTTCATTTAAAACTTCCATTGCAATATTTGACTTTAATAAAAGCAAGGCACTAATGTTAATATTGTTGAAATATTTAAAAATTACAATGCCTTTTAGGTAATTTGCTTTTTAAATGGATTTAAAAGAATTGTGCTTGCCGGGCATGATGGCACATGCCTTTAATCTCAGCACTTTGGAGGCAGAGGCAGGCAGATCTCTGTGAGTTTGAGGCCAGCCTAGTCTACAGAGTGAGTTCTACGACAGTCCGGGCTACACAGAGAAACCCTGTCTTGAAAATAAAAAAATAAATAAAAATAAAAAGCTTATGCTCACCTACATTTCAGATCCCATATGGTAAAGAATCAAAAATTCCATTAGTATTTTAGAAATACTAAAAGACAAAACACAGTTCTTTAATTCAATAGTTGGTCCAAAGACACGAGAAGATTAATATCTGAAAATTCTTCTATAAAATAAATCAGCAATTATCATCCCTCAACAAAAAACCATTTCCGTTATGATTTCGGAGCAGTGGTGTCCCCGATGAAGCGGTGCACGAGTGGCAGCTACAGAGCACTAGGACACATCAACTCAACAGACGCGACCCCTCGTGTAAAGGAAGAAAGGGAGAGAGAAGAAACTAGAAGGATCTGTTTGTAATAATAAGCCATTTTATAAGCTGTCTCTAATGAGCAAGTACACCATCTTCTCACAAATGAAACATGTTGACTAGCCCTGATGTGAGCATCAGGTAAACTAACCCTGTCAATAAGCAAACGATCACTTTTGATCTAGAAATCAGCCAGAAGGACAAACCTCTGCATGATGTATGGGGACTATACATCTGACTATACTCCACTGTCACAACTTTAGTGGTCATTCTCTGCCACCATGAAAACTGCACATTTAGTGTCCTAACTACCCTTTCCCCACGTCCTCAGGATGCTGACGCTGACGCGGGAACACACGTCTGTCAAATCAGTGTGGAGAGTTGAGCATTATCTGATGTGCGCCTAAGTGTAAAGATGGCTTCAAAAGGCATTTTCTGCGGAATAAGGTCACTCACTTCCTGATGGTTCTGGTCAAGGTGCCTGAAGCACTGTATCTGACACCGGTCTCTTCTTAGAGACCCCCTGACTCAGCCTCCTAATCTCACACAACTCAATATTCTCTTCAGTCCCATGAGCTCTGAAATGAAGAACATACAGTTCTTTTCAATACGAGTAAACCCAGGAGTGTTCCCAATATAAAAAAGACTACGGTAAGTCTTGGAGTTGCCATTAGCAATAAAGGAAAACAGGATATGTAGGTCAAAACTAAATCTCACTGACAGGCTCCTTAACGGATTAGGGGAAGTTAGGTGTAAGCCTTCAGGAAACAAGAAAAAACAGGCTAGAAGTGTGTGGGCAGATGTGTCATGATGGAAAACCAGGCTGAGTAGAAGCTGAGGAGGGAAAACATGACTGGTGCATGATTGCCCACAAGAAGGGATCCTCAGGACCCTAAAATACATGATACCTCCTCCCCAGGTAAGACATCACTCCTCCCCAGTGAAGGGGCTACCAGGGCTTGCTGAGAACATTAGTATTAGATGAACAGATCAGGTTTTTGTTGTTAGGTTTAAAAAAAAAAATAGGGTCTCATATAGGGAACCCTGGCCTTGAATGCCTGACCCTCAAGTGCTGGGATTAATAAAAGATATGCACAACTACACCCTGTTGGTGTGCTGCTGGACATCAAGCGCAGGACACATGCATGCCAGGCAAGCCCTCTACCAATGGGCTACAGCCACAGCCATTAAATGGTCTGTCATTTCTAAGTTATTTCTTAAAGCCGATTGAATGGGTAAAGGACTAAAACAGGGTGGAACTTTTTCTTTTTTTTAATCTGACTAGCCTATAGAGTTCTTTTAGAGACCACAGACGTAAAGATACAAGGACTACGTTTAGTCCTGGAGCAGAACTAAGAATTGTCCACAGTTGAACTAACAGGCACCATAACTCCGGTGTATGCTACCACTGTCTTCGTATAGCTACTGGTGTACCTCTCTGTGCACGGCGTCCCATGATGACCTGAGTGGCTTCAGGGACCATGTGATTTTTCTCCACTATATTCTATTTTCACTAATTTTTAAGACAAAAAAAAAAATCAATGTGTATTATAATCTCAAAAGTCAACTTAATGAGATCCAGAATCACCTGGCAGGTGAGAGGCCTGTGGGGGATCATTTTGATAAGGGTCATTAAAGAGGGGAGACCCACTCTTGTGGTATAGGATCTTAAACTGTGTAAGAGGAAATGAGGGAGAGGGACAGAGACAGAGAAGGGAGAGAGTAAGCACGGGCCTCGGGCACAACGTGACCAGCTGCTTCAAGCTTCCGCTGCCTCGACACCCCCACTATCACGGACTGTGAACCCACACGAACCCTTCCCTCCTTCATTTCCCAGGTCATCTGGGTTACTTTTCCCCTTAGTGCTATGACAAACATCATGAGGCATTCAGTCCACTCTCAGTGGAAGCTGACAGGCATGCCTTCCTGGCATTTTTATAGCTAGAGAAATAGGGGTGCTGGTGATCAGGAAATGGGAGAGGGTGCTGGTACTCAGAAAATAGGTAAGGGTGCCGTGCAACAATGGGCTTGTACTCTGTAAAGCTTTGTCACTTGTGCTGGTTTAATAAAATGCTGATTGGCCAATAGCCAGGCAGGAAGTATAGGCGGGGTGACCACAACTGGAGAATTCTGGCAAGAGGAAAGGCTTAGTCTACAGCTGTCACCCAGACAGAGGCAGCAAGATGAGAAGGCCTCACTGATAAAAAATACCAAGCCATGTGACTAACACAGACAAGAATTATAGGTTAATTTAAAATTTAAGAATTAGTTAATAAGAAAGCCTGAGCTAATTGGTTAACCAGTTTATAATTAACATAGGCCTCTATGTGTTTCTTTGGGACTGAACATCTGTGGGGCCAGGCGGGACATAAACCTCTGTCAACATGAGGGGATGCTGGTACTCAGTTAATGGGGAAGGGGTACTGGTACTCAGGAAATGGGGATGGGTGCTGGTGATCAGGAAATGGGGAGGGATGCTGGTGATCAGGAAATGGGGAGGGAGGATGCTGGTGATCAGGAAATGGGGAGGGAGGATGCTGGTGATCAGGAAATGGGGAGGGAGGATGCTGGTGATCAGGAAATGGGGAGGGAGGATGCTGGTGATCAGGAAATGGGGAGGGAGGATGCTGGTGATCAGGAAATGGGGAGGGAGGATGCTGGTGATCAGGAAATGGGGAGGGATGCTGGTGATCAGGAAATGGGGAGGGAGGATGCTGGTACTCAGCTCACTTTCTTCTTTTCTTCTTTTTTATTCAGTCTTGGTCTTTGGCACATGAGACACAGAGTGACCCTGGTAAGTCTCCCCTCCTTCATTTAACCCTATCCGGAAACACACCCAGACACTCAAGATGGATGGCATCCTTGATTTTAAATCCAGTCAAGCTGATAATGAAGATGAAACTATGTATCAAGGGTCTAGGTAGGCAGCCCAGGCTGTCTTCAGATTGCATTCTCCCTTCGCCAGCCATGGGCCTCAGTTTCTCAGAGGAGGAATTTTTTTTCTTTAAACAAAGCAAATGAGATGACTCCTTCAAGCTAGCCAGGTGTTGTACATCTGCTACAAGATCCACTCTGACTCAGCATCCTTCCCTACTATTCCCGGTGTCTACAAAATGCCACCAGGACTTTTTTTCATCATCAAGTTAAGCCTAATGATCTCTCAAATCTCAGTTTAAATGATCATCAAATTGCAACCCATAGCCTCTGCAATTTAATAATGCCCAGACCCTTGAATTCTCTCTTGACACATTAACCACACATTTGGACCCGCATTAAATATGGACTCCCCTGGGAGACCACAGCCCAAGGGCAAGGATTAAGACTTACCACCTACTGCCAGGCCCACCACACCAATAGCTGATAAAGGGATAAAGTCAAATTCTATCTGGGTAATGTTTGAAGAAATAGTTGGAGTCTGGGCTATATAAGGGGAACTATCAAACATCAAATGATCAGAAAAATAAGTGGTCCCCCAATGGAGAAGGGATTAAAAAAAAAATGAAGCAGGCAGGAAGTGGATTAGAGAATATCTCTGCTGTCAGGAGGAAACAAGGGGTTGGTATTCCTTATAATAAAAAAGCTTATAAAGAAAATAAAGGCCGGGCGGTGGTGGCGCACACCTTTAATCCCAACACTCAGGAGGCAGAGGAAGGCGGATCTCTGTGAGTTCGAGACCAGCCTGGTCTACAAGAGCTAGTTCCAGGACAGGCTCCAAAGCTACAGAGAAACCCTGTCTCGAAAAACCAAAAAAAAAAAAAAAGAAAGAAAGAAAAAGAAAAGAAAAAGAAAAAAAAATAAAAACACTAGAAACCCAAAAAGGAGCGGGGGGGGGGGGGGGGGGGGGGGGCTAAGGGAATGGAATGTCAAGAGGTAGAAATGCAAATGCAACTTTACAATACAAAAACCAAAAATAAAAAATTAAAAAAAATTTAAAAAAATAATCTTGTTCAAGAGGAGGAAGTGGAAATTAACTTAGTAGGACCCTCAAAGGTTTGCAAACATATTTTATGACATAATCAGGTATACCCAAACAGGCACCCACTGATGAGAACACTAAGTCTAACTCTCAGGCTATATCTGGAAATAGCTAATAAAACTGCACATTCACTTAGCCTCTGACCGTACAAACCCACTTCTAAGCACCCGCCCGAAGTATGAAACAGTAAAATTAAAAGCATGTTCACCGCAGTGTAGTTTATATTAGCAAAAGATTAGGAACAACCCAAATTCTGACACATTCAATGAAGTGTTCTATGGCTGCAGAAAAGATATCTGACAAACTGGTAAGGAACGATTTTCAGAATATATCAAACAAAGGAAGGACGGTCTATAGTACACTCCGTTTATATTAAAGAGAGAGAGAAGAACAAAACCTGTCTATATGTATTTACCTTATTTATTTTGTCACTGGGGCCAGAAGAGGGCCTTGGATCCCCAGGCCCTGGAGCTACAGGTTGTGGGCTAACTGTCATGGGTACTGGGAGCTGAACTGTAATCCCCGGAAAGAGCAGCAAGTGCTCCTAACTGCTCGGCCATCTCTCCGGCCCCACCTGTTTATACTTAAACAAATCAACTGAAATTTTTGAATGGTTTCCTTAAGAGAGGGAAAAAAATAGTAAGTAACTCCTTTCAATATTCCTTGTTTTGTGGATGTTGTCTTTTGATTTTGCAGATGACTGCAAAATAACATTACATCATTTAAGTTATTGTGTTTCTAAATAAGTATAGCCAGTTGTTGGCTTAACTACACAGAGGATTATTATGGTATGTCTGAGAGGCATGCCAATGGCTCCCACCTCCTGGTATTCACACCCATACACAAGCCCTCCTCTTCAGCATGGAGTGGGTTTGGAGACTTTCCTGGGAAAACAGAATGCAGAAGAATGCCAGTGTTCATAGCAAAGCAACACATCCGCAACAAAAAAGGCAACTCAGTCTCTGGAGTGCATTTCTTTTTAAAATGTGGGATCCCAGCATAATGTATCCATTTGACCTTTTAAAGATGATGGCCTGGTCTTCAGGGCCAGCTCCAGGACAGTCAGGCTATGCAGAGAAACCCTGTCTCAAAACATGATATTCTGATGCATGAAGCACGTAAAAGACTTTGATAACATGCTAAGTGAAATAAGCCAGCCAGAGTCGGCGATGCTGGTATGACTCCACACAGGAGGTTGTCAGACCCTGAACAGAAAGCAGCGCCATGGGGATGGGCAAATGGAGAGTTACACTGAATGGATACTGTGAATCCATTCAATTCTACCAGCTCAACTGTGGAACAGAAAGAGGTTCTGCAGATGGAAGAGGGTGATGAGTGGGCAACAGAAGGAATGTGCCTTATGCCACTGAATGTTACACTTAAATACAGTCAGGGTTGGCAACTGTACATGGGGCCCTAGGTTTAATTCCCAGCACCAAAATTCTGACCAACAGCCAGGAAGCTGGAATGCACCACAGAAGTTTCTGTGACCCCCCACCAGTTGAAATGACTGTGGCCCCAGAAAATATCACCATGGCAGTTTATGAGAAGCTCTGGCTAGAGGCACTCAACCAAGCTGCACCCCAAAGAAACGGACTGACACCAACCGCCAGAGAATGGTGTTCACTGGGGTAAACTGGGACATTAGTTTAGGGAAGACGTGGTACAGAACAACAGATAACTAACGCACCCGGCACCTTTGCTAAGCATTCTTAGGGGCATGTGCCATATGTTCAGAAACAATTTGCCAATTCCACCCCAGAATACATGTGAGAGAGAGTAAATAAAACATATAATGCCTGCAAAAGGCATGCAAAAGAATCCAGGGCAACCAGACTCCATCAGCTGGAGAAAGGACAAACAAATGGTGGCATTTCATACAATGAAACAGTAAACACGGGTGAAAGAACTGTCATTCTGCACAACAGAGGGGATCTCACAGTCAAACAATGGGGGCTTCACAGACACCACAATGCTTGTTTGTTTCTCTCAATTGGGTTGTATTTGGTTGGTTGGTTTAGGTGGTCTTGGGTTGTAGTTGTTTGTTTTGAGGCAGGGTCTCACTATGTAGCTCTGTCTGGCTGTCCTAAAACTCACTATAGATCAGCCTGGGCTTCAACTCACAAAGATCCAGCTGCCTCTGCTTCCCGAGTACTGGGACTGAAGGTGTATACCACCATACCCAGCTAGTTTGCTCTGCTGAGACAGCCTCAAACCCACAGCAATCCTGCCTCAGTTTCCAAAGTGTAATGAGTCACCATGTCCAGAGCCGTAAATAAATTATTTTTAAAAAAGCCAGAAGAGACTCTCTTATTGCTCAGAGTCTTCTATATGAGTAACTATTTAATGTTCTAGTCATATTATTCCTGGTGTCATAAAGAACCAGATTGGTAGCTGAAAGAAATTAGTATAAAATGAAGAAATAGATACATTAGGATGCTGAAACTAAACCGAAAGTACCAATTTGTTCGACAACCCCCCCCCAGAGCCTGGATTATATTCTTAAAATTCCACTACACAACAACAACAAAAAGGACCAGGATTCCCTTGAGAGACTGCTGACACCAGGACTGGGGAGGAAATGTTGCTCCAGGTAGCCAAGAAGCTACTGAAAAAGCTATCCCAACTGGGTAACAAATACATGCTCCAGCTAATACACTAAAAAGAACTAGTGTTAAAATGCTTCTGTTTTGCAACCCCTGGGACAGTTCAAGAGCCCCCAAAACAAGGGGTCAACAACCAATTTTTTAAATAAAGTTTTATTAGAACATAGCTGTGGCCATTCATTTACATTGACTGGCTGCTTTCCCTTTCCCTTAACAGCTGTATAAGCCACAAACCAACCTTACAGAGGGAGAGAGAGAGATATCTATCAACACCTGACCTGATTGCCATTGGGGTGCAATGCTTTATGGGAGATTGGGGAAGGCCTGAATACTTGGTATGGTTTGCTAGGACTGGCCCCCATAGATTCATGTGTTTGAATGCTTGGCTCATAAGGGCTGACACTACTGGGAGGTGTGGCCTTGCTGAAGTAGGTATGGCATTTGTTGGAGTGGGTGTGGCCTTGTCACTGTGGAGGCAGATTTTGAGGTCTCAGATGCTCAAGCCAGGACCAGTGGGACTGTCTCATCCTGCTGCCTGTGGATCCAGATGTAGCAGAACTCTCAGCTTTTTTCTAGCACCATGTCTGCCTGCATGCCACCATGCCTCCCGCCATGATAATGGACTAAACCTCCAAAACAGTGAGCCACCCAGTTAAATGTTTTCCCTTAAAAGAGTTGCCGTGAGCTGGATGGTGGTGGCGCACACCTTTAATCCCAGCACATGGGAGGCAGAGGCAGGAGGATCTCTGTGGGCCTGAGGCCAGCCTGGTCTACAGGACAAGTTCCAAAGCTACACAGACAAACTCTGTCTAAAAAAAAAAAAAACAAAATAAAAAAAGAGCTGCCATGGTCATAGTGTATCTTCACAGCAATAGAAACCCTAACTAAGACAACTCTTGAACTAAAATGAAGACACTGATTTCAATAGCATAGGAAGGGAATAGTCCCAAGCAAAGATGAGATAGAAGACAAAAGTGAAGGGAGTAAGGAGGGTACAGAACTTGGGGCTCAATCCTAGGGCACTAATGCTAATCGCTTCCAGCTGCTCTTAGCCTTCTTCAAAATACACCTGCATTTTTTTTAAGGGTTCTAGGCTGGACTCACTGACCTTGAAAAACAACTAAGGTGAGCATAATCATGCAGGTCCAGGAAAAATAAGCACCACTAATGCAGGAGAGAACAGTAGAAAAGAGGAGAGAAAGGACATCTGGGCCAAATAAGGGCAGTCCTGGAGGTCAGCAGAAGAGAAGACTAAGAATGCAGGAAGAAAAAGATGAAAGGCATCAACTTGCAAAAAGAGGCACTAAGTGACAAATATTCTAATAGTAGACCAAAATTGTCTCACCAGATGGGAGGAAAGGGAAGAAAAGATACCCTCAAATAAAAAATAAAATAGAATATAAATTCTTTCAGTTTGTTCATTGAAGTAATAAGATATTACATAAAACCTTTTAAAAAACAAACCACAAACTATTTCATTGACTCAGTGCATGCAGGAGAAAACTGATGTCTGAGGCTAATTAGTTTGCACTCTTTATGTAGCTGATGATAAGAATTAGAGTTGAACCACAGGACCCCTTCCTTACTCTACTGCTGAGGACCCTTCTAATGCCAGGCCTCCTACCTGGTGACTTCTCTAGTACTCTAATAGTCACTTTGCAATTTCATTCATAAATAACAGGTGTTAACTGCCTCAAAAGGGGCCTCCCATAGTAGCTATGTGTTCTGCTCAATCTTCCTCCTCTGCCCTTTCTGTCCACAGATGTGCTCTGAGTAAACCTCACATATGAAAAGGCACACGCAGGGCACCTTACACATGGAAAGGCACACGCAGGGCCATGCACCAAAAGCAGCTGACATCACACTGCACTCTAAAGATGTCCGTGGATGCTTTTGCATGAATTGCAATCACCAGGACTGGAAGAAATCATGGAGAACCAAAAGCCAATGAAGTGCACACCCCAGGTTCGTGTGTCTGTTACTCTGGACTGTCTGAGTGATTACACTGAGTCTCCCCTAGGAAACTAATAAAATATTTTTAAGGTTTGGGGATGGTGGAGGGAGGGCAGACTCAATTGACTTCGCTAGCAACTGAGGAAGCAAGGCCTGCCCAAAATGTGAGGAAGCGGCCATAACCAGGTCCTCTTTACTTCCCAGTCACTTCCATTTGCCATGCCTTTCTACCATTATGGTGCTGCCACAGGCAGAAAAGCCCCGGGGCCATCTGACCACAGCCTGATGCCTCTGAAACCACGAGTCCAAAGAATCTTTACTCTCTTTAAGTTGACTTGCTCAAATATTTTGTCACAGCAATGACAAGCGACCAATGCAATTATTTTATATGTATCATTCACTAATATTAGGTATTATATTATAGCCATAAGGCAGTACAGAAAGACTGCTTTGAAGCTCCCAAAAAACCTGTTACTGCTACTTTTAGATGTAGTTCAGGAGAAATTACCAAAAATAACTGTGGCATATATAAAAAGAGAGCGCCTAGGAAAGACAGTCCAAAGAGCAACCATCTCTTGGTTCCCAGCATCCTCTAAAAGGGGCAGGCACCAGCCTGACAACCCCAGTTCCATCCACAGGACCCGTGTGATAGAAGGACAGAACTATCTCCCACAAGCTCCACTGTGCTAGGACCCAGCAGGACAAGCTCAATAGAGGCCTGAGTCTCAATAATTTTCCCTAAGGCAATACCTGGATGCAAGAAAGACCACAAACTGAGACTACTCAGACACCACCCAGAAAGAGACCATCCAAAGGAAATTCCTAACATTCCAACCACTGTAGATAGGATCACCTGCCAGCATACACCCATGGCTTTTCACAGAACATCCCCAGACAAACGTCAACCAGTCAGGGTCCCGAAGTTTAGAAATCTCTCACCCCTACCTTTGCTACTATAAAAACCCAACCCTAATTGAGCTCAGGGCTCTCCAATCATTTCAATACGTTGGACACTGGGAGACACCGAGTTTGCAGACTTGTGTAAGAATGAAGGCTGTTTGCTTTTACATACAGGATCAGGCTCCTAGTTGGTTTTGGGGGGACTCCGTGATCTGGGCATAACACATGTACCCACCCACATGCATACATGCAAAATAAACAAACTTCATTTTTTTTAGTACACATCCTTACCACTTAGAAATGGATGTTGAGGCACAAGGTTTGTAGAAAAGACACCAAACTTGGAAAGGATCCATCTAGAAGCTTTTTCAACCTGGAGCTTGTACTTTACAGGCACTGAAGTGGGCACGCTGGGGAGCAGCAGCGGTGACTTTCCATGGGTGAAGCAGAGTGCAGAATGTCGAAGGCTAGAAGAGAGAAACACGGAGTGGGTTAGTCCTAACAGCCAGGGCAAACCAAAGTTCACGGCACTTCAGTTAGCGGCTGCCGTGGAAGAGGCTACTGAGAAGTAAGTATCACAATTGACAACTTGGTCAAGAACGTGCTTGCAAAAAATAAATAAATACGTAAAGAAACTGGGCGGTGGTGGCACACACCTTTAATCCCACCAGGAGGGAGGCAGAGGCAGGAGGTAGGATCTCTGTGAGTCTGAGTGAGTTCCAGGACAGCCAGGGCTGTTAAACAGAAAAACCCTGTTAAAAACAAAACAAAACAAAACAAACAAACAAAAAACCCTCAGGATTGTGAATGTTGCTTAGTGGTAGAGCACTTGCCTAGCAGGCGTCCTCTAAGGTTCTATCTTCAACAGCATAAAAAAAGGTAAAGGAAAAAAGCATCTCAAGGCTGGGCAGCGGTGGTGGCGGGCAGCGGTGGTGGTGTGCACCTTCAAATCCCAGCTCTCAGGAGGGAGAGGCAAGCAGCTCACTTTGAGTTCCAAGCCAGTCTAATCCCCACAGCCAATTCCAGGCCAGCCAGGGCCTGTCTCTAAAACAAAAAGTATTTCAGCTATCTATCTGGAGACACAGGCTCTAACTTAAACGTTTCTTTTCCGCTGCTACCATCTTCTCAAGTATGTTACAATCTTAAAGGAAATGACAGTCATTGCTACTTATTTCTCCAGGAAACAGGGTCAGGATAGTGTTTCTTTGGCTTAAAGACACAGACAGCATCTGGGAACTTGGGACCTTGGTCTTAGAGCACCTTTCTTCCTACACAGGGGCCCTGAGGGCACAGGTGCTCCCAGATGCTGGGAGTGGTGCCCTCCACTCACAAAGTCTACAATTAACCAGTGCCCTCGAAAATACCACCCTCCACTTACAACTGCACAGCAGAGAGACAGCTGGATGGCCGAGATTAGTGTAGGGTCATTTGTGAAAGTAAAGCAGAAAACACGGAAGGATGTGTGAAACACGGGGAAAGGCTAAGCGTCCCACACAGCTGCAGAACACAGACTCTGTGAAGAGCCGTGAGAAGACCACCTGGCTACATGAAATAAGCAAGCGACAGAACACAATGTTGGGTTCTGTATTTAAGAAAATAGCATGCTAAGCTGGGCGTGGTGGCGCATGCCTGTAATTCTAGCACGTGGGGGTGGAGGCAGGAGGATCCAGCGTTCTATACAATGCATTAGATGCTAGCTTAGGCTGCAGGAGACCTTGTCTCAAATGGAGCTGGAGGTCCCAACAGCACTTAAAGTTACACGGGAAGTGGGTCAAAGGATCACCCAAAGAGGACGATAAGGGGGACAGGCGTGGGAGAGGTAAGGACTGTCTTAGCGTTTGACCTCTGAAACAATTTCCAACAAAATTCAACTCGAAACAAGTTCTCAAAATAAGCTGATTCCTCCAGATTCATAAAGTCACATACCCCAGGGTCGCCTTTCTGGGAAAAAAAAAATGGCTACTTCCCTCCTTGTCCCTCAGGAGGACCCCGGAATCCAACACACTCTGAGTGCCAACTGGATACTGGCACTCCATGCATCAGTGAGTGGGGCTGCACTCTTCCGGGCACCGTGAAGCTCCCCTGTGGCCCAGGAAGGTACCTAGCCACACCGCTGAGACTGACAACAAACACAGCCACGCGTGAACGAGCCCTCTAAAATGTTCACAGCACTGACTTGACTCGACAACTCAAAACGCCTACCAAGTTCTACACATAAACGCTGTTTGTGTTATTTAAAAAAAAAAAAAAAAGACATCTGAAGTAGAAAAAAAATAAACTATGGTTTACTTGGAAGATGTGCCATACATTACACTTAACCTAGAGCTTGTAACTGAATATGATGGATTAACCACAAATTCTTTTAGTGGGGTTGTTGTTTTATTAGTTCTTTGAGAATTTTGTACAATGTGTTTTGATTCATATTTATCTCCCTCCTAACTCTTCCCAGATTCACCCCCATTTCTCCAAACCGCTACCTTTGTGTCTTTTTTTTTTTTCTAAACTTGTCAAGACCAATTTGTGCTGCCCAAATATTTTTCAATGTGTGCCTTCCACCTACCAGGTGCGGTCGACCTACCAGACAGAAAAATGCCTCTCCCTCTCCCAGAAGCTAAGGATGGGATTTCCGTCCCAGCTCTCCTCTCCATGGTGGGACTTCGGCTGGCTTGGTGGATGCTGTCGCAAGAGCTAGGAGTCCGTGTGTGCAGATGCCTGCTGTGTCCGGAAGCCACTGCGTCCCTGTAATCATCCTCTGCCTCGGGCTCTTACCCTCTCTCTACTCCTCTTTCACCACGATCCCTGAGCCCTGGGAGGAAGGTTCCATGTATCCCTTCCCTTTAGGACTGAGCAGTCTGCATTCTGCTGTTTCTGGTGACTTAGCAAATTGTGGGTCTCTGTGTTAATCACCATCGACAGCAAACAGATGCTTCTCCATTTTTACTCTGTCCCTGAGCCGCTCTAATAGAGTATAAAATTTCAAAACAAAAAATAAATAAATAACTCAAAGATTTTAAAAAGATCGGGGTGAATGAAAGAGGCAATCTTCAGGCTGGAGAGATGGCTCAGTGGTAAGAGCACTAGTTGCTCTTCCAGAGGACCTGGGTTCAATACTCGGCACCACATGGTGGCTTATATCTATCTGTAACTTTGGTTCTAGGGATTCTGACACCCACACACAGACATAAATGCTGCCAAACACAAACATAAAATAAAAATAAACTAATAAAAAAGAAACTCCTCAATAAGTAAAGGGGAAAAAAAGAGGCAATCTTTAGTAAGGTAAATTTAATATAGTTCCAAAAACAATGTGCAAAAAAATGTTATTAAGCAAAAAAAAAAAAATAGTAAAATTTAAAAATTGGTATATTTACTAATACACATAGTGCATTACAGTAGACATTGTAATACATATAAAGTACATGTATATTCAACATATGTGTGTATACAGTACATGTATGTATACATGTACTATATACATATATACAAGTATATTCAACATATACAGTAGACACTTGGTATTTGTTGAATTGCTATCAGTAGCAAGATTCTTCTGAGGGACAATCACAGATATAATGCCAAACTAAATTTAAAATATGAAAGGAAAATATATTAATTTCTAGGCAGTGGTTTTAAATAATTGATGTTTCTGTTATAATCAGCTGATCTGTTCTGTCACCTGGGTACCCTGTCCCTTTAAGAGACAAGCCACGCCCCCTCCCAACTCCTCACCTTCCTCTGATGGAAGCAGATATCCTGCCTCCTGCAGGTCGGCTGTCTGTCTTTCCATCTCTCTCTCCCTTTCTATCACTCCCCCTCCCTCGCCTTCTTCCCTTCATAACCCACTGGATAAACTCTAGACTTACTCTACATGATGTATCTGTCTCTCATGGGATCACCCCTCCCAAGGTGATCCTCCCAAGGACATCCTCCAAGGCCTGGGGTCACCCGTCACTACCCCTCGCGGGACCGCCACCCCTCGTGGGGCTGGCTTTCCCACCTTATGTCTTTAAAAAATAATAGCAGTTTCTCTTCCACTTTTCTCCAAACAGTTGTTATGATGATGATGAACAGAAAACCCACTCTTCAAAGTAAAATCTCCCGAGGAAGGTGCTAGGATGGGCGTCTGTGCCCGTTCCCAAATTCACATTCTGACACACTAACTCAGTAGAGCACATGGGGACTTTCAGGGGAGTCAGGTCATGAGGGTGGGGTCCCCGGAGTGGCGATGCTACTGCTCCTAAAGGCACAGGAGAGCTTGCTTCCTTTATCTACCAAACCAGGAAGTGGGTTCTCTCCAGATACCAGATCTGCCTTGACCACAGACTTCTCCACCCCCAGGACTTGACTCAGCTATATGTGGCATTCCATGCCGACTAAGGCTGATGGCACTAGGCAACAAGAACATGGCTAAACCCTCACATACCACTAGTGGGAACAAAAAGTCAAAAAAGCAACTCCAGAGAAACCTGTATGATCTTCAAAGGATAACCACCACCCAGGAATTCCACTCTTGGGTATACAAACACAAAATGAAAATATATACCCCCACAAAATGCATGGTCATCATACCCTTTTATACAATTGCCAAAGGGGGAAATAACCCAAATGTTACCTACTAATGAATGGACAACTGAGGTAAGGGTACCTGCTGGAGTATTATTACACTACCACAGCAAGAAACAATGTACTGATTGTAATGTGTTACACAATGGATGGTCTGTAAACACACTAACTGAAACAAGCTGATGTCCAGAGCAGACAGATCTACACACAGAGAAAAACAGATGAGCAGGCGCCTAGGAACCGAAGAAAAAGGAGGAATGATAAAAACACAACAATCAACTGTGGGTGAATTCACAGTAGCTGCAAGTTGTAGACTTTAAGTTGGTAATTCATAGTGGTATAGTGGTATGGGAATTATTAACTCAACAAAACTGGTTCTTTCTTAAAATTAACTATACTCAAACTTATTTATCAATAACTCAGTATCTGATACATCATTTACTATCTTGCTCCTTTATAGACCGGGAAAGCCTTGTGTCTAAACGGAACCCCAGACTCCTGCCAGCCATAAAAGCAAGGAGAGCTAAGGCTTCTAGATTTCAGCCTCCAGAAAAGCTACTGGAGTCAGAGGACCCAATGCATTTTTCTCCTAACAGAACCACATGCCAGCCAGGAGGAAAATTTGTCCTATAATCTGCTCAGGTCAGTTGTGTTTATTATAATTATGTAATTTAGTCAAGTATTACACATCAAGAATGAGAGTGAAAATGTTTTGTCTCTAAAAATAAACTTCTATGACCTAAAGGAAATCACTCTAAAACACAACTGTACAGAAAATGCCCTGACTGTATTTCAAAAGATTAGCAAATTTAAAATATTTATATATCTAGTCAAAGTGTTTAAAGTATGTACTTTCCAACTTATTTCAAACAAGTTTTCTTGTGTGTGTGTGTGTGTGTGTGTGTGTGTGTGTGGTGTCTGTGTATGTCTGTGTATGTCTGTGTGTGTTCTCACATGCACATGCGTTCACATGAGTGATTATGCACGTGCATGGAAAAGCCTGAATGACTTGACTTTGGTGTCTTCCTCGATCTCTGCAATTTACTCCCTGGCACAAGGTTTCTCTGGGTCAAGAGCTCTGTCGGTCCTGCCTGCACTAGCTCAGCAGCTCTCTCTGAAGAGTTCCTGCCTTCGCCTCCCAAGTCCTGGAATGACAGTGGTCCACACCTTCCCTACTCTGAAAAGGGCGCTGAGATCCAAACTGTGATCCTCAGGGTTGCCTGGCATGCACTTTATCCTCTGAGTCACCTCCCCAGCCCCTTAAATAGTAAGTTTTCTGCTAATAATCAACCTCCAGCATATTAGGCAACAAATATTATATGAGAAAAGCCTTTGAAGTTATGGGGGGGGCTGCTTTAAAGATAGGAAGTCATTTGCCCCGGGTAGGCCTCAGCTTCGTTATGTATGTCCTGGAGATCGGCCCTAGACCCCTAAATCCACCTGTCCTCACTTCACCGTGCCTAGCTGTATAAGTTATTTTTCTAAGGAACTAATACAGAGACTAGGCAAGATAGCTCATTTAGCAGTCAAGAACACTGCCTGCTCTTGCAGAAGACTCGGGTTCAAATTCCAGCAGCCTCATGGCAGCTCACAACTGTCTGTAATTTTGTCCACAGCCTCTTCTGGCCTCACTGACAATTCACGTACATGGTGCACAGGCACATATGAAAGCAAAACACCCATACACATAGACCAAAAATAGATGAATCTTGCTTTAAATGGACGAACACATGTTACTCTTACTCTACAGAGTACCCTCTGAAGACACCTAGCTTGTCAAGTCTCCACACCCACTGCACCCCATCATCTCAACGACACTCCAGCGCTTCAATTGGATGCAGCGGTCCAAGGCCAACCCCACTTGGTCAACTCGGACCCCTGGAGTTCCCCCTTCCCAGGCACTTCACCCCCTAATCCTCCTTTTTCCAAAGCTAAACTGCATCTCACCTATATATTCAGGTGACCGTTGTATCAAAATGAAAACAAAGGCTGCAAAACTGGAAAATCTCCCTCAGTCATTTACACTCACGTATGAACTCCATGGACCTCATCTCCTCCTAGGACCACACATCTCCACCTCCCTCTTTTTAAAAAAATTATTCTTACACTTATTATTTGTTATTAATAATTCTTACAATTATTATTATTGTGGGTTGTTTTTGTTGTTGCTGAGGAAGACACTCCCTCCCTCTCATATGGGTTTCAAGGTTGTAACCCCAGTCATCAGGTTTACCTGATGAGCATCGATAGCCTGCCTTTCTTAATCAACCTTCATGAGCTGCAAGTCGCAGTGCTTAGAATACTGAAACAGAAAATACTCTTCCGCTTGACCACAACAGAAGGCTATGTGGGAATCCTACTTGGTCTCTGCCCTCCCTTCTTTGGGACCTTACTGTATCTCAAGCTTTGCTTCCTAAGGCACAGTTCTGCCTGCAATACCTACCAGACAGTAGGGGACCGCACTGCTCTGGGAGTCAAGATTGTAATGAAGAAGACAAAACCACCAACCTATGTCCCTAATGTTCTCTCGACTCCGCTTCATACAAAATGTCTCACACGGTCCTACACCTCCATCGGCCAGCCCCTTTCTGCGATATGGAATGTCCTGCCTTTGTGTCTATGAACTGAAACACTTCTAAAAATGTTTTCAAAGTAGAAAGCCACTTACCCACTCAAGAGCCTTAGGCTTCTCAACTGCAAAATGAGAACAATGCCTTTAAGGGCTATTTCATGAAGATTCCAAAGGACTGCAAAAGTACCCTGAGGATTTAGGGTAAACTTAGAACAATAGCTGGCAGGTGTCACTCAACACTTCTGTGTTGTTGTTTCAGTGAGCACAATGAGAACCCAAGAAATATTTTCTCAATTGACAGAACAATAGAAAATGCCTTTTCCAGCCACACTGTACTTGGCTCTCCAAAGAACAGTGTGTTGCTTGACACCTCAGAGAAGGAAAGAGAATTTCCAATGGAGCTTTCATCTTGTGGGAATCTCACAGACCCACTATGCCAGAACCCACTACTTGATGGCTCTTGATTCACTCATACATATGGAAAACAAGAAGGGGTGGGGGGAATCTGTGTGTGTGTGTGTGTGTGTGTTTATGGTGTGATGGTCATGACATGTCCTCTGCCATCCTACCTGTTTTCTAGCGCACACAGGATATTCACACCCTTGTCCAGTCACCACCATCATCAGGCTCCAGCTCTCTCTACATCTTGCAAAACTCGGTACCCATGACACAGTGATGCCCCATCACCCTGGCCTCTTCCAGCCACCCACCCACTTGCTGTCTCAATGAACTGATGACCTGGTATCTCATACCACTGGAATCACAGCTACCTGCCCTCTGGGGGTCTGGCTTATTTCACCAAGCACAATGTCTGTTACTTTGCTTTTCAATAAGATCTTCAAGGACACGGATTAAGTACACTGTAACTGACGTATATTACTGGCACTGCCCTGAAGATCTGGATGACTCAGACAAAAGGGGGGGGGCTATCCCTCACTTGGCTGTGAGTATTGTGCCAGGTACTCTGGTAGGTGCATTTCCCACGCCTCTTAATTAAGCCCACACAACTCTAAGGAGGTAGTTACTGTGAGTCTTAATCAACAAAGAGAAGAGGGGTTCAGAAGAACTCGCAATGTGAGCCAGGCCACTACTTCCCATCCCGTTTTCATCGTGGGGCGTTTATCACTAGCTGACCCAAGCTTGTTTACATTTATGTATTCCATTCCGTGACTGTCTGCATTGAAAGCCACTGTCACCTTAACCCACCCACGGTGGGCGGGGTGGAGATCAGAAGACACATCAGCACAGAGTGAGGTCACAGGAGACTGTGTCACGTGTCTGTTACACATAGGTGCTCTTTGAATACTCACATCTCCACCATTCAGGGGTCACAAACGGATGGCAAAAGTGTGTCTATGGACTGCACAGCTTACAACCCAACATCCCCACTGGCCCTTCTCAAACTCTCGTCCATGAATGCTTTTCTTCGGTGCTCAGAAAGCAGATGGCATTATTGCTGCCAGACATATTTAGGGTTTGTTCCTGGATACAGATTCAGAGACCATAAAACACAAAGAAGATAAAAGCCTAATCCAGAAATCCAGTGTTTTAGAAAGAGAAACAATAAACTTATCACCTTGGTTTTCTGAGAGAGAGAGAGAGAGAGAGTGTGTGTGTGTTTGTGTGTTTGTGTGTGTGTGTGTGTGTGTGTGTGTGTAGCCCTGGCTGTCCTTGAACTCACTTTGTAAACCAGTCTAGCAGCAAACTCACAGAGATCCACCTGCCTTTGCCTCCCAAGTGCTAGGATTAAAGGCATGTGCTACCATCACCCGCCTAAATTTTTGTTTTTAAACAAATTACCTGAAGGCTCTCATTTTTAACTCAGGGTGACAGATCCGACTGCATCTATACACTCAAGTACATTTCTCACATTGTTATGGTTTGAATCTCAAATAGCTCCCAGGAGCTCAAGTTTTGGACTTTTGTTCTCCAGTGGGTGGTGTTATTTGGGGAGGTTGTGGGGTCATTAGGAGATGAAGTCTAACTTGAGGAAAGAAATCACTAGAAGTGGGCCTCACGGGGTCATCACCTGGCCCCTGACCCCTGTCAAGCTCTCTGATTCCTGGTCCACTGTGATCCAATCAGTCCCTGCCGTAGACTCCGAGCACCAACAAGTGAGCTGCCACCCCCCTGCCCTCCCCACCGTGATGGACTGCAACCCTCTGTGACTAAAAGTAAATGTTTCTGTTTCAGGTTGTGGTCAGAGCAATGGAAAAGTAACTGTGTAAATAATACTACGTATGCAAAACTACGCATTTTCCCTTTTCCTTTGGACTGAAGCATCCTACATTGCCCATTTTCTTCCTTACAGTTAATTAAAACTCCTTATTACTTTTGAAAGTCATTAAAAACTAAATACCTACTTCTAACTCTCTCAATGTATCTTTCTTCCCAAGCTAATGATGTGAACTACCTCCAGAACGTAAAATGGTCTGGAAAGGAGCTGGGTTTTTCTAAGGTCTTCTAATAGATCCCTGCTTACAATCTGCATGTCCCATTAAACTGTTGTTTTCAGAAAGTAATTTCTTTTGATCAAAGTATGAAAAATTCTAGTCAGTTGAAAGAAAAAAAAGTACTGTGTTCACAAAATAACTTTATCCTCATTCATGCAAGAAGCCAGCAGTTTCCTTTCTGTGGGAAACAATAGGCCTTGGGAAACACATTCCCTGTTCAACGTCTTTGGCATTTTCCACACACAATTGGTTCAACTTCCTAATAATCACCATTTACCAGAAATGCGAAAGATAAAATCTATCACGATACACAATGAGACTAAGCAAGCCAAAAGGAGAAAGAAAGAAAATCGCAAAGGCTCCCTGAAGAAAGCCAGGGGAGTCAATACTCCCGAGCCAACACAAACATCCCCCAGCTACCTTTTAAGACCGAGAATGGCAGTCTCAAGGTGACAAAAGTCTCATTTTTTTCTTCCTTCTGAAGGAGGAGGGTCACACCCATTAGCACACCCACATCTTCTAACATCCCCTCTACCATGAGCGAGTAGGGGAAGCCCCTCAGTTACTTCGTCATTTTTGTCTCCTTCTAAGATAAAAGCCCTCCAAACAGTGGTCTCTTCATCCTCTCCTTCTCGGTCTCCTTCACCTGTCTGGCCTGTACTCCCAGGAGCCGCTGAACGCTCTCCACAGCTCCTGAAACTTGGGTCAGAATCCAGCCCGAATCTTCAGTGCACTTAAGGGCAGAGTGTCTCCCTCCATATCTTAAAATACTCTCTCACTTGGACTATAAGATGCCACACGCTCTCCTAGCTTTATTTTGCCTGCTTTGTGAGACAAGGACCTTGCTATGTCGGTGGTGTTAGCTCCCTCCATCCGGCTGCCTTAGCCTCCAGAGTACTGGGATCAGCCTCATAGCACTGTTTTCTTCCTCTCCCCAGGCACCCTTCCTCCGCTTCAGGCCCCACCCTCCTGCCCACTGACATTACCTCTGAGACCAGCTCCCCAGAGGGCTCACATTCAAATCTGCCTATGCCAGCACAGAGCTGCTATCTGGGACTCAGGCCTCCCTCTCCTCTGATACCAGCCTCGCAAATGCATTGCCCATTGGACTCACCTAAGGGATCCCAAGCTCAACTCTCCCTGTACCCAAATCTTTGCCTGTCCCTAGTGTGATGCTTGGCAAACACCGCCATGGCTCCTCGAACAGTACCTCTCGTAGCCCTGACATTAAATCAGCATCTTTCCCAAACCTGGCCATTTCTCTCCACGGCTGCTGCTACCTCAGTCACTGCCACTGTCCTCTCTGGCTCAAACCCATGCTTAACACTGTCAGCTTCGTGGTTCACAGACATGAGGAAACACATGAGCTCTCTCTTTCCCCTACTCTAGCCATAGCCAGCTTTCCAGGTAAAACAAATTTCCACAGGACGCGCCTGTGCACATGCTCCCTCCATTCATCCAGACCATGCAAACGCCACCTCCCCAAAGAGGCCACATGGACACCCCTATCCAAACTAACTGCTGCCCACCATGCTCTCAATAACCTGACTTTTCTACAATGTCTACACTTGCCCACCTGATGAAGCAGACACTCCCAAGACAGCCATTAACCACCATGGACGCATTTCCTTACTCCAAGGACCCAATTGCTGCTTAGGTAAACCCTGCCGGTGATGACACTGACTTTGAAAACATCCAGTGTCTTGCTAATGTTTTACACAATAAAATAAATACTGAATATCAGCAAAGCTCTGCATTTCCATTGGGCTGCTTCTGAAGCACACTAGGTGGCACAGAGAAACTGAAAAAGAGCTGAGCTTGTCTGGAATCTTCAATGTCACTGTGTGCCTCCTCTCTCCCTACGCAGTAACTCAGTCAAGCTACATGCAAACAAGCTTTAAAGGGAGAGAAGCCCTCAGAGGACGACCTAAGGCAACCTTGTTTCCTGTTCCAATGCCTGCCCCAGTGACTGCCATAAAAGAAAATATCCAAGCAGCTTAACAGTTAGAAAGGGAAATGCCCTACTTTGCACCTAAAGTTGGGTTTGTTGGGGTTTTTTGTTCTTTGCTTTCACATTTATTTATTTTTGGGGGCCAGGGGCACATGCACACCATGGCTAGGTGTGATGCTCAGAGAGCAAATTGTGATTCTTTCCACCATGTGGGTTCCGCAGATACAACTCATGTCCTCAGGCTTGCCAGCCAGTGCCCTTAGATGCTGAGTCACCTCACTGGCCCCCAAATCATGAATTTCTACAAAAGTACAAAAAGGTAAGAAGGGGTGGGGGGAGAGGTAAGCTCCGCACCGGCCAGGCAGTTATTGTCTGCTAGCCTCCTGCCAGTTCACACTGCTAAGAAGAGCCCCCAAAGAAAACAGTCCACGCCCAACCCCTCCCTCCAGTACAGACAGCAATCTTCAATTGATGTGTCTAGCCCTGAGAGAAAGAAGTAATTCCAGCTTCGTCAGAGCCAAGCAACCTCACCAGCGCCAGTTAAGGTGTGTGAGGGACACTCACTCACAGTGTGAGGAGAGGGCTGGGCAGCTCGCCAGCGCCAGTCAAGGAGTGTGAGGAGAGGGCTGGAACAAAGAAAAGGCCAGCAAATGTTTAACTCGGGTAGCAGTGGCTCTCAAAGGCGTGAGGGTAAAAACATCTGCTTTCTAAGGCAGCTGTTCCTTTGGGGGATGACCAGGATGGTGATTAAAACCACAAATAAGGGGGCTGGAGAGTCGGGGACTGCTCTTCCAGAAGACCTATTCCACCACACACCTGGCAGCTCACAACTCAAGTCCCAGGGGACCCAACACCCTCTGCTGGCCTCTTCAGACACCAGGCACATGTGCCCAGCCATACATTCATACACAATAAGATTAAAAATAAATAAATAAATAAAATAAATGAATGAATGGATGAATATGCAAAGGAGGGCTGGGAAGGGGCTTGCTATCTATGTCAAGACCTGGGGATGGCTCAGCTGGTAAAATGCTTCTCATGTAAACATAAGGGCTTGAGTTTTAGAAGCCCAGAACCTACCTAAGAAGCTGAGCGCTGTGGTACACCGCTCTAATCCCAGTTCTGGGGAGGCAGAGAGACGGGTCCCGGAGCTCATGGGTCAGCCAGCCTTGCTAAATTGGTGAGTCCTGGGCACTGTGAGAGACCCTGTCTCAAAAAATAAGGTTGACAGCAACTAAGAAAGACACCCAGTATTGGCTTCCGGCCTCCCATACATTCAGCATACACACATACACACACACACACACACACACACACACACACATACATACATATATATATGTAACACAAACACCAAGATAAAAACTTAGCAAAAGATTTGTTAAATGTTAGTGATCAACTATAAGGTGACTCTTGGTAACATCTCTTTCAGTGTTGTTGTTTTCTGGGAGGTTTCTGTGGGAATACTTTATTTCATTACATAGCAGACACTGACATAATTGGATTGTGCTATCCAGCAAATAACACCAAGGCCAGCTAACCAGGAGTCCCAAGCTGGTCTACAGCAGGGAATAACTGAGAATATCCAACCATATCAATTGTCATAAAGACAATATTTTAGATGGGAAGGAGGTCTAGGAGCCAAGTCCTGGGGCACCTAGCATGATGAAGAATAAGAACCAGGAAAGAAAGCTGAGGACAAGCCAATGACAGTCAGAGGCAATCCTTGACAGTGTGGAGTTCTGGAAGCCAAGTATTTCCAGCTAATATGGCTAGGGTTTGTCAATTTGACAGGTTCCAAAATCACCTGGGAGACAAGTCACCAGGCACACCTGGAAGTCTCTGATTGTGACTCTGGAAGATCATCTTGATTAGATGGGAAGCCACACAAACTCAGTCCATTTAACAGGCAGGGAAGCTTATGGTTCAGAATGGTTTGAGGCTGGTCCACGTTAAAGCTTCTCCCTGGAGGGGTGAAAGGACAAAGGCGCCCTCCGCCATAATTCTTCCAACTTTTCTCTGTCAGACCTCTTAAAAACACCTGTGTGGTGGCTAGTTTTATGTGTCCGTTTTTGGCTAGGCATGGTGCCAAGGTGGTTGAACATGTTTAATATGAGATTAATATATAAATTAGTAGACTAAGGAAAACAAACTGTGAGTAATTCCGATTACTCAGAAGGCTGACTCAAGAGTTTCACAAGTTTAAGGCCAACCTAGAAAAGATATGGAGACCCTTATCTCAAAACAGGCAAACAAAACCCAACAGCCTCCAAACTATGAGTGAGCTACATCCTATCAGGTAAAACCTTGAATGGAAAAACACCAATCTTTCAAGAAAACTGTTAATTTGGCCAGCAGACCAAATTACAACTCCTCTCTGGGTCTCCAGCCTGCCAGTCTACTCTGCAGACTGCAGACTTGCCAAGTCTCTACAACCATGGAGCCAATTCCTTAAAATTTAAGAACTCCCAGACACTCTCATGTCTGTCTGCCTTCCTCTATCTGCATGGACGCACGCACGCATGCACACACACACACTGACTCCGTAGTTTAATTGCTCTAGCAAACACTCACTAATACTAATACTAGTCCAAATTAGTACCTAAGAAGGATTTTTGCAACTAACCAGACAATAAGTATACTAAGAATATGAAGAGAGTCTATGACTCAATTTCTGAGACATAACAGAAATTAGTAGGAAGGAGAGATGACCACTAATGGGTAAGGGATTTCTTTAAGGGATGATAAAAAAGTTCTAAATGTTTTCAAATTTAGGGGTAATGTAAATGTTCAAAAACCCATTGGAGGGCATGCTTTTTAAAAGACTTATTTATTTTTGGGTGTATGAATGTTTTCTCTGCATGTGCACCACATACATGCAGTCGTCGGGGAGGTGAGAAAAGGGTGCTGGATCCACTAGAACTAGAGTTACAAGTGGGTGAGACACAATATGGGTGCTGGGAACCCCGAACCCAGGTCCTCTGTAAGAGCAGCAGATGCTCTTAACGGCTGAGCCATCTCTGCAGCCCTGGATGACATACTTTTAAAGAATAGTTTTATAGTACATGAATTACACCTCAATAAAGTTGTTGTACACAAGGGAGGAGAGAAGGGAGGGAGGAGAGGAGGGAAGGAGGGAGGGAGGGAGGAGAGGAGAGAAGGAGGAAGAAGGACAGGCCTGTGAAACTAACAAGCATCATAAATAAGAATGGCAAAATGTCAGCCCCTTCACATGTTAATTAGTGTTTACATGTTCAAAGTCATTAAGTTATATAGAGAGCCTCAAAGAATCTTAGAGAATAGAATAACAAAGAAAGCCAACAAATTAGTTACATGTGCCTGGCTTTAGAAAAAAAAAATCAAAGGCTGCAGAACAAGGAGTTACATAAAAGCTATGCCATCTGAGAGAAGAGCTGCAGGGGCAAGGCCAGCATGGAGGTGTACCACTGGATGCCAACATGCAGCAGAGAGACAGAAAACCCATGGTAAAGACGCCAGCCTGGACAACACGGTGTGTCCCCCAAAAGCATGTATAAATGAAAAATATCATGCACACACACTACGTTGAGTGTGTGCTTTGACCTAGAAGTGAAACAAAGTGTGGGATGTAAAAACTTTGACTTGCATAATTCTATCCATTGCAAACGTCCATCCCACACTTAGGCTAATTACAGGGACCATTCCAAATAGTGGAAGCTTCTCACTATACTTACAAAATGCTATTATGTGCAAAAGATTAAAATATTAATATGCTATGAAATCCTCAATAGCTCCAACCTACATGATAAGAACTGTGTGCTAAATAATATAAAGAAATTGTTTTGTGATGTGTTTGGTAGCAGCAGTGAACCTTGCTGCCCTCCGAGAGATACTTTTAAGCAGTAACACATTACAAACAGTGCACACAAACACACATACACACTCAGCACACACAGATACACAATACAAAGTGGAGACAATGGGTAACGGAAGAAACAGGAAGTTAAAACACAGAGAAATCCGGTATGGTGACACCAAAAAAAAAAAAAAAAGTGCCTAAGTGTGGAACGGTGAGAATTAAGATCTGATTTTGCGAGAACCAAATCATGATGAAAGTGGGCTGTGTGTGTTCAGGGATCTGGACCAACAGCATCAGAGAGCTTTTAGGCAGGCCAGCAGTAGCAGTCATAATCAAGTTTTCAAAAGTCACTCTAAAGTGGCAGGTAGCAGAGGAAGGAGAGACTTCTAGACGTGTTCTAGGTGCCGGAAGTGATGCTAGCTAGAATGACATGACGAGGGAGGGAAACAGACTGAGAGACCAGAGATGACCAATTAAAAGAGAACAGGCAGAAGCAGAGAATTCTTAGTGTCAGGGAGGAGATTAAAATCTACAGTCATTTAAAAAGAGGCAATTCAGGGTTAGGGATTTAAGCTCGGTGGTAGAGTGCTTACCTAGCAAGGGTAAGGCTCTGGGTTTGGGCCTCAGTTGGGGGTGGGGGGAGGCACTTTGGATCCCTACAAGATCTGAATCAAGTACACTGTCGACTAGAAACTACAAGTATTGAAGTGTAACATGAGGGCTGGCTCGCTGGGGTTACTGTCCTGCCCAGTACACAGCCAGCAAGCCCCAAAGAAAATCACACAGAGAGTCTACATTAGGTTATTAACTGATTGGCCCATTATCTCAGGCTTCTTACTAGCTATTATAACTTATATTAACCAATCTATGTTAACCACATGGCTCGTTACCTTTTCTCAGCTGGGCAGCTTACACTGTTGCCTCCTTGGTGATCTGCGCAGGAATGCCAGGGAAGCTTCCTGCTTCCCAGACTTTCTCCTCGCCCTGCCTCTACTTCCTGTCTGGTTGACCCGCCTATACTTCCTACCTGGCCAATCAGCATTTACTTAAAACTTGATTGACTGAACAGACAAGTCTCCTGCACCATTGAAGAGAATTAAATTTATAAGAAATTGTGAAGAAAATAATTAAAAGAATTTGAATGACCTCAACACAAAGAAATTACATTTGAGCTGATGGATATGCCAGCTAGCTGGAGCTGACCATTGTATATTAAATATCTAGTGAAATGTCAGGTGGTACCTCCATAAATACACATGTAATTACAATTTTATCTAACTTATTTTTACTTTATTTTGTAGGTGCACACATACATGTATGGGGCATGCATGTGTCACAGTACACACATGAAGGTCAGAGGACAGCTTGCGTAAGTTGGTTGTCTTCCATCACGTGGGTCCTGGGGATCAAACTCAGGTCATCATGTCTTTTCGCCATGGAGTCATCTGACCAGCCCAACCATTATGTTTTAATGTACTATATTCATTTTGTTTGACCATTTTCTTGAGACAGGATCTCAATGTGCACTTTAGGCTGGTCTCAAATTTATCATCTTCCTTCCTGAGCTTCATGAATGTGCCACTATGCCTGCTTTTTAAAACAAACAAACAAATAAACAAAAAACAAAACCACAGTGTCTTGATATGGAACCTAGGCTGGTCTCAAATTCACAAGCCTCTGGCTTCACATTCCTGAGTGCTGGGATTTCAGAAATTCACATTATCTGCTGTAAGTGGATTTTAAATCATGAAGAATTTTTTGTTTGTTTGTTTGGTTGGTTGGTTGATTGGTTGGTTTTGGTTTTTTCGAGACAGGGTTTTTGTGTTGCTTTGGTAACTGTCCTGGAACTAGCTCTTGTAAAGCAGTCTGGCCTCGAACTAACAGAGATCTGCCTGCCTTTGCCTCCCGAGTAGACTAAAGGCATAGCAAAAGTACACATATTACACTGGTGTTTTTCCCTCACCGTTGGTACCCAAGTTAGGAGGCACAGCAAAAGGAACTGGATGGCTCCAGTACTAACTGGTCTAATTTGAACAAAGGACAGAGGAAAGGCCAGGCAGTGGTTTTAAAATAGGTCTGCAGATTCTCTGATGCTCCTGGGAAGGAGGGGGACCCTTTACCCCTCCCCTTCACTGAGGCATAAGGAGGTCCGCTCTGAGGCACAGCAGAAAAGGCCACACTTAGCAACTGACAGTCTAAGGCACCATTCTGGAGGCCAGGCGCCTCCATGGGAGTCCTGCTCTTCAGAGGCCATCCTGTGAAGAAATCACGGGAGGGGACCACTCATGGGTCCCAGTTGTGTGAATCTTCCAGCCAGTGCCATGTGAATCCCCCCACACACACACTGTCTTGCAGGCAGCCAGCCACAGAGGGAATCTAAAAGAGGAAGGCCTGGCTGAGCTGAGGCAAACCTTGTATCTGTGAGCAAAATAAAAGACTGTTGTTTCAAACCACAGCTTTTGGGTGGGTTTCCAACCAGCACTACTGATACCACAGAAAGGTCAACTGCCGAACCAAGTAAAATCATCCCCTGACCGGACAATGGGGGAAAAGCTGGTGAGAGCTCACGTAGGGAGGGAGAGACAGAAAGGATGTCCGTAAGCGGGGGCAGTGTGGGTATAAGGGAAAGTGAAGGAGAAAGGATACTGAGTTTTCTCTCACAAATATACACACACCCCAAAAAAATAATTCAAGGGAGAAAGTAAATAGCATCCTTGATTTCTAAGTCAAATGTGGAGAACTTCAAAACTCACCAAACCTGACAATGCTGGAGATCACTTTAAAGGGCTGCTTTTTTTTTTTTTACTTTATTCAAATTTCTTTATATATTCTTCAGATTAAAAACAGTTCGCATCCTTCTTCCTGATGTCTAGATGTGGCTGCTATCTAAGATCATCTCATTAACCAGCAGATAAAACACATGAATCAATGAAGAACCATCCTCCCAGCATCTTCCTCTGTGCTGAGGTTCTTGCCAAGAAGCAAGGGGCCCCTCAGCTGCCTCAAATTCCAGCTGTTTCCACCCCATCTGAACAAGTCATGTTTACATCTTGGGCTGCCATTCAAGCAAGAGGGAGACACTGTTTCAAAGTTTGTTTAAAAAAATTATTATATTGTATTTCAAAGACAATGAAACTATAACACTAGTCTTCTCATTAATAAGTGACTTGTATCAAAAGGAGATGCTAAAGGCTGGAGCCAAGGCTCAGTGGGTAAAAGTGCTTGCTCCAAATGTTTCAGGAACAGAGTTCGAATCTCCAGCACTCATCTAAAATCTGGGAACACAGCATAAGCAACCATCTGCAAGCCCCAGAGTCCCTGCGGAGAGACAGGGGAGAGACAGGAGGCAGAGAATCCTTTCTCCCCAAGGCCACGGGCTAGGGAGCCTGCTGTATGTAGTGGAACAACAGAGACCCTGTCTCAAGACCACAAGGTAGGAGGCAAGGACCAACACCCAAGGTTGTTCTCAGACCTCCATATGCACGCCACACACTGTGGCAAACGTGCATACATTCATAGTCTCTCCTCCCCCATCCCTCTTCTCTCTCAAATAAAGGACCTTCTAAAGAAGTTTGTGCAGATGAGAACATTCTTAAAGACAACACAGAGGAAGGACTGGGCATTCACTCATTCAGATTACTAAGCACCAATTATCCCGCCACCCATTCTCCCTTCCTTAGCAATAGGCCACTGGAGCTTCTGCTACAGACATGGCTGTCGACCCAAAGGTTACATTTCCCAGCTTTATCTCTAACTGGCTGTGATGGGATGAGCACGTGCTACTCAGGAGGATATAAGAAACGTGGTGGGCCATTCTAGAAAGGCATGTGTCCTAGTTTGGGTTCTATTACTGTGACAAAACACTGACCAAGAGCAGCTCAGGGAGGAAAGGGCATCTTCCATTTTCAGGTCAGCATTTAGGGAGGGAAGTGCAAGAACCAGGAGGCAGGAACTAAAGCGGGAACCATGAAGGAGATGCTGCTCACCAGCTTGCTCCAGGCTCACAGTCTACCTTTCTTTTTATTTTATTTATTTATTTGGTTTTTCAAGACAGGGTTTTTCTGTGTAGCACTGGCTGCCTTGGAACTGGTTATGTAGAGTAGACTGGTCTTGAACTCAGAGATGTCTGCCTCTGCTTCTCAAAGGTATACACCACCCCAGGCCAGCTTACCTTTCTTACAGAGCCCAGACCCACCTGCTCAGGAATGCCACCCCACCCACAGTGGGCTGGGTCTTCCCACACTGATCGGCAAGCAGGAACATGTCCCAGAGATGTGCCCACTGGAGGCACAGGCCAATCTGATGGAGGCAATTCCTCAGTTAAGATTCCTTCTTCCATCTCCTGAATAGATTGGGAGCATGGGGACCATGTGAGAAGGTAGAAGAGGGGAGAGGAAGAAAGGGGAGCAGAGAAAAAATATATAGCTCAATAAAAAACAAATATATAAAGGAATGAAAATAAAATCAGATAACTCCTGGAAAAAAAAAAAAAGATTCCTTCTTCCGAGGTATGTCTAGGTCTGTGTCACGTTGGCAAAACAAACAGTGACAGAGTGTATGTGTGTTCCTAGCCTGGGCCTCTTCCTCCTCCTCACCGAACACTTAGAACTTCAGGCGAGAAAGGCACACATCGACTCCATCAGAGTCCTCCCATCCAGGTCTGGCCCATGCATGGCTTATGCAGCACACGTGGAAAACACATGCCTGTCTTATTCAAACCACACACATACATAACACATATGTAACATCAGCTAGGCGTCGGGCATTGCCACAGCAGTGGAGATGTAGGAAGAGCATGCGAAATGAAGACCTCTACACTTCCTGTAGCTAACAGCTGAAGAGCAGGAGACAGTAAATCATAGGTAAGTAGCTGGAGCATAAGAAACTGAGGAAAAAAAGAGAGAGTAGGAAAGAAACATAGCAAAAAAGAGAAAGTAGGAAAGAAAGCAAAAAAGAGACAGTAGAAAAGGGTCACAGCAAGCAGGAGCTACGGTCAGTCAACCTTACATGGGAATTTACAGGGAAGGTGATGCTTGAGGCAAGAGTCAGAAGATTCTAGTGTGGAGAGACAAGACATGCCAGGGCCACTGCATGCTACTGTTGGAACCCTGCAAAGAGGGACAGAAACACCAAGGCAGGCAGCCTTGTGGCCAGGCGGTTCTCTGTGATGGAAGCCTTAGTGCAGGTCTTGCCCTTCAGCAGAAGGAACTACTCTCTGACTCAGCCAACCGCAGTTAAGCCGGCTTCCCTAGAAACACCCAGGCCCGGCGGCGGTTTCCTGGGCAGCACTGCTCAAATGACCCTACTAGTATGGTGGTCAGGGAGGGCTCTTCTGCTGGAATCCTGAAGTTATGCTCACGGACTGTCATTGAGGATAAGGACTTCAGCAGGGCACACCATTTAGGTGGGCGAATGAAATCGAGGCCAGCCTGGTCTACATAGTGAATTTTAGGACAGCCAGGACAGGGAGATCCTTTCTCAGATAGAGAGGCAGGCAAACAAGACAGGTGACAGATGGGTGGATAGATAGAGGATAGGTAGGTTGGCAGGTAGGGAGGGAGAGAGGGAGGGAGAGAGAGAGAGAGAGAGGCAGGCTGGCAGGCACAGAGATGATAGAGTTCCCATGAGCCTTACAGATTAATTGACCTGGGTGCCCTTCATTCTTTTCCCTCAAGCTTCAGCTGAAGAAGTCAAATCCATGCCTGGCTGTGCCCTCTGTGCGATATTTAGTCTCTGTGCAGCCTGTTACAAGGGCCGATGAGGAGAGAGAACACTGGAAATGGAACATCCTCAAGTAAACCCGCCAAAAGCATGTGTTGCGCCCTCCAAAAGTGCTGCTACTAAAGTGGCCCAGGCAGGCAAAGAGTGCGCCGTGCACCAGGATGGTAGCCACAGAGACGGCAGAGAGAAGAAACAACATGTAATTTTAAAAAATAAAGGATGAGTCTACAAGATCTTCCAAAAAAGCTAAAACAAAAGCTGTGAGGAAGCTGCGTGAGAAATGTCCTCATGGGACCACGTTAAATTAAACACGTGGTTGGTGGCGCTGTTCAGGGAAGTGTGCCACTGGGGGGGGGGGGGTGCCTTGAGGGAGTTACAGCCTCACCGCACTTCCTGTCCTGACTTCTTTCCCTGTATGGATGAAATGTGAGCGGGCAGCTTCATGTTGCCAAGCCTGCCACTAAGGACTCTCCTCTTGGAATGGTGAACCAAATTAAACTCTTCCTT
>JAQHUG010000109.1:2702585-2707404 GCA_028555095.1 Dicrostonyx torquatus
ACTGATTGACTCTTAGTGTACAGTGTGAGGCAGGGGTTCAAATCCATCCTTCCAACATGGAATCCAGGGTCTCAGCACCATTTGTGGGAAAGACTATGCATTCCCTCACTAAGCACCTTATTAATGAATAAATAACAAAAACATGGCCCATAAATGTTAACCATTAAAAAGGTCTCTATTTAGTGATCTAAATAGATCACTGTGTTGCATTGAGGTAAAATTCACATCTTTAGGACTGGAGAGACAGCTCAGTGGTTAAGAGCATTAACTGCTTTTTCAGGACTTGGGTTCAATTCCCAGCACCCACATGGAGCTCACAACCATGATCTGACACCCTCATACAAACATACATACATGCAGGCAAAACACCAATGCACTTAAAAATAAATAGTTTGTTTTTAAAAATCCTCCTCTCTAAACAGACAGCCAAGCTATCTCCAAACAAGAGTGCACATACCTCTTCCAAAAACCGACATTCTTGGGGGCTGGAGAGATGGCTCAGTGGTCAAGAGCACTGACTGCTCTTCCAGAGGACCCAGGTTCAATTCCCAGCACTCACATGATGGTTTAAAATCACCTGTTAACTCCAGTCCCTGGGGATCTGATGCCCTCTTCTGGCCTCTATGAGTACCAGGCATGTACATGTACATGGTGCAGGTAAAAACCCCAAGCACAACAAATAAATAAATGAATAAAAGCAGAAAAAAAATCCTTTTTTTTTTTAAAAAAAAAAAAAAAAACGACATTCTTCCTTCTCGACTAATACCCAGTTGATAAAGGCCATCCCATAATGTTTTCCATTAAAGCTGTGCTCAATCCAGGTGGGAACCTGTAGCGCCTGAGAGTCCCCCTTGCTCATCACTGCTCTATCTGCCACGTGTCTTCTGCTAACAGCCCTGTCAAAGACTTTATCACCTTGCTAACAATATTTCGGTGCCCACCATCCACAGTATTGGTTTAAATAACTGTTTTCATTTCTTTGAAGTTTATACCTAGGAATAGGGTTATCTGGGGCATGAGGGAAGTCCACGGTGAGCCGTCTGAGGGAACTCAGAGCCAGTTCCCCACAGCAGCTAGCTGGACCATCCCCCATTTCCACAGCAGCTGATAAGGGTTTAACTTCCCTGTCTTCTCATCAACACGGTGTTTTCTGTTCTCTGGCCCATTTGGAGATGCTACCTCTATGCAGGATACCAGTCGTGTACAGCACAACAGATGAATGATGGAACACAAGCCCTGCCCCTCCTCCCCCTTAGTCCCCATCACCGCTCTGTGCGCCCTCTGGTAGGCGCTTTGTTTTCTAAGTCCACACTGGGCTTATTACAGTAATTAAATACCAGCACCATTGGTATTCAACCACATCTCCCCCACACCTGTAGCTATGCAGCTGGCCTTTGAACCCAAGTCTTTGACATTTCGGCCACGGCCGCTATTTTCAGTAAGTTAACCCCACAAAATTCACTTCACCCGAACATTTGGTAGGTAGGTACAGACAAAACACACATAATTTACTTCAGCATGACCCTAGAAATTTCTACCCACTTGTCCCCGGCTCATTACTCATGAACTTTTACAGGTGTGACTCAACTAATCACAATTTTCTCCCTAATTGTGTGGTCAGTGGCCTAGCCCATAATTGCACCAACAGCAGAGAAATACTGTTGAGTCTCTGAAGTCCAGTTACACCGTGTCTTCTGCATTCTCCTGTCTACACTTTAATACTCTCTCCAAAAAGAAGCTAATGCGACATGACTGACTTACACAGTTCATGGAGTACTTTCATTTAAAAACTGCAGTGAAGGGCTGGTGAGGTGACTCAGAATGCAAAGGCCCTGGCCTGGAGAGGGGCCTGCCAGCCTGAGCTCTCGTCCAGGATCGACAAGGTGGAGAGAGCAGACCTCCACAAGCACATTGTGGCACACATGCCTGCACACATACTCTCCCATGTCCACACACATACACAAACACAGAATAATTTCATTTAACGTTATCAAACTAGACACAATACAGAGTACCTGCGACCCCAGCTCTTGGGAGGTAGACGCAGGAGGGAACAGAAACTCAAGGTCATCCTTGACTATGCAGTGAGGTCAAGGCCAGACTATGCTACATGAGCCCTTGGCAAAATATTTTTTTAAGATAAATATTTTTGCCGGATGGTGGTGGCACACTCCTTTAATCCCAGCATTTGGGAAGCAGATGGAGGTGGAGCTGAGTGAGTTCGAGGCCAGCCTGGTCTACAAAGCAAGTTCCAGGACAGCTAGGGCTGTTAAACAGAGAAACCCTGTATATATGTTTGTGTGTTGGCGGGGGAACAGAGGTGATGGCTCAATGAGTAAAGAGACAGTGGTACAAGCATGAGGTCATGAATTTGATTTCCAGCTCCCTTGTAAAACACTTATACAAGTCTATAATCTTAGCAGTGGGGGTCAGCAACATGTCAACTGAGGAAATGGGGAGCTCCGAGTTCAGTGAGAGAGCCTGTCTGAAAAATTAAGTGGGGGAACAGAGGAGCACACCCAACACTGACCTCCAGTCTCTACACTGCACACACAGGTGAGCACACCAATGCAGGTGACACACGTACAATGTAATCAACACTTTTAGCACCTAGTGAATCATATTAGATTATACTAAGTTTCAAACCATACTGAAATGTTATAGTACCAAATGTAACAATTAAAAAGCAGTATGTAGGGGGCTGGAGAGATGGCTCAGTGGTTAAGAGCATTGCCTGCTCTTCCAAAGGTCCTGAGTTCAATTCTCAGCAACCACATGGTGGCTAACAACCATCAGTAATGAGGTCTGGTGCCCTCTTCTGGCCTGCAGACATACACACAGACAGAATATTGTGTACATAATAAATAAATAAATAAATGGCAGGGTGCATCCCTCCAGGGAACCCCTGGTCAAGACATCTCTATTCTACTTGAGGTTATCAAATCTTGAGGCCCTTAACTGACTACAACTTCAGTTTGTAGTTTTGTTTAATTCACAAACTTTTCCCCAGTCTTATAAAGTTCAGTAGGTTATAACTTATAAAGTTCTGAGATGTCTCAGAGGCAAAAGGCCCTTGCCACCAAGCCTAATGAACTGATTTCACTTCAATATCCAGAATCCAAGGGTAGCAGGAGAAAATCAACTCCCACAAGTTGCCCTCTGACCTCCACACACAGACCATGGCATGGGTTTTAGAGGATGAATCAACGGTTGAGAGCACTGGCTGCTCTTACAGAGGGCCTGAGTTTGAGTCCCAGCATCCACACATGGCAGCTCACAAAACCTTGTCCCATACAAAATGTAAGGCAGGGGCTGGAGAGATGGCTCAGCAGTTAAGAGCACTGGCTGCTCTTCCAGAGGACCCGGGTTCAATTCCCAGCACCCAGACTGCAGCTCACAAAACTTTCTCCCATGTGTTTACCAAAGGTAAGGCAACGTAACTGGCAAGCATCTGTGTTTCTCATAATGTGTACCATCTCCCTGAAGCCCGTTTCCCCAGCTCCTTTACTGTAAGAGCCTCACATTTAGGCATTGCTCTAGTCTGCAATGGCCTTTGCCTGAAACCTGCTGCTGCCTCCACAGCTAGCTCCTGGTGGCATTTCCCTCTCTTCGCTGCCTTAATTACATACTGTTTGAGCAGGATCCTTCCGGGAACAAATCTCCCCACTTCCTTCTAACTCTGCCACAAGGACTGATGCTTCTTCCAGCACTGAGTACCCCATGAAACCAACCTGGACCAGTTAAGAAGCAATGCCACTACCACACACACGGCTGTCCACTTCATGAGAGGGATGCAAGTGTGCTCACTGAAAGCAGGACAGGCATAGGTTTCTCCAGATAAGACAGCTCTGTGAGTCCCCCCTCACAGCACAGAAGAGACAGAGGTACAGAGCTGGAGGGAATGGGATGCTGGGGTTCAAGCAAAAGAGAGAGGGCACCCTCCCACTCTGGAAAGAAAAAATTAAGTGTGTTTGGAGCAGGCTATAGGAAGAAAATAAACTCGGGCTGAGCCCCTAGTGTGTATGAGGAGCCAAATCAGTTTCCAATAACTACACTAGGAAATCAACACAGAACTAGTATCTTTAAACAACAGAAACACATCTCAGGACTCGAGAGGACAGAATCCCAAAATAGGTCTTACTGGGCTTAAATTTGGGGTGTCCAGAGAGTCATGTTCCTAGAAGCTCTGAGGAGAACCCACTGTCCAGCCTTGACAGTGATAGAGTGTGTTGGGAATTTCTTGGTTCTCAACCTCCTCCATATTTTTTTTTCTTTCTTCTTCATTTTTTTTCCCCCAAGACAGGGTTTTTCTGTGTAACAATCCTGGTTGTCCTGGAACTCAATCTGTAGACCAAGCTGGCCTTGAGCTCACAGAGATCTGCCTGCCTCAGTCTTCCTAGTGCTAGGATTAAAGGCATGAGTCACCACTGCCTGGCCCCCTCCATATTCAAAGCCAGCCATGGGCATAGGGTCTTTGAACACTGGTTGTTGGCGTAGGCTGCTTGTTTGTTCCTGGTCACCCAGACCCAAAATAAGCACACAGAAACTGAATTAATTAAAACACTGCTTGGTCTATTAGCTTATGCATATTTCTAGCTAGCTCTTATATCTTAAGTTAACTCATTTCTATTAATCTGTGTAACATCATATGGTTGTGGTCTACCGGTAAGGTTCGGTCCAGCATCACATCTGTCTCATGCAGCCGGTGGAGGCTACTTGACTTCTCCGACTCCGCCTTCTCTCTCTCTCTCTCTCTCTCTCTCTCTCTGCTTAGAATTCCCACCTTGTTCTATTCTGTGCTGCAAGAGACCCAAAGCAG
>JAQHUG010000109.1:2707464-2724279 GCA_028555095.1 Dicrostonyx torquatus
TATCAACTTGTGGCTCTTGCAGAGGATCCAGATTTGGTTCACAGCACAAAGAGAGCAGCTACGGGCATTCCGCAACTCCAGTTCCAGAGAATCTGACACCCTCTGCTTGGCCTCAGCAAACATTGTGTGCACAAGATGCACAGACATGCATGCAGACAAATGCCCACACACACAGAATAAAAATAAATATCTTTAAAAATAAGATGGAAAATTACTTATGTTTATGTCCCTAGCATTCTTTCATACTAAACTAAATTCATGCATGAAGATCACCAAGAAATGATAACATATCAAAAAACCAAACAAAAATAGAACAAACAAGTTCTGAGAAGTTGAAATACTACAATGAAATTCATTTAAACAACAAAAAGTTCAGATTTGTGCTTTATATTTAAAAGAAGATACTGAAGTTAGTAAGATGGCTCAGCAGGTGAAGGCACTTGCCACCAGGCCTGACAAGCTGGCTTCAGTCCCCAGGACCTACATGGTGGAAGGACAGAACCAAGTCCCACAGGTCATCCTCTGACCTCCACCCACAGCAAACATAAAACACATACACACGAATTCAGTGTAAAACAAACAAATAATAAAAGATGAGGCTGTGTTGAAGTGAACAAACTTTTAATCATCTTTTAATCAACTTTTTAGACAGCCTTCAAAGAAACAAAGCAATGCCACCTTACCGCCTCCTCAGCAAGGGTGCTCTGAGGTAGGCATGTCTGACCATGACTGGTGTCTAAGTGGAGGCAGCTGTACACATCCCCAGGAAGTTGGGGAAGACAACAGCCTCGGAGTTCTGGGTTTCTTCAAAAAGGATCACTCTAAGTCATCCCCAAAAGATAAAGCAATGGGCTGGGGAGGCGCTTGAGCTGACAGAGTGCTTGCCTAGCTGGGTTTGCGCCCCAGCACCACTCAGAACTGGGTAAAGAAATGACCAGAAAGCTATGAAACTATGACCAGTGGGGAAAGACAAAAACTCCCAAAAACAGTGACATGCGCATCATCCGCCTTCAGTTGGCACATACAAAACAGTGGCTACGTCACTGAGTAAACGGCCAATGCACTCCTTAAGACAGAAAATAAGAACCGGAAGAGGTGATTAACAACATCTGTGCACCTGCTGAAGGGCAGGCCCCTTGCCCAGCAGTAGATGGCCAACACACAGTGGAACCAATGGTGTTTTTAAAGACTTTTTGTCTCATACTATTTTGTTCGGGCCTTTTTTTTTTTTTAACCTTCCTGGTCTTCCGGTTGTCCATTACGGGTTCCAGTTTTTTGTCTTTAATGGTTTGTGTATGTGTGTTTCTCGTGCTGTTTGGGGTGCTGTTGTTGCCTGTATGTTTTCTAAAGACAAGAGATGAAGAAGGCATGGAGTTCGGTGGGTGGGAAGGACCTGGGAGGACAGAAGGGCGGGGAAACTGGGATCAGAATATATTATAGTTAAAAAATTATTTTCAATTGGGTGGTGGCGCATGCCTTTAATCCCAGCATTTGGGAGGAAGAGGCTGGCAGATCTCTGTGAGTTTGAGGTCAGCCTGGTCTACAGTTACACAGAGAAACCCTGTCTCAAAAAAAAAAAAAAAAAAAAAAAAGTATCATCTGTGTACCCAAATGGTACTAAGGGCTGCCCAGCTCATCCCAACACAGACAGCAAAGGCAAGTTCATCAAGATCAAGTTAGAACTCACGGAAGGACCAACTGCCTGGAGAATGTGAGACTTACATTGCTTGTTTGATAAAAAGGAGAATTGCCAACGTGAGTCCAATACTGTTCCTAAGCAGAATGTCTTTCCCCATTATTCTCTAGGCTCAGGCAAGAGAAGGATTTTGTTTCATTGTAGAGCACCTCTTTACCTGGTGACACACATATCACATGACCTACTCCCAGGGTTGAAGCCCATTGAAAGAGACCAGAATACACAGTTACCAAAATGTTGCCTTTTATGGAGACAAAATATCCAGAACAGCCAAACATATAGACACAATGTAGATCAGGGCTGCCTAGGGCTGAGGAGCAGAATCACCATGCGAATCCAGAAAGTTGTCAAATTAACTCTGGCAATGTGGTACAAATCTGGGGGATACACTAAAGTGCTGAGTTTATTTATTTATTTACTTATTGAGACAGGGTTTCGCTGTAGCTTTGGAGCCTGTCCTGGAACTAGCTCTTGTAGACCAGGCTGGCCTTGAACTCACAGAGTTCTGCCTGCCTCTGCCTCCCGAGTGCTGGAATTAAAGGCATGCGCCACCACCGTCCGGCAAGAATTTAAAATGGGTGAATATGCCATGTGAATTAAACTTCAATAAAGCTGTTGCTTAGGGGCTGGTGAGATGGCTCAGTGGTTAAGAGCATTGCCTGCTCTTCCAAAGGTCCTGAGTTCAATTCCCAGCAACCACATGGTGGCTCACAACCATCTGTAATGAGGTCTGGCGCCCTCTTCTGGTCTGCAGACATATACACAGACAGAATATTGTACACATAATAAATAAATAAATATTTAAAAAAAAAAAAAAAGCTGTTGCTTAAATTTTGTAATTCCTGAGTCAGTGACATAGCTCAATGAGCAAAGGTGTTTGCAACCAGGCCTGGCAACACCACGAACCCGTGTGGCAGAAGAATGGAACATTCTCCCACATGTTGTCCTCTGACTTCCATACATGCACAGATTAAATAAATAACTAATTGTAGAAAATGCTTTGTAAAGCATTTGGTTACTCCACACAAATTCTTCTTTTAAGATTTAGTTTTATTTTCTGTGTGTGTTTTGCTTGCATGAATGGCAGTGTACCACATGCATGCAGTGCCTTTGGAGGCCAGGAGAGGGCGTTGGATCCCCTGGAACTGGAGTCACAGATGGTTGTCAGTCACCATGAGGATGCTGGGAACCAAACCTGGTTCCTTACTGAGGGCCACAAATGCTCTTACCCACTGGACCACCTCTCCAGCTCACCTTCAAGTTCTGACTAATCAAAATTGCGACCTTATGGTCAAGCTCTATAGGACCCACCCTCAGTCAAACTGTCCCCTAGCCTGGCTGAGCCCAGATTTCAAACTTTCACAGTTGCTTGTTTCTGAACAATTCAGCTCTTTCCCTTATGAACACAAAGGTTAAGGAGAGCTAATATGGAAGGAACCTGTGTAAAGCCAAACCCTTCACAAATAAGTCTTTGTTTGTTTTGTCTTTTGGTTTTGTTTGTTTTTTGACACAGAGTTTCTCTGTCTAACAGTCCTAGATGTCCAGGAACTCACTTTGCAGACCAGGCTGGCCTCGAACTCACAGAGATCCGCCTGCCTCTGCCTGCCAAGTGTTGGCAGTGTGCCCCTACCACCTGGCTACTTCACAATAAATTTTAACACAAACGATTTTTCAAAATTATTTTCACAGGAAAAAAAAGTCCAGCAATGTTAACAAAAGCACTGATTCATTTTAGTGTCTCGGCTTAAAAAGAACTATGCTGCTACCCCATGAGCCAAATACGAAAGGCTTGTTTAGATACAGACACAGTCACACAATGGTATTCTCTCAATGAATGGAAAGACATATCTAGGCAGAATTTCAGAAAAATCCTACCCACAGGAAACAGCATTGTTTGCAATCCCAGAAAACAAGTCAGGGCTCACAGGTTTAAAAAAAAAAAAAAAGCACCACACAGTCGAACCCACTCTCGAGAAGGCCAGATGGGGCTGCCAGGAGAGCCTGACTGTGGCCATTCAGAGCCATAACCAAAGAGGTGACTAACTGACTTAACCTAATCCTCAGTGCCAGCCCTGGCCTCCACAGCAGGCACAATTCCTCACATTTACTAATGAATGGAGACTCTCCAGGACGAGGCTACCTCTCAGCCGGGGGCTGGATTTTCTGTTTTGGAATCTTAGTGAGAACTTCTCTGCAGTCACAAAGAAGCACCTGGAACAATAGATTCACCTACTTCATCAGCCTACACCCTGCTCCCTCTCAGTGATGAGCAGCCTGAGGAGCAAAACCCCCTTCCGCGATCGGATTATGGACCAATCTGCCTTTCTCCCTGGGAGACTTCAAGAGCAAACTGTGAGCTGCAAAGCAAGTTTTAAAAGTTCTCTCTAGAGATTATGCAAATTGAAAACCACCAAGAATTTAGGCTTACCACGCACTCCAAAAAAGAGATAAATAAACACGTTCCTTAGTATTAAAAAAAAATTACAGGTAAGTATAAGCAGGTAAAAATGTTCCAGCACACTGCAGTTGGTCAGGTTGTTTTGTGTGTTTTTAATACTATGGCCACATCCTGAACACAGATATACTGATGGCAACCTTCTATTTGAGGCAAAATAAAAAAGCAAAATTACATAAATATGATTACTCTCCTTCATTCCCAATAATCACAACATGCTAAAATTTTCAAGAGAAAACATTGAAGACAGCCCTGAGGTTGCAGTAAAAGAAAAAAAGTCAGAAAAATAGACAATAACCCACTAACGAGGCTTGCGATGTAGTGCATGAGCAGTGCTGCTGGGCAGTCTCGGTCTCAACACTTCTTATCAATGACATGCGGCACTTTAGACTCAGTCAGGGCTTCTCTCTAAAATAAAGTTCTCGGTGGGCTACCAACAGTGCCCAGGTGCTCTGGGCAGCTGTAAACATGTTAGGGTTCCCACTTCTGCCGACCTCCACAATCTAATGATGGAAATATGCAGACGCCCATACTGAACTAACAGACAAGAACAAGGAGCACTTTACAGGCCCAGAAGGGGACAGAGGGCAGACTGGAAGAAAAACAAGGTGATGTGCTGGGCCTGGGGTGGACGGAACCTGCCCACCCTGCGGGGGAACAGCTGAGTTCACAGCTCAAGCTCTGATGCCCCCAAAATACTTCAGATATTTATAGCTAAAACAGTAACATACATACCCTATCCACATCCAAAAATATTCTATGTAAAACACACACAATGAAACTTGCCAATGCCACGGTTTCTTTCCCACATCAGCTGGGTTTCTTCCAGTCAGTATTTCTTTACCCATGCATGATTCCTGAGTCACTGTTACTCTGGACCTGGTACTGCTCTGACACACCCCCTCTGCCTCCCACAGAGAGTAGTTTTGACACTCTCCACTCCATTTCCGAACAAGACTGTCACCTATTTCTACTTTATCTCCCCAAACTTAAACATACAGGTTCTCGGCAGACACGGATGGCAGGCCAAGCCTAGTTCAAACAGCTGTGATAAGTGAATGAATGCCATCGAAGAATTATAATACCACCCAACAGGTATTAGAAAGTTAAATCACCAACAAAAAATAGTGAGACTAAGACAGGCAAGCTCTGTCCAACAGCAAACCACTTTGTGTTCATTGGTATAATCTTGTTCAAAAACAATGCCCTCTCCCCGCAGTGGGGACAGGGAAAGGTGAGGGTTTGGGCTCAGAGGTCCAGGGCTTGCCTAGCATGCCAGGTGGGTTACTGTCATCAACAATCTCATTGGGTCTGAAGATGCTCAGTGGGAGCGCACATTGGCATTGCCCGTGTCAGAGGAGGAAGTGTCTTCCACAGCCTTTGGAATGCAGTTACACACTAGATCTGCACAGAAGCAGGGCAGATGGTGGACAATCCCGACTCTCCCAAGAATCCCTAAGCACAGTCTAAGACTCAAAGTTACCTTAGAAATATGTACACAGCATCCAGAAAACACAGAAAAACCCATGTTATCCAGGACATAAAGCACAGGCATTTCAAAGATAATTTTCTTTTTGTGTTGTTTAAGAAAAAAGTCTATTGTCTAAATATGCCACTAAATAAAGAAAAATGGGAAATTTTACATTTGTTTTAAACACCTACTTCCTATGATGAGCAAGGAGGATTATGGCCAGACACCTGCCTGATATTGTTAGCACAGATTTAAAATAATAAGGTGGCACAATGACAGATATTATCAAAATGAAGGTAAGTTTTTTTGTGACTTCATTTCCTAACCTCTGCAACAGAGCAAAGACTTCTCCCTCAAGTACCAATGTCTGAAGGTGGACTTCTTTCCCAAATATAATTTCTGGTGTTATTACTATTGACACTGGGAACTTTCAACATTCATTCAAAAAATTAGACAGTAGCTTAACTGTAAACAAATTTTAAAATCTGCATTTCCTTGAAGGAAAAAAAAAAACTAGGCCAGGTGTTTCAACCAAATTCACTGTTGCAAAGTGCCTTGCAAAATATCGTAGCAGCAGCGTTTAAGGCAACCGGGATGGGACGCTACTTCTAATAATAAGTAACAAAAATAAGACCAAAGAATAACACGCCGGATGCTACTTCCTTTATAAGGTTGCAACTTGCTGCCTCCAAGTACTCTACAAAGCATTGCTCAAGAAACTGTCAAAATGAAGGCTTATGAAAACATTCTTTTCTAAATAAGGACTCTAACAAGGGATGTGTTGTTTCTAGCCATGATTTCTGCGGCAAGTATTGACAAGTTCAACGCTGGGATAATGTTCACATTGCAAAGACCTCTTATTTGATTTACCAATAGAAAGAGTGCCTTCCTGCCTGCCTGCCTGCTCGTCCTTACAATGCCTGCATTGACTAGGGGACATCAGCTTTATGGAAGGCACCTGCTAGGCGGAAGAGCAGTTTATAGAACCAACTTTTATTTCCATCAGAAGTTGTTCATTGTCTCCCCACCCCCCAATCCTACACACTCCGGCAACCTGCCTTGCTGCATTTTCCCTCTACCCTCCCTAAAGAGCTTCTGGCGTAGAGTCCAGGTAATATTTCCCCTAGTTCAAAGGTTAAGGCAAATTTAGCTCTCTAGAGCGCTTGCCCCTCGGCCAGTTCCCCCCTCTTTTAAAACCACAGCCTAGGACTTAGTGGTCCCACATTCTCGAAAGTCCACAAGAAAAGCGATTTAGGTGGCGATGAACAAAGCTGGAACAGTAGGAAAGATCGACAGCATTCAGGCCCCAGGTTGCCCTAGAAATCGGCCTCTGTAGACGCAAAAATTAAAAAAAAAAAAAAAAAAAAGGCTCGGCCGGGCCCGAAGAACCTGCCGCCCGGAAGCAACAACTCCCATCAAAAGGCAAAGAAAAGTTGCATAGCAAAGCTCAGCCCGGCCAGCAGCCTGCGCCGGTGCCTGCCTACGAACAGGGGGCCCGGGCTGCGCAGGCCCGGCCGCGGGCGGTGGCTGTGGAGTCCGCCGGGCTGACCGTGGCTCCGGAAGGCGCGGGTCCGGGCGGAGCGGGCTCTGCGCCCGGGTCCGCACCCCTCCCAGCACCGCGGGTAGTGGGCGGAGAGACGCGGCCAAGGACCGCGGACAATGCCCGGCCCGGCCGGCAACCTCGGCGTGCTGCGCGGGCCCGCCGCCTTTCCACTCGAGGCCGCCTGCCGGCGAGCTCAGCCCGGTCGGGAGCGCGACGCTGCAGCAGCGCCTGCCGCCACCTCCCCACCGCCCGCTTCCCCGCCGGGCGGTTCCCGGGCCCCAGTGAAGCCGCGGCGTGAGAACAGAGCCGGCGCACCGAGAAGCGCAGGGCGCGCGCTCAGGGCAGCCGGGCGCGCGGGAACAGAGGAGCGCGCGTGGAGACGGCGGCGCGCGCCCAGGGCAGCCGGCCGCGCGGACAGAACCGGGCACGGGCCGGGAAGGAGGCGCGCAGCAGAGCGGGGCGCGCGGTGCTCCCCACGGGTCTGCCGCAGCTCCGACGGGCTTTCGGTTGACCCCGGCTCTACGCCGCGCCCGCGTCCGTTAGGAGCCTCCCCAGCCGCAGCCGCAGCCGCCCACCTCAGTCTGCCTCCCTTGCGGCTCGCAGCAAGAAGGGCAGCCGGGCCAGGGCCGGGGACCCCGGATCCCACGGCCGACGGCCGGCCGACATCCCCGCGCCTGCCCCCGCGCTGGAAAAGAAAGTGAAATGAAGCGCCTTTCCCCAGGCAGCACCTACCAGGTCCCCAGTCCCGTGCAGCTGCCTCGCTCCTCCAGCGCCGCTGGTCCCCGCCCTCGGGCCCCAGGCTTCGTTCTCTTTGACAATGGCGCGTCCCCTTTAAGGAATAATCCGGTCGGGACCGATCCGTGGTTAAACCTCCCTCCGACTCTGATTTTAACCGGATTTCTGTCTCTCCCAGAGCCCGACGGGCGCCCGGCGGTGCTGCGAGCTCTGCCCACCCCTTCCCTGCCCCGCCCACCCCCTCGCCTTCCTGATTGGCGAGGGACACTACACCAGGAACAGTGGTCCTCGCCCTCCACTGGCCGGCCCCCCCGCCGCTCAGAGTTTCCCCACCTTCGCCCCGCCCCCTTCCCCGGGTTGGACCTACCTCTAATCACTCTCTGTCCTCGCCTCCAACGTTGCTTTGGAGAACTGGCAGTCAAGGCTCATCCTCCCGCCTCCGGAAAGCGAACTTTATTTTTATTGGTAGAAAGACATCTTCCTGTGTACCTGATTGGGCAAGGAAGGGCAAGTCTGCACGCCCCTTACCTATTACCACTCTCCCTGGACGGCTGAGAGAAAGGCAGCCAGAAAGTCTTCTCTACTTTGGCTTCCTCTAAGTGCCTTTTCCTTTAAATGTTGGTAGGGGTCGAGCACAAACAGCCTATACTGAAGAAAGCGGAAAAGGGAGACGGGAAAGATGCAAAAACCTTCAGATGGGGAAGGAGCACTTCGCACTAGCTGTGGGATTCTGAGATCCCAATCCGGCTGTCTCCTGAACGGCGTGAGCACACCTGAAATCCTAGTACTGGCTCCTGAGAATTTATCAAGTTCGCTCTCCCTGTCCACTCTGCTCACATCCTTGAACCTCTGGCTTTGAGCACCCGGAAGAGTTTATGAAGGTGTCTGTAAACCTTGAGGTTTCCTTGTTTATCTTGCAATCGGACGTTCAGAAAAAGCGTTTGAGTCCTTCCCAACATAAGTTCCGTTTAGGTCACGTCCTGTGTGTCGTACTGGGTTTGCGCGGGAGCTACGTTAATTTTTGGAAAGATTGTCCTCTCTGGTGATAGTCTCAAAGTCCCTCTTGCTACAAATAGGGAAAAGCACGTCTACCCAAAGGAAAAGGGAGAAGTCTGTCCGGAAAAGACGGCCTTGTGGCAGACCCCTGCTCACTGAAGGAGAGGGAGCCAGCGACAGCCTCGGGGTCTGCCTTAGCATAGCACACCAGGTTCCCACCCCAGATGCAAGAAGCAAATCATTATTTCCAGAAAAACTTGAGTATGGTTATGGCGTTGGGCCCCGCCCAGAAGTGTTAGGGACCGATTTAGTGTCCTCTCTTTGCGATGGCCATCAGGGCATCCGTACAGTTGCAGCGACCCCCCAGTAGAATCCAGGCATGCCAAGAAAGTGTCTGTGCCCAGCGATACCCTAGAAGCCAATCAGTCCAGCTCAGAAAGAGGGAAATAAGTGTAGACAGTTGACAGAAAAGGCTTTTTCCTGAGCTCAGGAGACAGAGCTATTAATAATAGCAAGAAGCAGTAAGAGAGGGGGACACAATTGGGGTTTGCTGGTGGTTTTGAGTCTGTACATTTTTACAGTCGTGGGGATTGAGTTTAGGGAGTCCTGCTTGCAAGGTAAGCCCTCTGCGGCTGAGCTAAAGTTTCAGCCCTCACTCTTGTCACAAGCCGAGACAAGAGACAGGAAATTAGCTGGTTTACAAGGCCTTCTCAGATGCAAGCGCCTAATAAATGCCTTTAACGAAGCCCTCTGTCCAACCTATTGCTGTAGATACAGTCATTCCTCCTTTCCATATCTGCAAGGGAATTGCTTCGAGTACCCCCAAGAATATCCTCATCTTCCAGTATCTAAGTCTCAAATAAAATCACATACCATTGCAGCATATTCTCTCACATATTGTAAATAAGCTCTGGAGTGCTTCTCATACCTAATACAATGTCAGCTCTATGATAATCATTCTACTGAATCACTCAGTGAATGACGACATGTCTGTAAATGTTCAGTACAGACACAACCATGGTGGGATTTATTACACAGTACATAACAGCAAAAGTTCAAATCCCCCACCTACCGCCCAATATTTCCCATCCAATTCTAACTAAATCTGAATGAAACTAAGGAACCTGAAGTTAGAGTCAACTGTACGCATGTGTACACATGTACATGCGTGTATCAACTATATGTGTATTCATCCAGGTATAAGTAGGCAAATACATCTTTTTCAGGATCCTCATTTATTACTCAAACTTTGCTTTTAATTATGTGCTGGGTTTTTCTTTTGTTTTTCGGTGCTGGGATGGAATTCAGGGCCTTGCTACTTAGTTACTCCCAGCTCTTAATCCACCCCAAGCTTTGAGACTACATCTAGTTTCTAGCAGTCCACTAGACTATAATAAGACAGTTTCTTGTGGGCCACTAGACTATAAGACAATTGTAGTGTAGTGTTCTGGAGATAAGGGCACCTGGTATTTCAAGTGTATACACACCCGCAGCTTTTGTTCCAGCCTAGGTGACGTCCCCAGTTGTGACTAAAGCACCTGCTTACCACTGCTGTTTGTACCAGCACATGGGGCTATGACCTCAGAGGGCAGCCACATCCACTCCTAGGCTTTCTTCCATTTATTTAACTGACTGTGCGAAGCTGGCCTCCTTTCTTCTATTTTTTAAGTATTCTGCATTTGTCCACAAGGCTTACATTTCAGTCCACACACATGGCATGGAGGCTGATCTCGAACTCTCCATATCTCTGAAGATTACCTTAAACTCCCCATCCTCCTCTGTCTATCACCCCAAGTGCTGGGATACAGACATATGCCACCGTACCTGCCTAGAAGAGTGACTCTTAATGTTTAATAGCACAACTGGGTAGATAAAGTTGCCAAAAAAAAAAAAAGAAAAGAAAAGAAAACCCTCAGTCAATTGAATACTTCAGAAAGCTAATAGAATTCTTTTTATGTTTTCAACACAAAGAAAGGATATATGTGTGAGGAGACAGAAATGTGCCAATCACGTTAGGTGGATCCTAGTATAGTATAAACACAACTTAGCTGAAAAATAAGTGTAGTTACTATCTTTATATTTAAAATTAAAATACATGTTTTGAAAACAACACAAGAACAAAACTTCATATTTCCTTGGTTTCTCAGAAAAGGCCCAAGTTCTCACCTTCCATATTTAAATGAGTTTCCCTGCAAAATAGCTGACATTCATGGAGAGCATTGTTGAAACACTCATCGGTTTGAAAACAGTTCAGTCTATTTTTCTTACTGAGACAGAAAAGGACAGGATTGGCCTTTGTAGGCTGCCCAGCCCCGTCCTCCTTACAATGCTGTAGGGCTATCTTTAGGCACGCACTGAGCATCACCTAGGCACCTTGACAAAACAAAGAAGCCCCTTCAGAACCTGACTCCTGGCCACCTCTCAGGTTTCTTCCCTGGGCGCTCCTCATTTGACAGTCAAGCCTCAATGCCTTTAGCCATATGGTGCCCTTTGCGGGTCTCACCTTCCCTCCATTCCTTCCTGAAGGACTCTCCTAGTCATCCATCAAGCCGAGGGCCCCGTACAAGTGTTCACTTTCCTTGTGAGGCCCACCTGGGTTGCACCCCCTCCTTGATTTAGTCTTTGTGCTACTTCCCTGCCGAGTGCATGCTACTCTGTTGACAGGCATCACACTGAAGACAAAAAAAAAAGTTTCTTTTCTGTCTCTTGCACAATCCCTGTTTGCTCTGGAAGAGCAGGGCCACACTCACGAGTCTTCACTTCCATGCCATTTAACATGATGTCTGGCTTCACTGAAGGCTTTCAGTGAATGCACAGCAAACTGAAACGGTGACTAAGAAAAATCCAGCCACAAGTGAAACACCTTCTCAGCCTGAGTACCATTCTAAGAGCATTGCAATTTCATAGTAGTTTGTTGCAAATCCATCTTTTGTAGAGAGATGGGGTCTCAATGTGTTACCCAGGCTGTCCTCAAACTCTTGAGTGTAAGCGATCCTCCTGCCTCACCTTGCTACATTGCCGAGACTCCAGAAACACACCACCATGCTCAGTTTGTAGGTCTCCCTTGTCAGCTAGTCCAGGTCACTGGTCCCACATACTTTCATTTCATTCACTTGTAAAATACCCAGATATATTAGGGAACTAACATAAAGTATATCAACACTATGTTTTATAAACTAAAAGTATAACCAATACATATCTGTCTGTCCCAGTCTTCTCATTATTTCACATAAGAACATTTTTTAAGGTTTTTCAAGTCAGGGTTTCTCTATGTAGCCCTGTATGTCCTGAAACTTGCTCTGTAGACCAGGTTGGCTTCAAACTCAGAGATCTACCTGCCTCTACCTCCTGAGTGCTGGGATTAAAGGCTTGTGCCACCAGGCCTGGGAATAAGAACATCCTGAAAGCAAAAATTAAGAAAGTTGTTACTTCAGAATCAGTGAGTTTTTAATTGGACACTTTAATATTGTGAAGAACTTTCGAGGACCTCTGGGTGAGTCTAGAACACTCTCTGTACTTTACATTACTTGATCTGAGGCTCCTTTTTACCTGTTTTTGAGCCCGTGTGCTGTGTTCATATGTGTACAAGTTCATGTACAAGTACATGTGTGCAGGTCATGTGTGTGCACGTGATGGCCAGAGGCTGAAGTTGAATGATTGTTCCTCCATCTCTCACCACCTCATTTTTGAAACAAAGTCTCTCTGAACTCAGAACTTCCTGATTTAGCTAGACTGGCTGGCCAGTGAGCCCCAGGGATCCTCCTGGGTGCTACTAGGCTTACCAGTGTGCACCTGGATTTTCATATGGATTTTAAAGATCCTAACTCAGGTTCCTCATATTGCACGAAAATCTTTTTGTTTTAAAGACAAGGTCTCACTTTGTCGCCCTGGATGACCTGGAACTCACTGTGAAGATCATCCATCCTCAAACTCAGAGATCCCACAGCTTCTGCCTGCTGAGTGTTGGATTGAAGGTGTGAGCCACCACACCCAGCACAAACAGCACTCGGACACCTGAGCTGCTTCCATGGCCCTTTAGGCCTAGCTCAAAAGGTAGTCTGGAAATTAACATAGTTTTAGCATTTTCCCCTGTAACATTGAGGAGAAAAAAATTATTTGAAATTATATAAGAAAAATTATTAACCTATATAATATTCATAAGGAGAAAAAACATAAATTTTTGTCCTATTCTAAGTAAATATTACTGAATCATCACAGTTATCCTGTTTGCTTCCTGTAAGAATATCTGAGAAAAAAATTAATATTTCTTATGAAACTTTTTTGTTTGTGTGTGTGTGTGTGTGTGTGTGTGTGTGTGTGTGTGTGTGTGTAGGAGCTAAAGGAGGTCAGAAGACTCCCCATGGATTCATGGAACTGGAGTTACAGATGGTTGGTGCTGCCATGTGGGTTCTGAGAACTGAACATAGGTCCTCTGCAAGAGCAGCCAGCTCTCTTAACTGCTGAGCCATCTCTCCAGCCCTGCTCCTGAGGTTTTTGCAGGTAACTCTTGAATCCCTTTTTCATGCTTCATAGGGTTCTTTCTCTCCTCTTAGGAAGCCCCCAGCACTTGGAAGGCAGAGCCAGGCAGATCTCTGATGTGGGAGTTCCCTCTGTGTGCTGTGAATACCATTAATGAATAAAGAAACTGCTTAGGCCTGTTGATAGGGCAGAACTTAAGTAGGCAGGGAAGACAGAACTGAATACTGGGAGGAAGAAAGCAGAGTCAGAGAGATGCCATGGAGCCAAATGAAACGGACGCTGGAAATTTTACCCAGTAAGCCACTGCCACGTGGCAATATACAGATTAATAGAAATGGGTTAAATTAAGATGTGAGGGTTAGCCAATAAGAGGCTAGAGCTAATGGGCCAAGCAGTGGTTTAATTAATACAGTTTCTGAGTGGTTATTTTGGGGTGGCCGGGACGAACAAGCAGGCCCTTCTCCTACAGATCTCTATAAGTTCGAGGACAGCCTGGTCTACAAGAGCTAGTTTCCAGGAAGGGCTCCAACGCTGTAGAGAAACTGTGTCTTGAAAAACAAACAAACAAACAAAAAACCTTACAACAACAACAATAAAAACCACTTTTCAATCCTTAGGAATCCTTAAGGGATTTCTCTGATGTTTGTCAAGGAGGAAAACAAAAAAAAAAAAAATACTTTAAAAAAAAAAAAATTTTTTTTAGAGCTAGCAAGATGGCTCAGTGGGCAGAAGTACCTGCCAAAAACAACTGACAACTTTCAATCCCTAGAACCCACGTAAAAAACAAAGCAAAACAAAACCCACATGAGGTGGTGGCACAAACCTGTAATCCCAGTATTACTCAAGTGAGCTGGGAGGCAGAAACAGGCAGATCTTCTGGAAGGCTGCAGCCGCCTGCAGGATTCAGCAAAGCAAGACAGACTCTACTTCAGCAAAGTGTAAAGAGAGAACTCCCAAAGCTCCCATTCTTTCATTTCCACATATGCGTAAGCACATAACTGCACACACCCCTACACGCACACACAAAAAATAAATAACATCTTACTCATATGGCACGTGCATTTCTCTTGAACATTTAATAACTTAGGTTAACAGCCCAATGTCTGTCTATCCCATGTGACAGAGTATGCCAGGGTATGTATGACAATACAAGCCACATTGAAGTATGTGGAGTCATGTTTGGGTGATATAAATACAAACTAGTTTGCCATAGCACAAAGCAATCAGATGAAAGTTTTCCACGATGGGATAGCTTACAAAGGCTTAACCACCCTGTACGGAAAACTTCCGACACCGTGGTAAAGTCTGGAAACATTATACTCTAACCTGGATTAATACAGGTGAGACCATCTTCAATTACTAAAATAACATTTATTTTGTCCCACTTCAGCTCCCATATTTTCTTTTCCTTTTTATCATTTATTTAAATTTATTTTATGTGCATTGGTGTGAAGGCATCAGATCTCCTGGAACTGGAGTTACAGACAGTTGTGAGCTGCCATGTGGGTGCTGGGAATTGAACCTCGAGAAGAACAGCCAGTGTTCTTAACTGCTGAACCATCTCTCCAGCCCTCCTATATTTTCTTAAAATCATTTGTAGATTATAAACTTTTGTGCCCTTTCCAAAGTCAAATTCCATTACTCTGATGGTGAGGTCAGGAAGATGAGGTATTCAAGGTTATCTTGGCTACCAGGTAAGTTGGGACCAGCCTAGGCTATAAGATACCCTATGTGAGACAAAACCAGCCAGCCAAGCAAACAAAAATATTGCCTCAGCATGGTGGTGGTGTATGCCTTTAATCCCAGCAACTGAGGAAGAGGCAGGCATCTCTTAGTTTGAGGTCAGCCTAGACTACAGAGTGAGCTCCAGAACAGCCAAGGCTACAGAGAGAAACTCTGTCTCAAAAAACCAGCACTGCCCACCACACCAAAAACATGTCTATTATCTGAGATGCCTTTAATGCTGTAACTTTAGCCAAAGTATCTTATTGCTGGTTGTTAATATTTTGTGATTTTTCTTTCTTTTTTTCATCACAATGAGATGTGATGAAAGCTACTGTGTGAAAATGCTAATAGAAAGAAGAAATAAACCACAGATTCCATATTAGCAGTCTGGCTGAATATCCAAGATGGAATTCCGACATAATCATTTAACTTGGAGATGCAAACAGTATCATACAAAGAATGCCTGAGCCCAATTTAGTCCCTTTTTTCTACCCTAACATGAAAGTATCCCTCAATCCAGCACCTCAGAGCATATACAATAGGTAAGTTTTGGATTTTTAAAATTAAATTACTTGAAAGACTGAATGATTTCTTTTCCTGTGACTAGTTTTTGTTGTTGTTTATTTGCCTTTCTTTTTGGCAGGCAGGACTGAGGATTGAACTTCCGATCTCACGCATTAGGGCAAGTGCTATACCACCGGCTCACATTCCTGGACCACCCACCACACTTTTGGTGGGGACAAGGTTTTCTGATGAATTGATTTGGAACTTGATGTCCTTCTCTCTTCAGCTCCAGAAGCTGTAAGTCCTTTGTCACCACATTGATGGTTATTGGTACTCACTTGGAAACCAGCTTAAAATCTTGCTAGACTTCAAGGTGTACTTTCAAGTATCCTGCTAGGCATGAATTTGCACCTGAGAAAGAATACTTTAAAGAGGGCAGAAAGCAATATTCAAAATTAATATTCAATCTGATCCCAGTGTATTAATTAAAGAAGAGTCAGTTTAAAAAAAAGCTATAGGCATTTATTTAAAGGTATTGCTACCATCTATCAACTCTTTTATTTTGAGTAGATTTCATGGATTATTCAGAGAACTAGGAAATATTCTGGGGGTGGGGGGAGTAGATAGTTACATGACCAAAACACTGATCTCCTTTGTGTGTGTGATGCTGGTGGGAGCTGTCTGTTGATAGAGAAGAAAAACAAAGGACAAAGGAAACTCTCTTTAATTAATCCTACCAACTAAGCAAAAATAAATAGAACACTTGTTTCAGCAACAGAAGCAAACAGTTGACAACTGAGCGAAGCCACCTGCAAGAGACTTTTGGACACAGGCTGCCCAGAGATCCCAAATACTTTTGTCTCACACTGGGATTGACAGTCTTCATTTAAGATCAGAGTGTAAACATGTTGATATTGCTAGGCTGTACAGCCTCTGTTGCAGCTACACTCTGCTGCCGGAGCACAAAAGTGGCCAAAAACAATGCAGTAGACTGGAATGCAGGGCTTTGTTACAAGAAAAATTTATCGATACTAAAATTAAATTTTCATTTGAAATCTCAAAATTTCATATGAAAATTGTAAAATGTTAAAAACATTTCTATTCTTAGCATAGCATCCTTACAAACTCAAGTGATGGACTTGATTGGGCTCATGAACCATAGTACTGCTGTCCTTCATCTAACTAGTTCATTTTTAAAAAACAGTATTTTT
>JAQHUG010000109.1:2725266-2757513 GCA_028555095.1 Dicrostonyx torquatus
AACCTCTAAAACTATAAGCCATCCCTAATTAGATGTTTTCTTTTATAAGACTTGCTATGATCATGTTTTCTCTTCACAGCAATTGAACAGGGACCAAGGCAAGCAACTGTAGATCTGGGACTATCATATCTAATAAGAGAAACATGAGCCCTGTCCTCATGGAGCTTACAGTACAATGGTCAGAAAATATCTAATTATACACATAATAAATGGCTACGGAGGAGAAGTGGAGGTCTGAACTCTGAATGCAGTCTAGACCAGGAGGTCAAGAACGGCCTGTCTGAGGAAGGTGTCTTTGACACAGACTGAAAGCTGAGACCACACTGACATGGTGCAGAGGTGGGAGAAGGAAGAAAATAGGTGGGAGGTCTAGCACCTGTGGTACCTTGGTGGCCCCAGAAGGCCTGTATGCCTGGAAAAAAAACAGCGTGAAGAGAAGAGGAGCAAGCAGAGTTGTGGCAATGGGTAAAAGAAACACATTCTGGGCCTAGCAGATTTATTCAGAGCAATAGAATGCCATTGAAAGCTTTAAGTCAAGGGTGACATTTGCAGGGTTAAAGGTTTCCAAAGAGGCTGGATCTGAGGGAGATGGGGGGTGGACAGGATCAAAACACACACACACACACACACACACACACACACACAGACATAGACACACATATATGAGATCATGAGTTAGTGAGTGACAGAAGTGGTTACAGTGGTCAAATCGTCCCAAAGACATCTAGACCTAGTCTCTGCACTGTACTGTACTTGGTAGACCTAGGTGTTATCATTTCACCCATACCAGGTACTGTTGTTTTATTAATTACTTACTTTGTACACACATGCACATTTTTGCCACAGTGCATTGGCAACTTACATAAACTAGCAGTTCTCTTATTCAACCTTGTGGATGCTGAGGATCACACTCAGGTCACTAACTTGGTGGCAGGTGCTTCTACTGTCAGCCATCTTCTGGCCCCTCCCAGTACTATTCTCAATGACTTACATATACCAACTCACTGACATTTCACACGACTCCTTCAAGGGTCATAGGACTGTTACCTGCCCTTAACAGAAGTTAAATTTATATGATCATCTTACAGGATGGGGGAGGGGATAATTTCAAGGTAAGACTAAGAGTGCAGTAGACAAGGGAGAAGAAAATAAGAAAATAACAGAGATGCATTCTATAGAACCTGCAGTTTGGCTAGACCACATGGGAACTTAACATTGTTTTCTGGAAATGAGGCCCAAATGCAGCAAGGCTGCCTTGGGCATCTGTAGAAGCTCTTAGGAAAGAACTCATTACAATACAAATGTACCCAGTGTAATATTTAGGATGTATTTATCCTCTGAAGCTCCCCCTGTTTAATCTAAGATTCAGACTTCACTAGGAATCCTGTGTTTTATCTGGCAATCTCAAAGCAACAAACAATCCTTCCCAAAAATCGCTGGGTGCCAGCTGGAGACACCTGGCCTCTTGAGAATCAGAAGCTCAGGGTGACTAGAGTAAACAAGCCTAAGAAGCCTGCTGGACGAATCTAGAAACCACTGGCACAAAATGGAGGAGTCAGTTTACACCTTTGCCTCCAGACTCACTCTCTCACCCTCAAGACTCACTTCTCCAACTCTCCCACCCAACAGAAAACGGGCTTAAAGACATAGAGTGAACAAGGTAAGCTTCACAGGGGAGCTAGGAGTTGAAGGGAGCTTGTCCCCTCTGCCTTCCACACAGCTCAAAGAAGTATCTGACATACAACTGACCCCTCGACCGGTGAGTGAGACACCCACAGATTCAACCAACTCGAACATCCAGGAAAGGGCTCACCTAGCATGGGATTGGTCCCAGCACTGCATAAGGCTGATATACCTGTCATCACAGCACTGGGAGGATCACTGTTGACTTTCCAAGTAGGAGGCCAGCCTAGGCTCATGACATTTTCTCTCCTAATAACTATTTGTATAGTATGTTAGGTTATATGTATATACCATACTATTCTTTTTTTTTTTTTTTGGTTTTTCGAGACCAAAAAGGCTAGGCTCACAACCAAAAATATACCATACTATTCTACTTTATTCATTTCTTTAGTACTGGGGATTGAACACAGGGCCCCTTGCAAGCTTAGCATATTCAGTACAACTGAACTACGCCCCAGTTCACTTTGCTGTTTTTATAAAAGGGACTTGAGCACTCGAAGATCATGTACCCTGGGGAAGGAGCCTAGAACTAGCCCTGGTGACTGAGGGATGACTATATTTTGTACGCTTGCATCTGTTGAGCCCTTTCATGAGCAGTGGTTTCTTGTGGCATTCTGCCATGTCCCCTGGGCTTGGCTCACTCTGTTGACACATCCTTTTCTCTCCTCCGTCTTCTCAACATTCCCTCAGTGGCCAAGAATTTCTCCCCTCTAGAGCAAATTCCCAAGGTCAGCAGATTTGAGTCCCTCTCAGAAGCTTTTCGTCAGTTGACATCTAAGACCTCATGGCCTCAACTGCTTATTGAAGCATTCTTCCAAACAAAAACAACCTAAGAGTGTACCAAAGAAGAATGTAGAAGCCAGTAGTTAAGGAAAAACAATTGTTAAGTTGGGCAGTGGTAGCACTGGGTGGTGGGGAGGCAGGAAGTCAGAAGGAAAAAAAAAAGGTAACAGCCAGGTATAGTTGTGAATGCCAGCATTCACAAGCAGAAACAATGAATCTACGTAAGTTCAAAGCCAGCCTGGCCTACATAGCCAGGACAGCCAGAGGATCTTTTTTGGTTATATCTATCATACCCAGTTTTACCAGTGACATCATCATACTACTGCACCCCCTTTTTCTGCTTATTTCGCAGAATAATTGAGGTTTATTGTGACATGTTCATGATGATATACATCAGCATAATCCTCTTTTAAGAATTATAATCATTTTATATTTACTCAGTTTATTATTTTATGTGTATGTTTTACATGCATGTCTGTGTACCATATGCATGCCCGGGGCCCTCACAGGTCAGAAGAGGTCTTTGAACTCCTTGGAACTAGAGCTGTAGACAGTTGTGAGATGCCATGTGTGTGCTGGGAATCTAACTCGGTCCTCTGGAAGAGCAACAAGTGCTCCTAATCACTGAGCCAATTCTGCAGCCCTATTTTTATTATTTTAATTATGTGTATGTGTGTATCTATGTGTGACCCTGAGTCTATGCACATGAATGCGGGTACTTCAAGACGTTGGAGCTCTCAGATGCCCTGCTTGTGAACCATCAGAAGTGGGTAGTGGAAATCTAACTCAGTTCCTCTTAGAAAGCAAGCACTCTTACCTGATGAGCCATCTCTACAGCTTCCATCAGCACATTATTCCCCACCCCCTCCCGGACAGTTCTCTGTGTAGTCCTGGCTGTTCTAGAACTTGCTCTGTAGAGCAGGGTGGCCTCAAACTCAGACATCACATTCATTTTATGCCACTTGAGTGCTGTAATTAAACAAATGTGCCACCATGCCAGGTATCTATTGGTTTATTCTTAAGGGAATTTCCCTATAAAAAGTGAGATTAACAGTTCAAGAATAATACTAATAGGCACCATTTTGGATTATATTATTAATTATAGATAAATCTACTGGTTTATTTTCCTGCCTTTAAATCTAAGTCGAAATGAAAGCTGATTACATTTGTACAGTAAGGAGAAAGATTTTGGTGAATAATAGAACTGCTTATAGATGGAGGCATTGCTGTTCTTTAAATCAGTAATAACAATAAGGTCTGGAAGTGCTTACCTAGCATGGGAGAAGTCTTGAGTTTCATCCCCAGCAACAGAAAATAATAAATAGGGCCAGGAATATGGCTTAATGAATAAAAGCACTTGCCAAGCAAAGCCTGATGACCTGAGTTTGATCCCCAGAACCCATGTGAAAAGCCAGATGTGATGGCAGCCATCTGTAATCTTAGTATTCCTACCACAAGATGGGAGACGGGACAGGAGGACCGGCTCAACACTTTGGAGCGAGAGCCACAGACAGAAGAGAGATCCCATCTCAGCAAGGCAGAAAGTGACAATGGAAAGTTGTCTTTTGACCTCCACACAAGCACCACATACCCATGCCCACAGTCACATATCCTCACACACACACACTAGTTAAAAAATAAATACACAGCTCCCGAGGTGAGAGTGAAGAAGGCAGAAAGGCATGGAGAGCTGGGCTCTGCAGGGCCCTCACCCATTGCCTTTCGTTTATCCTGCAAATCTACCCCAAATAACTAAAATACATTCAGGATTATTCACCTTTCCAGGTAGTTCTTGATTAAATTTGTGCCGTTAGTCTAGCTCAAAAGTGAAGCTCATTGCTCTTTTCAAGGTAAGGAAAAAGGTTGAGGTGAAGATGTCATAGTTGAAACACTCTGCAGAAGGTACGTCTGGCCATGCTGTCAGCCCGCGAGGGTAATCACACTAGAAACTGGATCGCGGAGCAACTCCTGTGCAAAGTCAGCTATATCACAAAGCGGAAAAGGGAATTTCGTCAGTTATTTGATCCAGATACTCTTCAAAAATATCTTTCCAGGGCTGGAGAGATGGCTCAGAGGTTAAGAGCATTGCCTGCTCTTCCAAAGGTCCTGAGTTCAACTCCCAGCAACCACATGGTGGCTCACAACCATCTATAGTGAGGTCTGGTGCCCTCTTCTGGCCTGAAGACATATACACAGATAGAATATTGTATACATAATAAATAAATAAATGTTTAAAAAAAATCTTTCCATAATTGTGTCAAAATATTTTAGTATTAGGTTCATTTGTTGACTAGTGTTTCTTTATTTTGAAATATTCAATTAAAAACTCTTCATATTTGGACCAATGAGGTGGTTCATCAGGTAACTTGCCTGCCACCAAGTCTGACGGCCTGAGTTCAATCCCTGAGATCCAAAAGGTAGAAGGAGAGAACTGACTTCTACGAGTTCTCCTCTGACCTCCACATGCATGCTGTAGCATGCTTTCAAGTGCACACACACACACACACACACACACATAATAACATGAATATATTTAATAAAAAATAAAACCTTCATGTTTTCCCTTTTCATGGAAGTATAAACCTGAACCATGTATACATACTCCATATATTAATTATGTAGACAATGAACATATTAGCAACATAGTAGCCACTCCAGTGACATGCTAACAAGACAGAGTTCAAGGAACAAAACCACATGGAATTGATTTATCGTTTTCAAGATGTTTACCACATCAAAAATTGTTTATCTGCTACATATATGGGAGTTTCAACATAGCAAATATTTTATTAAACAATTGAAAGATAGAAAAAAAAAATCCCCTTTCAGTAAACTATCCCTTGACACAGGATGAGGAAAAATGATCACAATGACTGAACAGTGATCTAAATTGTCCTTCAAAGAGACACATCGCCTTTAGGAAATTATTATCCTTCAGTTCATTGCTGAGGCAAGTAAATGCCTATCTGTAAGTTTTGTTGGTTGCTTTGCTTTGTTTTGGGCCTCCTTTGAGAACTCTTTCTCTTTGGGCCTCCCAGGACTTTAACTGTTAGGCCACACTTTCCATAGACAAACTTTCCCACCCTGTGTAGATAGCTGGTGGCTGTTGTAAAGTCCCACTCAACAGAATTTGGTATTCTGGATCTATTTTTAGAAGTTCTGCTATGTGAACATTTTTAGCCTGTACGATGTCAGCCTGGTAATTTTCGTGCAAGGAAGAAAACAATTTGTTCTAGCCTCCAAAACAGGATTGACATCAGAAGTGTCCTTCACACTGGAGAACTTGTGATTAAAGAGCTTCCAATAAAAAGCAGTGAAAATGTCACAACACCAAGTAAATGCCACCTAAGTGGCACTGCTGATAGGAAAGCGGTGGCTGTTTGTGGCCAGCAGAATGGAGACAGAAGTCACTGCTGAGTTCTTCCAAGGGGCTTCAGGCTAAACTTTCCTTCCTGCTTCTTCCAACCCCAGAGAGTCTGGGGAGTCATGGTCTCGGTATTGGTGTGGTTTGATGGCAATTACACTGCAGACCCCAGCCTATTTCTAGCACAATCCTCCACTATTTTTTGACATTTTAATCAAACTGGTCCAAATGCTATTCCCTAATGTCCTTGCCTGCCTCAGGAAGTTTCAGCAGAGTGAGATCCAAAAAGATTAATGGAGAATTCAAGAAAGTAAGGTAGTAGCATTTAACAACGGTAGCTCTGGGGGTAATTGGGGAGATAGAGAAGTCTGCTTGCAACCCAGTGGATGGCCCTATGAGCCTGAGAATGAAGTCAAGGACAGTAAGAATAGGACACAGAGCTCCTCCACTTGCCGTCCTGAGTGTACGGGGTAATTGTACCATACCACTTTCATTGTATAAAGATTATACTGGAGTGTCTTTAAGGGTTATGGGAATGAGAGAGGTTGAAAGATCATCTTAGATTCATTGTAAAGCCAGCACAGAGAAATCCGGTCACCATGGAGACAGAATTGCTCCCCACCTTGTGTCTGAAAAGCATGCTGCTGTATCAGAAGACAGTTATGTCCATCAAAAAGGAGATGATTGACCAGCTAGGCAGAGATTCTTTTTTAAAGTCACAGAATACTTCTGGTCACCTTCATACAAACTCTTAGGGGTCCTTAAGATGTCTTGATTGAAAATGTCAATTGATCATCCCAGTAGCAGGAAGACTGTCACCTGTGTTCCACAGGTGTCGCTTGTGTTCTTTGGGTATGACCTGTGTTCTATAGCTGTCACCTGTCTTCTAAAGGTATCACCTGTGTTCTACAGGCATCTATTAACTTTAAAATACAATTATAGGGCTGTTGTCCAAAGCTCTTGTTTTGAAGATGCCAAGAACTGAGTGTGATTACCTTAAGTGAGAAGGGACACTTCATGAGAGAACACAGAGATGTCTCAATCAAGAGGGAAACTGATGAGCCTCTGAAGGACTTGGAACAGGATTGGTGACAGGTTCTAACCAAGCTGTCTCTCCAGTTGCCATGGTCTCAGTCTCTGCTATTCTGGATGATTCTGTTTCATTGATCTCTCTTCTTCTCTGCCAACCCAGCCTCAAATAAATGGAAGTTCATGGATGGGTATCATTTCTCTGCAGAGACAACTGCTGGCCCCAAGCTCCCATCAATTTATTCAGGCAAACAGATGAGGCTGAATTGTTTCTAAATTTCCAGCTCTGGGTATTGCAGTATAGCTCAGTGGTAGAGCCCTTGCTAAGATGAGTGAGGCCCAAGATTCAATCCCCAGCACTGAAAAATAAATTTAGGTAACTAATTAAAACCAAATAAACAAATCACAAACTCCTGTGAAAGAGAACCTGATTGCTCCTACATAAATTAGGAATCTAGCCTTAGCTCTACTTGTGAATCGTAGTGCAAGGTCCCAATATAAAACAGGGACACTAGATTTAGAGGAAAGAGAGAAGCAGCGAAGGTAGTTATTCTTAGAATCAAACTTGTGTGGCCTCAAAGGCATCCCCAAAGCCACCTGCCACAAGTTGGGACTATTATTACTCCCATTTTACAGGAAGTCAGTGGCAGACTCAGGATCTGAAGTTAGGTCTGTCTGTGTCTTAATCACCATGCTGTGGTATGTCTCCAATCCCTACTTAGCAAGCACCCCATTATCTGATTAGCTTCTTATAAAGCCTACCTACAGGCAGGGACTAATTATATAGACTTCACACATGTTGGTTCCTGGGAGGATTTGGGTTCTTATTATAAACTAATATACACCATTATTACAAATTCCAGTGCATCAAGACAGTCCTAAGAACTGGATCTTCTGCTATTAGCATGATGATCCACACATTTGAGACCTGTGAAGTTAAAGCCAAGGCCCACAGCAATGGACAGGATGGTGGTAAATTCCACCTCTAACATATTGCCCACCACTGGGATGCTTCTTAAGGAGAGTTACTGGACTTTCTAGACAAAACAACCCTTTCTTACGACATGAGTCTATTTCTACAAAGATTAGGTTTTTCTTAGTAAGTCTTAAGATTCTGATAACAATTCTGGGAATTTTACTTGTCATTTATGTTCTTATTCCACATTTATTTTTCAGTATCAATTGCTTGCCAACAAATGTACTAGTTTCTGTGAATGGAGCCATAATTCCACCCCCAGGTCATTTAGAGTCTAACTAGATTGGAAGTACCATCCAGGGTTTATTACAAAATACCCAAAGCCAGGTGGTGATGGTGCATGCCTTTAATCCCAGCACTTGGAAGACAAAAGCAGGCAGATTTCTGAGTCTGAGGCCAGCCTGGTGATAGTGTTTGTTAATATATTAATCATAAGAACAATGTCTTCCTCATACAACCTCTGGGAGAAAAAAAATACACATTGTGGCATAATTAACCCAAACCAAAGCAGACTGGATGAGAAATAACTAGAGCCAGCCACAACCAAAGAACTGTACATACAATGGTGAGATATTTGCCATGTCTGTGGAATTCACATCCTTCTCACAACCAATCCACAAACAAATAGAGAAATATCAACCATAACAAATTCAATTTGATTGAAGCGACAGATTCACTGGAGCCAGGTCACTATGTCTTGGCTTATCCTGAAAGCACACTCAGATTCTTTAAAAGCCCCATTTTTCCACTGTGGTTGGAACTCAAGCTAAAGTCAGACTAAGGAGCAAAAGAGTTGTGGTGATGAGGTCAGAAGAATGGGCCAGCTCACTGGAGCCTTGAAAATATAGGCAAAAACTTGGCTTGTATTTGCAACACAGTAGGAAACTATTGTAGAGATTTCCTCTGCTGCATGAGAAGATATGACTTAGCAATCTAATAAGGTCATTCTGGCTTCTCAGCGGGGAATGAACACTGTGAACCAGACAGACCAGTGAGAACAATAACACAAAAGACTGGAGAAAGCATTGCTCTCCTGGAGGTGATCTGTCACAATGAAGGAGGTGACATTTTAATGGTTTCTGGATACATTAATCTAACAGGATATGTGGATGGATTGAATCTGAGGGAAAGAGAGGAGGTCAGGATGATTCCCAGGCCAATAGCGTAGAATGTGAGTCCAAATCACCAAGAATACATGGGCCGGAGGAAGAATTTGGGGAAGAAAATCAATAGTCAAGGTTGGAAGTGCCAAACAGACAGAGCCTACAAATTATCAAGTAGGAGCCAGAACTTGAGTCCAAAGCTCTGAGGAATCCAGAAATATAACCTGGGAGGCTTCAGTGTATATATGGTACCGGAAGCTGTGGCAATTAGATGAGAGCCTCATGGAAACAAACATAAATGGCTCAGATAAAGGAAAGGCTCAAGCTAGGGGTGGAGCTCAGTTGGTAGGATGCCTGTCTTGTGTGAACAAAGCCCTGGGTTTGATCTTAAGTACCATATAAAATAGGCAAGGCAGTACACACCTGTAACCCCAGATCTCAGGAGGTAGAGGCCGGAGGATCAGAATTCAAAGTCATCCTTAACTCTATGTCAGGGCCAGCTAGGATACCTGAGACACTGTCAAAAAAAGGAAGGAAGGAAGGAAGGAAGGAAGGAAAGAAGAAGAAGAAGAGGAGGAGGAGGAGAAGGAGAAGAAGAAGAAGAAGAAGAAGAAGAAGAAGAAGAAGAAGAAGAAGAAGAAGAAGAAGAAGGAAAGAAGAAAGAGTGTAGGAGGCAGAAGAGGGAGGGAGGGAGGGAAAGAGAGTGTAAGCCAAAGACTGAGACCTAATGCATTCCAACATTTAATGGAAAGACTGGCCATGAAGTACAAGAAGCAAAGAAGAGCAATGATCTAGAAATAAGGTAAAGTAGTGGTTCAGGAAGAAACAATGATCCAATTGGATGCTGCTAAGAGGCCATGCAGGATGACAGCTGATACCTGGCCTTCTTCATTCAGCCAAGACAGGCTTCTGTTGGAGCTTCATAGGAGTGGTCTTGGAGATGTAGTCCATTCCTGCATCCAGCTGCTGCAATGATGCAATGGCTTGAGTAAGAAGAAATGCTGGAAGACTGAAGATGAAGTCAACTGAGCTGAAGCAGAAACAACAGACATTTTAATATATTATTTCAATAAAAAGGAGTAGCAAAATGATGCACTGAATGAAGGACCCCACAGATAATTTATATCCAGGAAACATCATATAAACTAGGACATTGTTGGGTTGTAGCAGGTGTGGAGCCAAAAAAAAAAATAAAAAAAGATGTGATGCCCACATACAGATGCTTGCTTCAGGGATAGCACTGATGGTGTAACAAAGACAAAAGGAAATGTGCATAGTATCAGATGCCAGGAGAGTGGGAGATCATAGGAAACATGAGACCGTTTCCTTCCAGACACTCTGCTTCCTTAAATGAGAATGAAGGCCATTATCAAAAATAGCGACTGGAGGTAGGAATAGCTGAATTTGAAGAAAATTAAGAACCTGTGAAATCTCAGACAGTGGAAAAGAACAGGGGTTATTAGTAAAAAGGAAGGACTGGCTTGAAATTTGCGGTTAAATCATTTTTGTCCTTAATCCTCTGGCCATGTTCAACTGCTCAGTGCTTCTGGGAAACAAGAATTATATTTCACTCAGGGTCATATTTCTTAATTAGTAAGATGGAAACTGAGAGGGTGAGGTGGTTAAGGAGGTGTGAAAAGGAATGACTGGTTGCAATGAACTCGAAAGGACAAAGATGGCAACATACTGCACAGGTCCCTGCATGCTGTCAGGGAAGAACCAGTAGGTCACTGGATTAGCTGCGTCAAAGGAGTTGGTCAGGGGTGGTGATGGTGGAGCTAGAGAAAGAAGGGGTAGTCCATCAAGAGAATGTGGAACTCTAGAAATCAAGATTTTTGCTGGCAATGTGGTTATGTGGTAGTAAGTTCTCTAAGGTGCATGACCATGAAGGTGTCTAGCTGAAATGGAATGGGTAAAAGCAATAACAGACATAAGATTGAGGGGCTGAGGGACTACGGAGCCTAAAAGCATAATTTTTGTGGATGCTGAAATCACCAAGTGTTGTGTGAAAAACTTTTTCCAGAGAGATGCAAATCTACTCACCCCAAATAGGGAATCCATGACAGACCAAAGTATAGATACCACCAAAGTGGTGAACCAATGAGTTTTATTGAGGTTACTTACAGGAGTATGGATGATGGGTGACTTACAGGAGCAGAAAAGACTCAAAAACGGCTGCATTACTAAAGCCACCCCAGCATGGGAGACCGCTCACAAAGCTGGGAACCTGGAGCACACTGCACAGCCTGCAGGCAGCTGCACAGTTTGGAGGGTCCTTTCCAGGTGCCTCAGTTGGCCTAAGCCTCTTCCAGGAGTCTCGGCTGGTTCCTGCTTCTTCCAGGCATCTGGTCTGCTCTCCGAGTCTCCTTTGCAGCTTCTCTCTTCTGAAGCCTTTGCAGCTCCCCTGCCAACTGAGTCCTCTTTGTAGCTCAGATTTCTTCCTTCCCAGAGGAAGCTTTTATTGTTTACTGTTGCAGGGAGGGGCCTAGTGAATTCGTTCAGTTTCAGGGACTTTCTGAGGCTATCTTAAGTTGTTTACCTTTTTGTTCAAGGAGCTTCCCTGATTGAGAGAATGGTTAGAATGTCTCAATCTCAGCACAGCATGGTCAAGTGTAGGAGTATGGGGCTAGAAGTGAGGAGGGAGGGAAGCCTTGATGCTACAACTGCGGCCAAACAAGACTAGTTAGCAGGAGACTGATGAGTCATAAAGAAGAGCAGTGGAGAGGTGGGTGTGGTGGTGCTGTGCCTGAAACTAGAGGGAAGTGGAGGCAGAAGGATCAGGAGTTCAAATCTAGCCTCATTACATTCAAGCAGCAAGTTTGAGGCCAGACTGGGATACATGACAAATAATACTAAAGATTTAAAGACTCATGTCTAATACAAGATGTGTCTCAAAGAAGTTGAGGGGTTTGTTTGTTACTTTGTTTTCTTTTCCTTAGTCATTTTTTTCTATTATTATCTTTTTGTTTCTTGAGACAGGATCTTGCTATGTAACCTAGGCTAGTCTGAAATTTGTAATTTTCCCGCTCTAGTTTCTCAAGTATTGGGATTGTAGGTGTTCACCACCATACCTGGCATTTTCTTTTTAAGAAGGAAGAACACTGAACAATTATAAATGCAGCAAGGAGAAGCAAGGACAGCATCTCTAGTCCTGTGTAAGTGGGATGTTTGAGAAAGCATGACTACAATTTGAAAGAACCTGGGAAAGGGTATAACCATAGATTCCAAAGCATGGAGTGGATGAGATTCTCTAGTAGCATGGACTTCTGTTTGCTCTGAGGTATATAAAGCTTTGACTGATGGAATTCATCACGGTGGTCACATAGGAGAAGGTGGGTCCCAGTCTCCACTATGAGCTTCTGCACTATGGCTGATTTCTTAGCACCTTATAGAAAGGGCCAAGTGGCATAGTGTCCTTGGCTGCTGGCAGCCTGGCTGGTCACCCAACTCTCCCTCTCCCTCTGCTGTGAGTGGTTTGACAGCAGAGAAAGGACTAATTACCCAGGCTAATGGAGTTCTCGTGGCCACGTTTCAGTCTTTCTCAGCCTCTAGACAACTGCATTTAGCCATCAAGGACACATTTCCTGGGGAAAGTCTTTGCTTCAGGGCCTGGAGGCAGGATCTGTGGCTGCCAGGTACACCACCCAGCGGCAGCTTCTTCTCTAGAAATCCTCAGTTGGGATGAGAAAGCAGGAATCTCAAGATGATTTTTTTTTTCCTGCATGACACCAGCAAAAACTGACATGATAATGGCTCTGTCCCTAAAGGACCAAAGTCACTATTTAAAAGAAAAAAAAAGAAAAAAAGAAAGGAAAGTAAAAAGGTCTCACACTTGATGTATTGATGTTTATTTGTTAAATTTCTTAAATTCCATGATTTAAAAAAAGCATGCATAAAAATAACTGTGTGTGTATTATTTTCCTGACAGTTGCCATCTTAATTCCCAGCATTGCTGTCAAATACATATTAACATTCACATTTTGTCCAGATATAGTTTAAAAACACAAAGCAGCCAGTAGAGATGAAATTAGCAACAGCTTCAAAACACAAAACAAAACACAAAGGAGAGAAAATTTGCAGACTACTAGGTGTTTATCCAACAATGAACTGTCCTGGATAAACATTAGGAGGAGTAGGGCTCAAAGAACTGAAACTTGCGTTCCAACAAGCTTAATGCTATTCAGAAAGCCTGCGTGAGCTTTATACCACCCCAGCCTTCTAACATAACATTCATGACACAGGATGGCATCAGGAACAATGGCTGTTTTATTTTACCCTTTCCAGCTCAAGGTGTGACCGATCTGATTGGAGTTTACACTTGAGAACTGATCAGCTCCCCTCAAGTCTTGTCCAGCCTGGAGTAAGGTCCTCACAGCCGGTGAAAGAGGTCAATCTTACAACATGCTCTTGGCAGCATGATATCCAGTAAGTCTCAATGAAAGCTGAATTCAAAACCCAGTGGGAAGACAGTTGAAAAACAGGGTTTGATGAAGAGGAAAACAACAACTCATGTATGCTCAGTCTTTTCTGTTGCTGCGACCCCACCAAGTGTGCTGTACAGACTTGTCTCCTCTTGGGAAAAGCCTCCTTTCTACATTTTCCCTCCTCAAGTCCTTCCCAAGGCTGCTGCCAAAATCAACTTCCTCTGTTGCCATTCTAACAATGTACTCCCTCCCGAAAATTCCCTGTAATGGCCTCCGCTGCTCTTTGTGCTGGAGGCAGCCTTCTTGCCCTGCCTTTAGGACAAACACACAGTTCCTGCCCATGTGTACTAACAGCTGTCTGTCGTCCATTCCTGCAGCTCCACAGGCCTTTTCCTTCTCTGAGTAGACAAGATCCCCCTTTCCGCTTCTTCACGGCTTTGTGCTACTGATGTTTCAGTCATAAATGTTTTTATTCAGTCTTCATCAATAAGAATTCTTCATTTCTTGATACCTTTCCTCCTGATTCCTTTCCACCCCAAAATAAAAAAAAAAAAAAATTCACATGTGACTCTGGAGCTGTCTTATTTATAATTCTTCTGAATTCTGGTTATTTTAAAAGAACCATACAAGTATTCACCACATTTAAATTTTCTGTCTAGTAAAAACTGAACAACATCAAAACTGAAATACTCCTAAAGGTCAAAAATAGTACTGTGGGATTTCCCTAAGGAATGAAAAGACTTCAGAATGAGTCCCGGGAAAAAAACGTCTACTGTTATTACCAGGGGCAACTTCTAGGAGAGGGCCTGTGCACTCCGGACAGCAGTGAGGCGATGGGCTTTTGTTTGGTTTAGATTCAGTTTGCTCATTTTGGTTTGCGTTTTTGTTTGATTTTGGTTTTGTTTTTTGTTTTTATAAGCAGAGTCCTACCTTGTGGCCTAGGCTTTGAGCTCATTTTATAGCCCAATGTTGGCCTTGAACCTGTGATCCTCTTGAGTTGGGGGTGCTTGGGTTATTAGTATTTACCATCACACCCAGTTCTTCTATTTCCTCTTTTAAAATTAAAATAAAAATGTAATGACCTTCACTTTGGCATTTTCATTTATGTAAGCCATGATACTCGGGTCATATTTGTTCTCCTCCCCTATTGCCCTCCTACCCCCTCTTTCTGCTCACTTCTCTACCCCCAAAGTAATCTCCTCTCCTTTCATGGCTCTCCCAACACATTTCATGCCCAAGGTTGGTTATTAGCAAATTCCGTGGGTTTTTTTGTTTGTTTTCTTTTAACTGTTCTTTAATCTCCTTAAGCATGATCTTGTTTGGAAAGAGGTGACAGTCATACCCATGAGTTATGACACTCCAGCAGCACTCATAAAGAAGTGCTAACTGGATACAGGACATTGATGTTTCTTGTTTTAAATGATCCCTACGTCTGCATGCTTGCTCAGCATTTCCCCTGTTCCATATATGGTAGCTTTGGTTGAGAAATCAGGACTGTCTCTCACAGGCCCAATTACTTGAACACTTGGTCCTTTTTTGGTGATGCTGTTTGGGAAGGGGGTGCAACCTAGTTGGAGGAAGTGTGTCACTGGGAGCAGGCTTTGAGAGTTCACAGCCTCATCCCACTTCCAGTTTGCCCTTTCTGTTTCATGTTTGAAGTTAAAGCCTTGGGGCTGGAGAGACGGCTCAGAGATTAAGAGCACTGGCTGTACTTCCAGAGGCCCTGACTTCAATTCCCAGCAACTACATGATGGCTCGCAACCATCTACAATGAGATCTGATGCCCTCTTCTGGCATGCAGGCATACATGCAGACAGAACAATGTATACATAATAAATAAATAAATCTTTAGAAAAAAAAAAGATGTGAAGCCTCAGTTTCCTGCTACAGCTACTGTTACTACGCCTCCTGAAACTTTGAGGACTCTCGCTCTAGAACCATAAACCAAACACTCTTCCATAAGGTGCTTTTGGTCATGGTATTAGTCAGGAGTCTATAGAGGAAAAGAACTGATATAATCTACATATATATCAAAAGGGGACTTATTAAAGTGGCTTAGAGGTTTTGGTCTGCTAATCCAACAATGGCTGTCGCCTAACAGAAAGGCCAAGAATTAAGTAGATTCCAGTACATGAAACTTGATGTCTTGTCTGGTCTTCAGTCTGTGTTGAGATCCCAAAAGAGGTTCTAATGCCAGTTAAGGAATGCCTCAGCAGCAGGAGAGATGAACTTGCCCTCCAGAGGGAGCACAGGCTAGCAAATTTTCCTCTTTCCTGTCCTTTCATATGGGTTGCCATCATCAGGTCTGGCCCAGATTTAGGTTGGATCTTTGACTTCAAATGATCCAATCAAGAATAGTCCCTCACAGGTATATCCAGCTTCTTGGGTTTTCCTTGAGTCCAGATGTGCTCAGGTTGACTAGCAATATTAGCCATTAGTCATTGTGTCAACATAGCAAAGGAAAAGTAACTAATGCATCACGTACTAAAATTGTTTATTAACTGCATGGGGGTAGTTGGGGGTTCGTGAGTCATGGTATGCGCGCAGGAGTCAGGGAACAACTCTTCAGGAGTCTCTGTCCACCTGGCCTTGAGGCAGGGTCTCTCTTGTTTGTGTTGCTAAGCTGTATAGTCCTGGCCAGCTGGCCCACAAGCTTAGGTGAGTCTTCTGTCTCCACCTTCCATTTTACTACAGCAGTGTGGGGATCACAGATCACACTTTTTATGTGGGTCCTGGGGATTTAACTCAGGTCATCAGGCTTATATGATGAGCACTCCACACACTGAGCCCTCTTTCTGGTTCCCATGCATTCTATCTGGTACCACATCTGGTAGCATTGGTAGAGGGGCTAAGACCCCTAGAGATCTTGAACATTATTGCTGAATTCATCATCACAGTCATCCCTTGATATCTGTATAGGACCTTGGCTCCAGGATATCTTCCTGGATACCAAAATCCATGGGAGCTCAAAGAGCCTTATTTATAAAACAGCATAGCATTTGCACAGAACCAGTGCACATCCTTCTGGATACTTAAATATCTCTAGATTATTCATAATGCCGGATAAGAGGTAAAACTTATACAAACATTTGTTATACTGTATTATGTAGAAGAGGATGACAAAATGTCTATACATATTTAGGGCCTTTTAAAAAAATTTATTTCCACCCATGTTGAGTCCACAGATAAAGAACGTACAGACATGGAGCCAAATTGTCTTCTTGCTTTTACTTTTCACTCAAAGGAAGGAAGAAAGGAGAAAAGGAAGGTAGGAAGGAATGAAGGAGAGAAGGAAGGAATGAAGAAGAGAAGGAAGGTAGGAAAGAGAAAAGGAAGGTAGGTTGACAAGATGGCTCGGCAGGTAAAGGTACTTGAGAATAGAATTAGATTCCGCCTCCATATAAAACAAAAGAGCCGGGCGGTGGTGGCACACGCCTTTAATCCTAGCACTCGGGAGGCAGAGGCAGGCGGATCGCTGTGAGTTCGAAGCCAGCCTGGTCTACAAGAACTAGTTCCAGGACAGGCTCCAAAGCTACAGAGAAACCCTGTCTCGAAAAAACCAAAAAGAAAGAAAGAAAGAAAGAAAGAAAGAAAGAAAGAAAGAAAGAAAGAAAGAAAACAAAGAAAAGTCAAGACATTGCTACCAAAATAAGAAAGAAACGGGGCTGGCAAATAAAACAGCATGAATGTTTGCCATGGCACAGTAGATCCTCTCGTGTTATGTGACAGCTTTTTTAAATTTGGGATTAGTATATTTTATGCTCATGGTATAATGAACTTCTTTAATTTTAACATCTTTAGTGTTGAACTGGCTCCTAGTTTGCGAAGTGACCTCTCACATCATTTCATTATTTCCAGTTTGCATGCTTTCTCATTCATCTGGCAGTGGCTCTCGTGAAAATAAATATGCTATCACTTATGGGTTGATCTGTACCCTCCAAAGGCCTCAACATATGACCTTATTTGGACATGATGTCTTTACAGAGGTAATCAAGCTAAAACTAAATCATTAGGGTATGTTCTAATCTAATAAACCTGATGTCCTTATTTACAAAAAAAAAAAAAAGGAACTTGGACAAGAGAGGGATAGACAGAGAACAGCTTGAGACCACTCCAGGCCTACAGTGGGAAATGTGGAAACATACCCACAAAGCCTCTGACAGTCTTTCCTACTCAGTAGTAGGCAACTCATGCTTGCTGCTGCATGGAGCCTAGATGAGAGCTACTATTGCCACTTTTATAAACCAATAAAACCCCTAACTACATTCTACATACTTATCCTTACACTCACATCTTACCCTCATCCAAGAAGCTTCTTTTTTTGCAGCAGATAGAGATCGAGACAGAACCACATAACTGGTCAAAATGCAGAGAACAACTTGACTGGGGGGTAACTAGCCCCAACTGATGGTGCCTAAGGTTTGGGGAGCATCTTGGATTCTAAGAGCCAGAGGAAATCTGATGTGAGAGTGTATCTTCTATATAGGACAGGGAAGCTGTACCCATGCAATCTCAACAGTCCTAAACAAGACCTGAATATCACCACTAGTTGACAGGCCAATGTGGATGGGGGAAAGTTCACAAGGCCCCACCCCTAGATGGAGCTACAGGTCATTAGTGACTACTGAGAAAGGAGAATTAGTCTTTCCCTGGGATGAGCCCTCTAAATGATTATCCAATACTAAGTGATCAGCCCTAAACACCAAACAGACTTAGCATGTTTTATTTGTATGTTTATATGCATGCATTAAAAATTATTACATATATGTGTAACAACAATAATATTTTTAAAAGAGGAACAAAAAGGACAAAGTTGGGAGGAGTAGGAAGGTCCCTCTAGGAGGAGCTGGGGTGCATATGACCAAAATACATTGTATGACAGCAACAACCTTTTTTAAAGAGAAAAGGAGAAACTTTAAGCCCTCCCTCCCTTCTGAGTGTGGCTGGACTTAGTGACTGATTCTGATGATATGGAGTGACCTCTGCTAGCAGGTTGTAAGGCTCATGGATGGTTTCTCCTCAGCTGTCTGTTCACTCACTGTCTATGCTTGATCAGAACTATTAAGCATCTTTCAGGGAGGGAATCCAACTCTGGCAGGATCTTGTAAGTAGCTTCTCTGAAAGAGAACCACACAGTTCAAAAGGTGCTTTTAGATGGTTGCAACCCCAGCCCACATCTCTATACAGCCTCCTAGGAGACCCTGAGCCTGGACCACATACCTAGCTAATTCCACATTCTTGGCCATACAAATCTGAGAGAAAATAAGATGTTCTTAATTACTTTCCTATTGCTGTGACAAAACACCATGACCAAGGCAACTTAAGAAAGAAAGCATTTCATGTGGGACTCATGATTCTAGAGTGTGAGTCATGACCATCATGGTAGAGAGCTTGGTAGCAGAGAGGGAGGCATGGTGCTAGAGAGGGAGCTGGGAATTTAAATTTTATCCACAAGGACAAGGCAGAGAGAGAGAGAGAGAGAGAGAGAGAGAGAGAATGAATGAACTGGGAATGGCATGGGCTTTTGAAACCTCAAAGTCCCCCACCATCCTGCCAGTGACACACTTCCTCCACACACCTCCTAATTCTTCCCAAACTGTTCCACTACCTGAGGACCAAGAATTCAAATATATGCACCTACAGCGGCCATTCTCATCCAAACCACCACATAAGAATGTATTATTTTAAGCTGTTACAGGCTGGGATAATTTCTTACACAATAGACAATGTGGGACAATACAGCTCATAAACACCTTGGATCCTTGTCAAGCTACCTCTTTAGCTTAAACTGCATTTGTTTGAAAAAGATGTAGAAAGTTTACTAGAAAGTTTCCTGTCCATTAAAGAAAATTTCCCATTCAATAAAGTCTATGTAGTTCTGATTGTTTTGGAAAAAAATAATCATTGAGCCAGTAAGATGGCTCAGCCAGTAAAGGAGCCTGCCACCAAGCCTGATGACTCTGGGTGGGTCCCCAGGACTCATAGGGTAGATGGAGAGAAAACTGTCTCCCTATCTCCACATGTGTGCTGTGGTATGTACACCCTACACACACACATACACACTTGTACCATCACACAAAAATTTTTAAAAGTCTAATTCAAATTATTTTTCACATGTCAGAGAGGAGAGGGAGAAAGTGAAAGTAGGATATTTTGGGACCATAAGAAAAAAAAATGTTTTAAGAGGGACTGAGCAACTCTTTTCAAGGCTTTACCCTAGTTAAATAACACACATGTGGAGAACTGAGCAAGGGACTTAGCAGAGGCTTTTCCGAGGGGAAAAGCGGGTTTGGTGTAGGCCCAGAAGGACTGGGAGAATGCTTGAGCATAGGAAGTACAAAGAATTCTTTGAATGAATTTTAACATAGAAAAGGCTAATAAATAAAACTAGAGGAGTCCAAAAAGATTGGGGGTTTCTGGTAAGAGGGCTGGGGAGGTGGTGCAGTGGCTAACAGCATTTGTTGCTCTTGCTGAGGACCTAGGTTCAGTTCCCAGCGCCCACATGGCTCACACCCTTCTGTAACTTCGGTTCCAGAGGATCCATCACCCTCATCTAACCTACAGAGCACCAGGCATGCATGTGGTGCACATAGATATATGTAGGTAAAACACAAAAAACAAATCTTTTTTTGAAATGTATAAATATGGCTCATGTATAAGCTGATGAGAATTTTCCAACAGTGAAAAGAGAGAAAAAAAAAATCAAAAAATTAGGGACAGAGTGGGTAGAACTTGAGTAACTGGGAAAAGCCGGGATCCATCCCTCACTTGTAGGAAAGCTACACACAATAACAGGAAAAAAGACAATAAGCAGCTTAGGTAAATAGGTTGATGTTGTGACGAGAGCCAACGACTTTTGACTATGTCTCATAGAGGTTGTTTGATTACATGCTATGACTTTTCATTTAACTGAAAAGTGTTTAATTGTCAAACACACATGCTACGATTGGTATAAACACAATGGGGAAAGTCCCTTTGCTGGCAAAAACCAAGTAAATAAATATTTGTGGTTTGTAAGTGTTATCATGAAGGCACACGAAAAAAGCTACGGAAGCTAATTCTGAGAAAAATGGAACTTTCTGAGTGTATAAGCGCGCAACCAGAACTAGTGCTCGCGGTCCTTAGCTTTTAAATTCTATGCAATCAGATACAGCAATGTGAGAAGCCCCATTGCCCTCTGAGACAGAGAAGTAAATGCTATATTTGGCCTTTGGTCAGCTTGAGGTCTATATAGAGAAACTCGCCTGAGGGTATTAATATTTTAGACCTCTGCTCCCAGAGATCTGCTCTGCATGTCACATCTCTGCAGCAGGCAACAAACTTGCTTCCAGACAGATCTTGGCTCTTGAAGTTTTACAAATCCTTTTTGTGTGGATTTTATCCATTCCCTTCTTTCTCTTCTCCTATGTTTTAAGTTTTATTTTTTTTGTATTATGTGCATAAGTGTTTTCCTGCATCTGTGTATTTGCACCATGTGTGCCTAGAATTAGAGTTAGGCAATTATGAGCCAGTTGTGGTTACAGACAGTTGTGGGTACTGGGAATTGAACCTGGGTCCTCTGTAAAGGCAGCAAGTGCTCTTAAACACTGAGCCATCTCTTCAGCCCTCTTTTCTTCTGAGACAGGGTCCCATGTTGTCTGAAACAGGCTCCAACTTGCTGTTTTGGCAAGAGAGACCTTGAACTTGTGATGCCCTGCATCTACTTCCCAAGTACTGGGACTGGAAGCCTGTGCCACCGTGTAGGGCTGGAGACAGACCTTCACACATGCTTGGTAAGCAGTGGGTTCAGGCTCCAAGCCCCTGAGATTTTTTTCTTAGAACAAACTAGCTCAATGGGATAGCACTTTCCTAGAATGCATAATACCCTGCATTGAATTTGTACAAACAAAAATGAAGTTCAAATTTTTAAGACAGGTGTGATGGGTACATGCCTATAAACTCAGCATTTGAGAGGTGAAAATAGGAGAATTGGGAGTTCGAGGCTAGCCTTGGCTACATAGTGAGTTCTATGCCAGCCTGGGCTATATGAGATTCTGTCTCAAAAATCAAAACAGCGCTTCTTTCGGCCATCTTTCTGCGCCGTCACTGTGGTGCGCATGAATGTCCTGGCTGATGCTCTCAAGAGCATCCACAATGCTGAGAAGAGAGGCAAACGCCAGGTCCTCAGGCCCTGCTCCACAGTCATCGTCCGGTTCCTAACTGATGATGAAGCACGGTTACACTGGTGAATTTGAAATCACTGATGACCACAGAGCTGGGAAGGTCATCGTGAACCTCACACTCAGGTTGAACAAGTGTGGAGTGATAAGCCCTAGGAAAACGGGAGAACAATCTGTTCCCATCCCGTTAGTGTGGCGTATTTCTTTCCTCCATAGCTTTACTGTACTGACAACCTTAGCTGGCATCATGGACCATGAAGAAGCAAGACGAAAACACACAGGAGGGGAAAATCCTGGGATTTTTTTTTCTAGAGATGTAAAACATAAATAAAAAGCCTTCATGGACCGTGAAATAAAATTGAAACAGCAATAATAATGAAACACAAATGAGGAACTTGTGAATGACGACTTGAATATTTACAGTGGGCTTGAATTTTAAACGTTGTTATAGTTTGTTGATACATACATCTCCTTAATCTTTCAGAAACACGAAGATTTAGTCTCTCACACCTTACAGTTATGACATGAACCATTCACTTGGGGGTTCTAGTCTCAGGTTCTCCCCCTGAACTGAGATGGACCCAGCTTCAGCTTTGTGCAGCTGCACTCTGGTTCTCCTCGTTCATTTCACAGCTTTCAGTGGGTTCTATACGTGACGTTAGAAAAGACACAGCAGATGTGCTTGGTGGCTCCAGAAATCTAAAGTGGGACAGATGGTTCCCTGGCTGATTGACAGCAGAAGGAGCACTGCAGCCAGGGGCACCTCCTGGGGAGGATTTTTTTTTCTTTCCTCCCTCTTCCTGAAAGTCACTGTCACACAGGAAGAGTGAGAGATGGTTATTCAGGAGAGCTTTCTTCTCAATTATGCATTAGAGTGAAAACAGTTCTCTAAGATACAGACTCGCTTCGATGTGGAAGAAATTCTCCTTCCCTAACACTTTACAAAGAGCTGACCCTTTGCAGTTATAACAAAGCGGACAAATTCATGTTTGACCACAATACCCCACACGATGAAGATAAAGTAAAAACAAGGAAATATCAACAAACAGTATTGATAAAAACTGAAATACTTTTAGCATCAGACGACTTACATTGCCCTTTTAAAGTGGCTTCTTTTTAAAACATCTGCGTGTGTGGTGTCCGTGCTCATGTGCACTGGAGTTCACAGTGTGAACACTCCTGCACAGCCACATCCATATGTGGTCTAGGTGAGTCTAGATCCCAACAAGCTGTTTCCCAACTTTCCTGACTAATAGTATTCATAGTGGCTTCTGATTTCTCCACGGCTCTTTTCAACAGAAATGCTGAATACAATAACCATCTAATATTTAAAATGGCAATTTGCCAATGTTTACAAACTAAAAGTCTTTCTTATTAGCAAGTATAAGTATCATGAAAACCCAAAGAAATTATGAATCCATATGAACTTTATATTTCAGGAATGGCAAAATAATAATGGAGCTGTACATTGCCCAGCTACACAGCCGGGTGTGGAATCAATATGAAGACTGTGGCTTAGGCTCTTAGGACACTCCTTGCAGCCACAGCAGCAGCTTCCACGAAGCCCCCTCTTGCTTCCACAAAGCAGTTCTTGGGGTCACGTAACCAGGACATCTAGAATGTGGCATATTTTTCTAGTTGCTCCGTAAGCTCCTTTTCAATAGTGGGCAGCAATATGCTCTTTGACTGAATTTTCTGCAATTGAGGACAAAAATAAAACTGAATTCAGCCCCAACATCACCTGGAGAGTATAACATGCAGAAACATGCCATTAGTCTTTGTTTCCTCCCGGCAACCCTTAGAAGTCCCCCCCCCACCAAAGTTGCTGAAGATGCCGACACAGGTGTTCTGCCCAAAGGCGGGTGAGAGCACAGAGGCCTGTAGAGTAATAGGAAGACACTCCTGGCAGCCCTATTACCTCCTATTTCCCCTTTCTCCATACTTTCAACCTTCTCTTTATTTGCTGTTTACATTTGTTGACAGAACGAAATCTGTACAGAATTATAAACCAATAACCAACCTTCACCTCTTTCTTGCATTCTTCCTCAGCTACCATTTATGCCTGCTTTCTCCAAGCAGTTAAACTTCTGGAAAGAGCAAAATAAACTTTTCCGCACATCAACCCCAACCATTCTCTTCCCAGGCCACTGTAATCCAGATTTTTTTGCCCCACCCTATAATTTAGATTTGAATGAAATGATACTTGTAAAAGTTATTAATAACCTTATTGATACAGTTAATGTGTGATTCCCAGTCCTCATCAGCATTTGCTATCTTTGATTACATATCCTCCTTTTTGGAATATTATTTCCTTCTGCCTTCTATAACACTGCATTTTTTTTTGAACAATGAAAATCTCCAAGGCTCATTAATAGGCAAATAAAAACCAGATTTTGTATTAGCATAAAGCTCACTCCAAAGGACTTCTAATTCTTTTCTTTCTTCTTTTCCAGGGAAAAGAACACATAAAGTTTATCACATACCAAAGACACGGAAATATTAGACTTCTGTCTTGTAATTGGACACTGAGTAATCTGTGAACTAAGAAGGAATACCTGTCCTCATAGAACACAAATGCAAACACATCGAATAATTGTTATTATATAAGGTGAAGTGTATAGAGAAAAACACACACGGTCAACCTCTGGCCTCTAAACATGTATGCACACGCAAATGTGCCCCTCCTCATACACACACAGACATACACATAAACCACACACACAAATGCAACAGTAACAATTGCAATTTTAAATTCCAAAAGTCCATGCAGTGATGGTAACGTGATCCAGCAAGTCAAAGTGTTTACCACACAAGTATGATAACATGAGTTTCATCCCCTGACTCCAAGGTGGAAGGAGAGCTGACCCCCAAAAGTTATCCTCTGACCTCTGAAAAGTGCTGTAGCACACACCATACACACAAAAATAATAATAGAAATTAAAATAGAGTTCAGCTAAAAAGAGGAACCTATGTCACTGAAGTAAAAAAAGCAATTTACTAGTTTGGTTTCATTTATATGAATTAAGGAATCCTCTGAATTGTTCCTTTATAATCGTTTCAAACTAATGTCTCACCGGCTAACAGGGCTGGTGAGGTGGCTCAGAGACTAAGAGCACTTACTGTTCTTTCAGAATACCTGGGTTCAACTCCCAGCACTCACATCAGGCAGCTTACCACTGCCTGTAACTCCAGTTCCTGCATACATGTGGTACACATAAACTCACGCAGCCACACACATAAATAAAAATATTTACAAACAAGCAAACAAAGTGTGGTCTGAAAACAAAAAGTAACGTTTAACAGGTAAAAACAGGGTGAAGTGCCAGCCGGGCGGTGGTGGCGCACGCCTTTAATCCCAGCACTCGGGAGGCAGAGGCAGGTGGATCTTTGTGAGTTTGGAGCCTGATCTACAAGAGCTAGTTCCAGCGCAGGCTCCAAAGCTACAGAGAAACCCTGTCTCGAAAAACCAAAAAAAAAAAAAAAACCAACAAAAAACAAAAAACAAAACAAACAGGGTGAAGTCTCATCGGATGCTCACTCAGTGCAGGCGTCTGGAAGAGTGTTCGTTCAGTGACTCTCCCAGGGGTGTGTCTCCCTATTCATCTCAGAGAGTCATGGCAGATGGAAGAAATGATTCCACTCAAGTCTACGTAGGTGAACTAATAAGCTTAAAGTTACTTTCAAAATCATGGGCAGTTGGCCAGCGGCTATACCACTGGATTATAGTATTTTTTTCCCCAAGCATATAAACCCAATTATGTATCTTTGAGGAAGTGAGGTGCCTCCTGAGCTCTCTGCACTTCCAGGAGGGCACTTTAGTGGAACCAACCGTCTGAGGGTATCCAATGAGTAAGCCACAGCACTCTGACTTTAAGGCTAGAACCCAAGGCTTTCATGCCTGAGCACAGAGGTCCACATCAGTATTGCTTTAACTTAATCTAAGAAGCATGCTTACTGGTGATTTTGAAGTTCAAGGTGAGTGTACCAAGAGTCTCAGATGGCTGACAATCCTAGAGCCTTTCTCCATCAAAAGAGCACTGACTTCCAGGAAAACTTTTTATCTTAATTTATGCTTGAATTATTCTAGTGTATTTAAATGCCATCACAACTGCAAAGTAACAGTTTACCTGATATAAAATTTTAGTTTGAAAAATAATAAAGCCGGGCGGTGGTGGCGCACGCCTTTAATCCCAGTTCTCAGGAGGCAGAGGCAGGCAGATCTCTGTGAATTCAAGGCCAGTATGGTCTACAGAATGAATTCCATGGCAGGCTCCAAAACTATATATGGCCAAGGTTATACAGAGAAACCCTGTCTCAAAAAACCAAACCAACCAAACAAACAAAAAAAAAAAAAAGAAAAGAAAAAGAAAGGAAAGGGAAGTATAATTTGAATGTTTGGGAGTCTATTTCCAAAGAAAAAGCTCTTCTGTTTTCTAATTTTCTTATATTTGATTTTATATTATAAAAACACCCAATAAATCCAGTAAAGAAATTAATATTGTTGATTTTATACTATACGATAATAAGTTTGATGCTATAGTATCATGGTTCCTTTCTTTCATGGGCCTTTCATTTCAGTGAGGAGGGGAAAGACAGAGACACAACACACAAACAATTTTAGGCCATGGAAAATGCCATGGAAAGAAAAAACAAAGTCACACACAGGGTGACTGGGGAGTCACTTTAATTAGGCAGCGAGGAAAGCATCTTTGATGGGATAGCAGTGACATGTCTTGAGAGAAGGGAAACTGCAGACGTCCTAGGCTCAGAATAACTCATTGCAAGAAAAGTGAATATTTATATAGATTATCTTAAAGTATGTGGGAGTAGAAATACTTGTAAAGCTGTCTCTAAATGGTCTCAGTGAAAGAAACAAGCAACAACAACAAAATATCATATTGCCAGATCCACCCTGTGGTGCTAGAAGTTTGTACAACACGAACACTGAGGAAGAGCAACTGGTATTTTTGGGTTTCAGAGACGAGGTGGCATAAGGCAGGGTTCTGAAGCCTGTGCAATCTACAAGGGTGTGTCTCCGTGTATGTATTGGTGGGGACAGTACAGCAAACAGATGAATGCAAAGAAAACAGGCTGTTGCTCATTGGTGTGAGGCTCAAGAGGCACAAAAGCCTAGCCATGCTCTGGGTCAGCGCTTACATGACTGTCTTTGTTAAACAGGCTTACAGTGTAGGCTTGGGGCCACTCTAGAGGCAGTGAAAATAAATGACATGAGGAAAGAAATGAGAAATCTGACGTTTATAGTTCATAACTGGGTGGGGCTGGGGCTGTTCATTGCCAATCAACGATAAACTTTCTGTGCTTGGTTCAGAATAGGCCCTCAGTGAACATCTCTAAGGCAAATGAAAGAAAATGAATAGTTGGTGGTTGGGGTGGCAGCCTGACGCCTGAGGGACAAAAGTCAGTCTCCCTACATTAAAATACACTGTCCTGTTTGAGTCTGAAAGCCTGAACTCCTTTTCATACTTGTGTTCAATCAAACTATGAAATACGCATTATTTACTCCGATGTGCAAATTCCGAGTCTCCAAGTGGGAATGTACCTTGACTCTGCTTGTAGAATGGGTCAGCCACTAGACCGAAGTTTCTGACAGTTAACTGGGTGTTCACGCTTAAAATCCACTACCTAGACTAGAGGCCTAAAGAATATATTTTTTTTTTTTTTGGTGTTTCGAGACAGGGTTTCTCTGTGGCTTTGGAGCCTGCACTGGAACTAGCTCTTGTAGACCAGGCTGGTCTCGAACTCACAAAGATCCGCCTGCCTCTGCCTCCTGAGTGCTGAGATTAAAGGCGTGTGTCACCACCGCCCGGCTAGGAATAAAATTCTTTACGTTTCGCTTTAGAGTTAGGGAAATCCAAGGAAAGTCAAAGGGATGAGCGGGGGCGGGGAGGGGAGGTTCCAGAACGTCCCTACCGACCGGTCACAGCACAATCACTGGAGTACTTCACAAGAGCATCGAACCTCGGGGCAGGGCAGAGCTGCAGTGCCAACCCCACAACCTGCGCAGCCGCAGTGCAGCTCCAGAGCTTGTGAGTGCGAGGAGGCGGGACCAATTTGACGGGGCGGGGCCGACACCGTGAGGATTGAGAGGCGGCTCGGGCAGTTACCCCCAGAGCGGCCCAACGTCATTTCCTGCCGAAGGTAATGCTTCCGGATCGCGATCCGCAGAGTCTTGTGTCTGGGTGACTTCTCGGCTTTGTCCGCAGTCCCTGTCTCTGGGGTCCTCTGCCGGCCTCTACCCGGGCTCGTGCTCGCCGCGTTACCACCTCCAACGTGAGGAGGTGGGTGTGGTGGCACAGCGGTCGCCAGCTTGTCTGCCAGTCTCCTACCCTCTCCCGCCGTCGCCTCGCACCTTCCGCCATCTTCCTGCCTGGAGGTGTCGGGTTGTGCCGTGGGCCTCGGCTCGGCTGCAGCGCGGGGGACGGGCGGCGAGGGCCTGCAGGGAGGGGTGGGGAAGCCCGCGGTGACCGAGGTGGGGTGACAGGTGCGGGACAGGAGTGCTGGAGTCTGCGGCCACGGCCAGGCTTCGCCTGAGCCTTTTTTTGGAATTAGGCGCTTTACGCTGTAGTGTTGAGACTGATCTCACGGCCCTCCAACCTTTCTAGGGAAGATTTGTTTGTTTTAGAATACGTCTTGCATCCACCCAAGAAACCTTTTACAAAACCTTTCCTCTGACGGATGGGTATGCAGTGTTTTCTTAGTCGCTAAACGAATTCCCGAAAGGTACTTTGCTGTCGGCATCGTGTATCTCATACCGCCTTTTTATGCGATTGTTTAAACGTGGAGATTACTTGTTATCTGAAATCCTGAGATCTGCAAGACGAAAGAAATATCAGTATATGTTCCTGGAATGCGCTTGAATATAAAATCTCTTTTATTTGAAGATTATTTGCGGCCGCTGTAGGGACGATTAGAAGATTAGTAGTTTGCTGTTAGGAAGCAGCTACCTGCAGAGAGAATGTGACGTTGTTATTTTTTTGACTGCTGAGTTATGGGAGACAATGCAGGTTTTTTTTTTGATTATTGAAAGCCTAGAAATGACTTGGTTTTTTTTTTCCTCAACCATGTAGACATACATATTTATGTGGGCTTTTTTTGTTTGTTTATTGTTTTGTTTTTTGAACCATGGAACAGAATAATGTGAAATAACTTCGCTATGGGAGATGATGCAGGGTTTTTTGATTATTGAAAGCCTAGAAATGACTTGATTTTTTTTTTCCTCAACCATTTGGACATAGTTGTGTGGGTTTTTTTTGTTTGTTTATTGTTTTGTTTTTTGAACCATGGTACAGAATAATGTGAAATAACCTAGCCTCAGAAGGGAAATTTTGTCTGTTATACCTGTTTTTCAATTAAAGGACCGAACGTGAATAATTAGTTCAAATAGTAGGTTTATGACCTTTTTTCTCATGAAGTTATGTCAAGTAGCTGAGATGTAGCAGTCTGCAGCAGGGTCTGAGACATGGCTCAGCAGTTAAGAGCACAGGCTCTTCCAGGGTACCTGGTTCCATCCCCAGCCCCCACAGGTATCACAGTATCGCAGCCACCTGCAACTCCAGCACCTTCTGGCCGCCGCAGGCACCAGGCGTGCAAGCAGAACATCCATACATGTGAAATAATTTTTCAGAAGTTTAATGTTTTAAAGTAAATATTTGTTGACCGGCAGGTAGACTGATTATAGTATTTAGAATAGTAGCCTATTCTAATACCTTATAATGTTTGGATATGAATGTCTTTGATGCAGGAACTATGAATGGGAGGGCTGAGTTTCGAGAGCCGAATGCAGAAGTTCCAAGACCGATTCCCCGTAACTATCATATTAAATATTTATAATTAGTAGTGCTTTGTGTGTAAGGAAATTTTAGTTGCTTGAGTAACAGTAGCAGCTGGGCTGGCCTTACGGGTGTGATGTCTGTGCAGTCACAGGGCTTCATCTTTGCTTTGATGGTGTCTTGTTGCAGTCTTGAAATTCTTCATTATCTGAGTGGGGTGGAGGTTGGTATTCCATATTTTCATTTAGCAGTGTGTTTAGCCTGTCTTCACAGGTAGTAAGAATAAATTCTGTTGGAAGTCAACGATTTTTAAAAAGCTGACCTGCCAGTTACTTCATTGCTTTATCTGTTTATTTATCTGTTTTTAAGTGTTCTTATTACTAGTAGACAAAGTCTAACTTTCAGGCTTTTAAGAAAATGACTTCCAGTTTTTCTCCAAAAGACATAGGGGCTGATTACATTCCGACAGAGGAAGAACGGAGAGTCTTCGCAGAGTGCAATGAAGAAAGCTTCTGGTTCAGATGTGAGTTGTCTTTTTTTATGAACTTGTAAAGAATGTCCCTGGGTGTGTGTGTGTGTGTGTATGTGTACGTGTGTATGTGTACGTGTGTACGTGCACGTGTGCTGAGGGCAGCGCTCGGCCTCCTTCTCTGCGCCTTTCCTCTTAGTTTTTGAGACAGGATTTCTCACTGAACCTAGAGTTCTACCATTTTGGCAAAATTGGCCATCTGGCCAGCCCCAGATCTTGCTGTCTCGGCCTCTCGGTGCTGTTAGATGAGCACCAGAGGTCGGAACTCAGATCCTGGGCTTTGCATCGCCAGCCATTTCTTCTGCCCTGGTCCTCGGTTTTCTATCAGCATCATCCTACCTTCACTTACAAACGTGACTTAAATTTATGTCTGAAATGATATTTACATGGAGAACATATTAGGGGCACTTTTGGTGTAGTGTGGTTATTTATTACTAATAGAGATTAAAGAAATAGAATTGTGCTGGGTGGTGGTGGCGCATGCCTTTATTCCTGCTCTTGGAACACAGGGACAGGCAGATCTCTGTGAGTTCAAGGCAAGCCTCATCTACAGAGTACCAGGACAGCCATGACATGGAAAAAAAGAAAGAAATAGAATTGAAGGAATTAAGGTTAAGAAGTGTTGAACATGTCCACCTGGGTTACACGTTAGCTAGTGAATCGTGCCTTGGAATCAGGTCTGCCTGAACCACAGACTTTTGGTGTGGGGGGGTGAACTCATATTTATGACTGTTATGACAATTGGTTTCATTGTAGTGAGGAGTTACTGTACTATCAACTCTCAATTTCTGACTACAGATGTTAAGATCAGGATTTTGTTGTTGTTTGTCTGTTGTAGCTCTGGCTGGCCTGGAACTTGCTATGTAGACCAGGTCCAATGTTGGATACTGTTCAGTGGTAGAGCTCATGAGGCCCTGGGTTTGGTTCCTAGTACCAGGATGGTAGTAGAGAAATTACAGAAGACCAAAAAAACAAGCAAACAACCAATTCCCCTTGGAAACTAGACGAGGCTAGCCTTGAATGTGTGATTATTCTGCCTGTTTTCTGCTAGGAGTTCATGTGTTTACCACAAATGCCTTCAAGAATTTTAAGTGTGGAGAACACTGTAAGTTACAAACAAGTACATTACTTTGTTTATACAAAGGCCTGGTGCTTCTGAAATCACAGCGTTTTTACTATTGCTGTAGGTAATTCCAACAGAGAGGCAGGATGGAATTTCAAGATTTTTTTTTTTATTCTTTATTTTATGTATATGGGTGTTTCACTTGCATGTGTGTCTGTGGTCTGCATGCCTGGTGAAGGAGGCTAGAAGAGGATCTCAGTTCCTTTGCAACTGGAGTTATAGACAGCTTTGAGCTGCCATGTGGATACTGGAAATTGAACTTGGGTTCTCTGGAAGAACAATCAGTTCTCTTAACCTGTGAGCCCTGCAGGATAGAATTTTAAAAGGGCGAAGAAACAGAGAAAGAAGAGGGCCTGGGAGCTAGCTCAGTGGGAAAGCCTGCCAAGCCTGAGGACAGTGTCTAGAACCCACATGAGGGAAGAAGAGACGCTAGTCCCAAAAGTTGTCCTCTGACCTCCACAGGAATGCCATGTTTTTTTTTAAATCATTTTTATTTATTAAGTCATTTTGCATTCCAACCGAGGTTCTCCCTCCTACCCCTTTTCCTTGCCCCCTTTTTGGCTCCCCCCAGGCCCACCTCCATCCATTCCTCCCAACAGGTAAGGGCTCCCATAGAGAGTCAACACATTTGACACATTGATGTTGCTTTTTTTTTTTTTAAAGATTTATTTTATTTATTATTTATACAATAGTCTGTGTGTATTTGTATGCCTGCACGCCAGAAGAGGGCACCAGACATCATTATATAGATGGTTGTGAGCCACCATGTGGTTGCTGGAAATTGAACTCAAGACCTTTGGAAGACCAGGCAATGCTCTTAACCACTGAGCCATCTCTCAGTCCCCCGATGTTGCCTTTTTTAGAGGCTGTTAAGTGACAGTTTTTGAAGAGGTAGATAAGACAGAATAAAGAGAATAAAGGTCAAATGATAACATCAAGATTTACCTAGTTTATAACAGTACTCATTAAAGGTATACTATTTGTATGGGGAAGTAAATTTAGTATGACCATTTGCATTTATGGCACAACAAATTGTTTTCAAGTCTTAATGACACAGAATTAAGAAAAAGAAAAAACCCTGTAATCCCAGTCCTCAGGAGGATCTTGAATTTGGGGCTGGCCCTGAGCTATATAGTTGAAGGTATTCCTGTGCTATATATAGCGAGATTCTACATGAAAAAGACTAGGCTTGGGGCTGAAGAGATGGCTCAGTGGTTAAGAGCACTGACTGCTCTTCCTGAGGACCCGGGTTCAATTCCCAGCACCCACATGGCAGCTCACAAC
>JAQHUG010000109.1:2758963-2789705 GCA_028555095.1 Dicrostonyx torquatus
GGAAGTAGAAAGTATAAAAAGACAGGATCTCCTGAGCAAACTGGGAGCATAGGGACATTGGGGGAGGGTTCAAGGGGGGAGGAGAGAGGCAGGGAGGGGAGCCCAGAAAAATGTAGAGCTCAATAAATTTAAAAAAATGAAATAAAAACTGTTACCTTTTGAAAGTAACAAGAGACTCTGTACATAAAGTTTTACTGTGTTGCATCTTGTGTACTACGGCAGTTCCCAACCTTTGGAATTACTGACATGATGTATGAATTCACATTTGTATCAGATATAGACTGCATGAGTTGTATTTTATGTGTGTGTGTTAGTAGTGTTATATGACTTTCTGTGGAGAGATTTAAACACCTGATTACCTCAGATTGGGATAAACTGATAGAATAAAGGAAGGATTCCATTGAAGTCCTGCTTGGTGAACCATAGAGTTTCTTGAGATTGTTTCCAGGAGCATGGTAGACCCTTTGGCAGCTGCATCATTGAAGAGTCTCATCTGTCCAACACATGGTAGGCCTCGTTAAATTATTTACCTTTACAGCCTCCAGGAAAAGAGGCCTCTTGACGGTCTCTTGTGGCTGGCAGTGGTCCTCGCCAGTTCAGAGGAAACAGCTGTACTGCATCCTTCTGACTCTTAACTTTCTTTCTGGCTTCCTTCTTGTGATGTCACCTCCTTGGAGGGAATAATGAAAGATATTTTTCTGAGCAATGAGCCACTGTGTCATAGCAACAGTCTCATCAGTTCAGCTTCCACAGTAATCACTATTATTGTAAAAGAAGTTTCCTTTTAATATGGTCCCAGTAGCAGCAGTCTATAGGCATGAATACAAATGTTTAGAAGGCAATTTTATCATGAATGTTTAACAAAACAATAGTCATAGTCTCCTTTCTGGGGCTATGATATTCTTAGTTTCAATTGTGCCCAGCTAACAGTATCAAGCATTGTCCTGTGGAGTGGGTTTAAATTAACCTGGAAAGTTGTTGGTTGCACCCATATTAGTTATGCCAGTATTATAGCAGCAATCGTATCTTGCTTGCATAGCCACCAGGACTGTTGACCCGTAATTCTTTCCTATCCTCTGGCATAAAGCTGATTGAGACTACAAATGTTAGCCATCAGGGGAGGGAGGACATTGCCAGCTTGATTTCTTTGTGATGCAACCAGAGTTCCACATTAAGGACTTGATATCTACTTGTGTTGTGTAACCAACATCAATGGCAATAGCCTGGATAAAGTCAAGGGCATTTCTTGATAGTATAGCTGCTCAAAAATTGCTGATGGCAGTCATGACTAATGTAATTTTAGTGAGTCAACCGTATTGCTGGTGGCATGCTTTAGTGTTCAGGGGACTTCCTGATGGTTTGGCTACCTTTTCGGTCACTCATGCCCCTATAAAGAGCCCTCAGTTGTAGGGTAAAAGGGCCAGCCAAAGAAACCTACCCTGGCTCCGAAACCAGAGCCAGTGAAAGAAACACAACTTGATTCTGAGATCTGAACCCATCAAGGAAATACTTTAGCCCTGAACCCAGAACCAAAGAAATGCACCCTGACTCTGAAACCAGTGCCAAAGAAACACACCTTGTCCCTAGAGTCAGAGCCAGTGAAAGAAATTTGCCCTGGCCCCAAAACTAGAGCCAAAAAGCTTTTTAAAAGGCCAGTGAAAGAAACACAGTTTGGCTCTGAAATCAGCTATCTCTGATTTCAACTAAACTAACCAATCCCTGAGCAGGGAAAAACTAACCTATCCCTCTTTTCCTGGGAATACTCTGCTCCTAAGAAGCCCTGTCTAAACCTTGTGCCTGTTCAGTTTTCAGCTGCTCTTCTTCCATACTGGTAGAGGCAACCACTCTCCTGGATTCTTCCCTCCCAATAAATCTCTTGAACAAGGTTTGGGTGAAGACATCCTTCCTGGAAGCTGAGTGGGACTGTTAACACTGTAACACTGGGGGAGCCTTCCCTTAGCAGCACCAATTGTTACAACTTTGGGGGAGAAGTCCGGAACAGGGCTGTAAACACTGTCCCTGGGGAAACCTTCACATAGCAGAGCAAAGTTGCTACACTCCTGGGCACTGGAGCCGAGCTGCAAGAACTTTGCTGGGGAAAGCCCTCTCCTGCTAGAGTGGTTACATTTCCCTAGAGCAGGGCTGTAAACTGCTATGCTTACTGTGCTCCCAACTGCCAGAGCGCTCTTCCACCCAAGCTGTAACACTCAGTATTCCTTGACTAGCTCCTGCCCGGATCCCTTTCCATCTAAGCTGTGGTGCTTACATTTAGTACGCTTATACCAGTAAATACACTGGTTCACAAACTGAACTTGGATGAAATCTTTCTTTGATGTATGGATGTTCTCTCTGTGATGGATAGACCCTTTTTACTTCCCTTTACGAAAAGTCCTGTTATAGCCATATATTTCCAAATTAGAAAGCATTATCAATGACAAAAGCATAGATTCTTGGTCTTACCTTACTATTTAGATTCAAGTCCCAAGTATATACTTTACCCCCCCCCCCAAGACAGGGTTTCTCTGTGAAATAGTCCTTCTCTCCTGAAACTCACTATGTAGACCAGGCTGGCCTCGAATTCACAGAGATATAATCTGCCTCTGCCTCTCCAGTGCTGGGAATAAAGGCGTGAGCCACCACCACCCGGCCCCAAGTATATTCTTTAAGAGCTGTGAAATTTGGGCAAGTTTCTATTAAGTGGCTCCCCCCATCTATGTACATTCTGACTAATGTATTAAATTTTCTGGTGAAAACTGCTACAGATTTAGAACAGTAGTAGTATTTTGCAATTGGGAGGAGAAAAAAAGCTCAAGGAAGTGTGGGAATGCTTTTTGTTAGATATGATGTGGACAGTGGCTATCAGTAATACTGATTTACCTGAAGAAACCAATTGTTTACAGGCTAGAGTATTATCTCATAGTACTGTGGTAACTGTGGTAAAGGCCGCTGACCTGGGAGCCAGAGAACTTAGGTTCTGATCCCAGGTCAGCTACAAGAAATCACCTGTGTTGTTTTGGGCACATGAGTTGTCAATTCTAGATGGATACCATTGCACTCTGATTAGGATAAAGACTAGGTAACTGCCAAAGCCCCTTTCAGCTGACTGTTCTTTTTTGTGACATAAAATAGATCTTGTCAGTTGGGCAGAACTTAAGCCTAGTCCATTCTCCCCTCATGGCATAAGAGGAAATGTCTGCTGGCACGGAGGTACATGGAATAGTAGCGCCAGCATCCCTTCCCAGTTTGTTACTCTGTCTCAGCCGGGAAAGTGTTGTCCATTGTAGGGCTGTCTGAGTACCACATCATCTCTTAGCCTTCCGTAGTTCCTCAGTGTCACCTGTTACAGTCCTTGAACCAAGATGAACTGATGCTGTAATTTTAAAGTGATTTATTTGAAAAACCTTAAATGATAATGCGTGAAGGCATTCTAACCAGCAGCATTAGAGAAAGCATTCTCCAGCAAAGGCAAAGTCTGTCAGTAAGTAGAATAGTAAGCAGCCGAAGCTTAGGATGGCTGCAAATTATGTTTGATGACAAAGTCGATGTCTGATTGCAGAGTTAGAAATCTTGATCATGAAATTTCTGTGGTAGTTAAAATATTTAATTATTGTTTTTAAATTGCCACATAGTTTAGACAAGAGTTGAGCTGACCACAGACATGAACCAAATGTGGTTTTGTATTTAATATGCTAAAAATATTTTTATATTAAAACGATTGAGAGAAAAAGGCTGGTTTGATTACATATGCAAATTACTTGAGTTAATATTTTATGTCCATAAGTAGCATTCTATTAGAAAAAGCTAAGTTTGTTTTTTTCATGTTTTATCTTAGGGTACTTTTCTGCCTTAGACAGCAGTTGAATAGATGGCATGGGAACTATATACTCTCTGGCTGTTATAGTGTGTGCCAAGCACCAGCTGCATATTAATTTAACTCAAAATAATTTACAGCTAAAATATAAAAAGAAAAATTAGGTAAAGGAGCATTGGTAGGATTAAGAGGAAGCTGAACACTTGTATCTGAGACTCTGTCATGTATGTTCACTAGAAACCCAGAGCCAGGTTTTCTTTTATTTATTTATTTTTTTTGGTTTTTCGAGACAGGGTTTCTCTGTGGCTTTGGAGCCTGCGCTGGAACTAGCTCTTGTAGACCAGGCTGGTCTTGAACTCACAAAGATCCTCCTGTTTCTGCCTCCCGAGTGCTGGGATTAAAGGCGTGCGCCACCATTGCCCGGCCAGAGCCAGGTTTTTATTGGGGACTGATCACCATTAGGCTGGCTGGTACTGAAATTCCAGACTCCCAGACGGGAAGTGTGTGTTCAGTGTAAACTCTTTGTATAAACAGGTGAGACACTTATTTAGGTAAATTATTGTCAGTCTGGGGAACTGTTTACTGGTCAGGTTACCAGATCTAGTTCCTTGCTAAGGTAGTTTAGTCAAGGATCAACTCCCATCATTGCAGAAAACCTGGGGCTGATGTGGAGAGCAATGATTCATAGCTGTTTTTAAGTTATAAATAATTTTGAAATTATAGGTTAATATGCTTTTAAAGAATATTTTTAATGCATGATTTCATTCGTCCAGCTACCATTTAATCACATGGTCAAATATATTTTGTGTCTTGGATCACACAGTGTAATATAGAAGCTCAAATCTTAGGATCTGTTATTAGGCAAGTTTCATTAGGTGTGAGACCTAACGTTGATGGCCTCATCTTATATGGTTTTAGGTAAGTAAGGTTCTTAATATCTCTAAGCTTACTTTGTAAATGGTAGCAATACGAGCTTCCTGTGATGATGATGTAAGTGTAAAGTTGTACATTATAAAGTTTCCTGTAAAGATGTGATGATATGAATGAGGTAATTCACTTGAGGCACCTAGACTGTGGAATTTGGTTGCCACTTAGTACTAAGTGGCTCTTGTAGTGTGCTTCTGAAGCATGCCTTTTCCCCTTTTACTTCAGAAGTGATTTCTAGTCATTTTACTTTATTGTTTTAGTTGATTATTTTATTTTATGTAGTTGATTGTTTTAATGACTTGCTAGTGGAACCTAAACCTAGGTTGGTTTCTTGAATTAAAGTGTTTTCTGAAAATACTCCTTTATTTTCACTGTGTGTGTACAGTGCAGCTTTAGAGATCTTGGTTGTTGAATCTGCATCTTGAGGGTTCTGCTGTTACTGATACTAATTTTTCTCCTAATGTACTCAAAACTATTTTCGTTTTATTGATATTGATAACTTCTTTTTCTTCCTATAGCTGTGCCATTGGCGGCCACAAGTATGTTGATTACTCAGGGATTAATTAGTAAAGGTAAGTGTTTAAATTTTACATTTATTTAGCATTTTGGATAGCTTGCTTTATCTTATATTGATTTTTAAGTAAGGAAATATTAGTAAGTATGGTCATTGATAAATTTATACAGGATTAGAAGAATTTTGTCTTTCTGTACCCACTCACTTGATTATATTGACTTGACATTTGATGGCATTGGGGCTGGGTAAGTATTTTAATTGTTACAGTGCATGTCTGTGTGCAGGAAGCCCTCAGGTTTGAACTAATGGCACATACATGTAATCCAGCCCTTGGGAAATGGAAGCAGAAAGTTCAGAAGTTCAAGGGCTGCCTGGGCTACTTGAGACCCTGCTTCAAAAACAAACAAAAAATCCCAACCAACAAGAGAATTTTTTTTTATTTTTTGGTTTTTTGAGACAGGGTTTTTCAGTGTGTTACTTTGGAGCCTTTTCTGGAACTAGCTCTTGTAGACCAGGCTGGTCTCGAACTCACAGAGCTCTGCCTGCCTCTGCCTCCCGAGTGCAGGATTAAAGGCGTGCGCCACCACTGCCCAGCTCCAACCAGAGAATTTGATATTAACAATCTAGAAAAGCAGGAAAGTACTTTAACATTTGTTGATAGGTCAGTGGCTAAGTATACTTACTACTCTTCCAGAAGACCTGCGCTTAGTTCCTATATACACTTCAGCTTACATACAGCCTTGTGCCTCCAGCTTTAGGAAACACATACAGCTTACACTCACACAGACATACATTAAAACTAACCAGCCAACCCCTGTGGTTAGTTTGCAAGGAGAACAGCAAACCTATAAGTAAGCTGAGCAGTGTGCTTACTTAGAGATTATTAGAAATGCAGATTCTAGGCTTGTACCAGTCATACGAGTCAATGTCACAGTCTGTTTTACAAGTTTAAGGTGACTCCTGTGCACTGGCTTAAATACCTGTAGTTCCCTAGTTCCCTGAACTAGCTTTGTCTTCTCATCTTGGGGAATAGGGAAGAATGAGTTAGCATTTTAAAAAAGTTTAGAAGATGGCTCAGCAGTTAAGAATACTTGTGTTTGCAGAACACTCAGGTTCAGTTCCAAGTACCCTTATTTATGATGGGGGTTGACAGCTATTTGTGAATCTTGTTCCAGAGGACTTAACGCCCTCTTCTGGCCTTTGCAGGCACCTTGTGTGCAGGTGGTATACAGGCAAAGCACTGTTTAAATAGCTTAGATATTAAGGGTCTCTAGTAATAGCATTTTACATGTCCGTGTGTGCATGCAGGTGCAGCCTTGTCTGTCATTCTCCAAGCATTCCACAGATGATCTCACTGGCCTAGAATTCGCCTGGGTAGGCAGGAGAGCCAGCAAGCCCCAGTTCTAGGATTACCAACTGAGCTATGTCTCCAGGCCATGGTAATCTTTTGTTAGTAGTCCCCAAAGAGGCTAAATTCTGTTGGCTTACATAGAACAGTTATCTCTGTGGGATTGAGTTTAGGTTAAATATTAATATATCAGTGGTGCAGCCACCAGATTGCTTGTTAAATATACTTCATGAATTACTGGCCTGTTGTATTCTCTACCTGCATTCCAGAAAGCGGAAGTAATGTTAATATGACTCCAGACAATTTTTAAAAATCTTTTCACTAGCTCCTTTGTAAATGTGAATATGGCAGAATATGTTTGAGATTCTTTTTAAATTTACTATCAGAAAGCAGGATCTGATGTAACTCAGGCTGACCTTATACTCAGTATATAAAAATTACCTTGAACTTTTTAAGCCCCCTGTGTCCGCCTCCCAGGTGTGGGAATACAGAGATGTTTCTACCTGTTTCTGGGATTCTGGGAGTCAGGCCCAGGCTTTGTGCATGGTGGACATACATGCCTTCTCTCAACTGAATTACCTGCTCAATCCCATTTTAGTTTTAACTAGATCATAGTGCTTTGACTGTTCATATGGTCATAGAAAAATAAAACTAGTTTTAGTGTTGGAGGTTTAACTCAGTGATATAGTTCTCGCCTAGTACTCAATCTCTGTTACCATTTATAAAATGGATTAGGGCAGGATCTGGGGCTTGGTGGATTAAGTTCTTGATAACTGAGAACCTGAGATTAATCCCCAGGACCCATGCAAAGCTGTGATTCATAGTACATGGCTGTAATCTCATGGGTTCTGCAGTGAAATGGACAGAAACAGGATAATCCTGGAAGCTCACAAGCCAGTTAGCCTGTCATATGCAGGGATAAACAAAGAGATACCCTGTCTCAAACAAACAAGGTGGAAGGTAAGGACTGACCCTCAGGGTTGTCACCATGCCCAGTACACACAAAATGAATTTAGATTGAAATGGAAGGATCTGAGGAGCAGGGTAATAAAAGTATTGGAAGAATCTGTAAATAATTTCAGTACAATGTGTTATATGATCAAACTCTTAAACATGGAAACAACTTAAGTATACACATTTATGTGCACTTCCAACTAAGTTGTTTCCTTCCTAAGGTAGATTCTGTATTGGAGGGAAACAGTTTAGTCACATTAGTTTAAAGAAAAAAATGGCAAATGGGTCAACAGAGAAATCAGTGTCAGTAATATGTGGTGCTCCAGCATGTCACTTAACTAAGAATAATCAGAATTAGGTGTGGGTTTGTACAAAAGCAATTTAAGAGCTGTAGTAGTCATCCTAAGGAACGTGCATGTGAACATGGGCTGCAGCAGAGGCATTATGTCGTGAAATGCTCAGTTGTAGAGTTCAAAGAAGATATCTGCCAATCTTTAAAAGAAGTGATTCAGGGTAAAAGCAAAGGAAGAATATATCAAGAAGGAGGAACTAAAACTTTTAGATTTTTCCCCACTGTGGTAACATGAAATCCTAGGCAACTGAGAATAAGGTAGAAATTGAAAATCAAGACAGGCTTTTGGGAAAGGAGTCAGACAGGATCTCCAAAGACATGAATTTTATCCTGATAGTAGCATCTTGTCCGTAGTATGTGTGCTTGACGTGCTGTACTGGCTGTTCCCCTTTGTTCTTGACCTAATAAGAAAGGATAGAGAACAAAAAAGGAAAAGCCTCCTTATATGTTTCTCTGTTTTCAACTGTTTTAAATCTGATTTCATGATTGAGCGCTTTGCTGTTTATGTGTTTTAATCCATTGCAGTCTGTGTCATTCATTTTCATATGTTTATCATTGTTGGAAATGTCAAAGGTCATCTCTGTAACCTCTGTGATGCTCGAACTTGATGGGCAGTTTTTATCCTTGACCAACATCACTCATCATTATCAATTTTTTTTAATATTTATTTATTATGTATACAGTAGTCTTATCTGTGTGTATATCTGCAGGCCAGAAGAGGGCACCAGACCTCATTACAGATGGTTGTGAGCCACCATGTGGTTGCTGGGAATTGAACTCAGGACCTTTGGAAGAGCAGGCAATGCTCTTAACCACTGAGCCATCTCTCCAGCCCCCGTCAGTATCAATTTTTCATTTGGGTGTGGTGGGCATTCCGACTAGGTCTCACTGTGTAGCCCTGGGTGCCTTGGAACTCTGTGTAGTCCAGGCTAGCCTTGAACTCAGAGATGTACCTGTCTCTGCCTCCCAAGCACTGGGGTTAAAGGCATGTGCCTACACACCTGACTCCATTAACTAGTTCTTGAAGCGTTCTTTTTATTTCATTTCCACAATGACATACCCTGACTTGCTCAATTTTTTTTCATGCTTTTGAAAAGCTGTTATGTATTCTGTTTTAATGCTATGCAGCACAAAAGGACAAATTTTTATGTCTTATACTCATGTTATTAATGTTGGTTTTCTTCATTTGTCTTAGAAATGTTAAAGTCCTGCTTTGGGTTTTTATATCTGTGCACATTTTTCTTTTGGAAGGGGACCTGGAAATTGAACCCAGAACTTCATTAAATATGTGCTCTGTCACTGAGCTACACCCCAGTTCAAGTTGTGTACTACTAAGCTAGCAATGGCATGGATTTTAGTGACAGTGGGTCAGCGAGATGGCTTTGAAAGTACATGTGCTTACTGCTAAGCCTGGCAACCCGAGTTCTGTCCTCAAAAGCCCCTTTTGCCAGTTGTCCTCTGTACTTGCCATGCCATGCAACCACATACACACACATGCTTACAGTAAGCAAATAAAGTCCCAATGGTTATCCCTAGCCCAGCACTGATGAACTACTTCTTGTTAGAGTCCAGTTTCTATCTATCTTTGTCTACCTGGTAAGAAGGTGATCGCTTACACTTTTTTTTTCCATAAGCTTTTTCTTTCATAATTAAAATTGGAAGCCGCCTGGACTCAAGGTCCGTGTTACTGACTACTGTTCTGCAAGGACTGTTTTTATTCACTGCACTGCACTGTTGCTTTTTATTCTTAAAAGACAGTTTATGTATGAGTTCTTGGCTTTGTTCATCTTATTCGTGCATCTATAAATGACTGTCTTAATTACTATTGCTTTGTCAGTAGGTCTTGGTACCTGATGATAGTTTATTCTTCAGTGTTACCTTGGCTCTTTGTGTCTACGTATAGTTTTTAAAATAAGGAAAGCATATTTTGATTTTATGTGGAACTTTGAGTTTGTAGGTGAATTTATGGAGAATTGCCTTCTTCTCAGTCTTTAACACTTCACTTGAACATGGAGTATTTCTTCATATTCCATATGAATTCCTTGGTCAGTTTTCTAGTTTTTAGTGTAGACATAGTTTTATATGTTTGATTAGAGTTTTTCCTGGCTCTGGGATAATTTTTAGTCCTGTAATTAATCAAATCTTTTAAGACTTTGTTATTGTTGATCTTGGTAGATAGAAATATTTACATAGTTTCTTGTCTGTGACAAGTAGTCATTTCTGTATTTACCTATTGCAACAGACTATAGTGTTTTGACATTTAGAACATTTTCTGTTGACACTGAATTCATAACACAGAGTTGCTGTTGTCACTTGCTGTTTTAAGATATTCAAAACTGCAGGGCAGTGGTGGCGCATGCCTTTAATCCCAGCACTCGGGAGGCAGAGGCAGGCGGATCTTTGTGAGTTCGAGACCAGCCTGGTCTACAAGAGCTAGTTCCAGCGCAGGCTCCAAAGCCACAGAGAAACCCTGTCTCGAAAAACCAAAAAAAAAAAAAAAAGATAGTCGAAACTGGTTTTTCCTTCTCTAACAATGTTACTCAGAAATACTTCACTCTTCTTTAGGAATCCTGTCAAGTCATCCAAAGTACGGCTCTATTCCTAAACTCATATGTAAGTATAAACAATGCTGTGTTTTTCCTGCCGTTTTTACAAATGATTAAATTTAAATCAGGTATTTTAAGTTACTAATATTACGTGTTTATATACTACCACAAATCAAGTTGTTTAAGCTTTTCAATAAGTTCACTGCTTGACAATCTTAATGTCAGCATTGAAAGTCCTGTGTTAGTTAAGACTCCTCTCTCTCTTTTGTAATATAAAATCGCTTTTCATTTGATACTACTTTATCAAATGAAATAAATTCTTTTTATTTATCTATCTATTTATTTATTTATTTATTTCCAGACAGCACTTCTCTGTAGCTTAGGAGCCTGTCCTGGAACTAGCTCTTGTAGACCAGGCTGGCCTCAAACTCACAGAGATCACCTGCCTCTGCCTCCTGAGTGCTGGGATTAAAGGTGTGCGCCACCACTGCTCAGCAAAAATAAATTCTTGCTTTGTTTATAGTAAAAGGGAAGTTACCTAGATATTCTGCTAATCCAAATTATTATGTCTAGAATTGGCTCCCCCCCCTTTAATTTATATTCCACTTTGTGGCTGACAAAAAGAAACTAAATTGTTCTCTTGAAAGTAGATACGATCTTTATGAAACTTTTTGGGGTAGCTTCTCTTTTATTGGAAATATACATGATACATCAATGTCATAATTACAAATGAATTTGTAATTATTTTAATGAACTTGTTATACTGGGTTTTGTTTTTAAAGCAGTCTCTTGAAATTGTTGGGACTTGAAACACAGTTTGAATTTACAATAAAACAAATGCCCAGATCCTCATGACTAGAACCTATTTGTGTACTTGTCCATCTCGGCTCTATCTTGCTCCTGTATATGAAGTGGTGTATTGGGATTGTTTATGTCAATGCTACTTTACTTGGACTGAGTTACTTTGATGAAAGCGAATTATATCATAAACTTTCTGTATGAATTTTATCTTTTATCATCATCTTAGTTAATCTTAGACTTTCTAAAACCTTAGAGATATTTAGAGATGTACTTTTTAAAAATGTTGTTTCAGAAAAAAAATTGCCTAAAAAGGCCCATTCAATGACACAATTTTCTGTTTGTTTTTGCACATCAGTTGCATGCATCATGGGGTACTTTGCTGGGAAACTTTCTTACGTGAAGACTTGCCAAGAAAAGTTCAAGAATCTTGAAAACTCCCCGCTTGGAGAAGCTCTGCGGTCAGGCCAAACAAGGCGCTCTTCCCCACCTGGGTAGGTCAGTTCTCGGCTCCACTTAGGATTTTGGTTTTTAAGAAACAGAATGCAAAACCTGAAGCTCTGCCTGAGGAATGGCCATTTGCTCTAGTCTAGAAGTGTTTTGCCTTATGGCTACTTTATTACCTGTCCAAGAATTAAAAGGTTTTTGTTTTGATTGAATTTGGCAAGTTCTTTTGGTAATTTATTGTATTTTGGACTTCTTTCAAGTTACCAGATTCTGTTAATCTCTCTCAATGGATAGCCATTTTTTTTTGTTGTTGTTGCTTATTAGGGAAATAAACTTAGCATAAAGTTTATTTTTCTTGAAACTTGGAATACATGTTTGCTTTGATTGTCTCATACCAAGAACCAGAGATAACTCTTAAGGTATATACTTGCAAAATGAACTGGTGCCTAAATAAGTTTTTGGTATAAATTGATACAGGTATTTTGAAGTTTTTTACTTATTTTGTTATTTACAAATATGTAAATCAGATAAAAAGGAAAAGCAAAATCCATAGGCTCAAAGTTGTTTACAACTTTAAGTAGAGGAAAATCTAAAATCAGCTTCCTGTCCAGAGGAGGGAATGAATGAGATCATATTATGTGTAGTCGTGGGTATTTTGAGTTACTTTATGACTGCGAAGTCTGTGAAGCATCTGAGTGAAATGTGTTTTATAAACTAAAAGATAAAAGTATAAAATAATGTATATATAAGTTTATACCAATAAAAATAGTATAAGAGATTAGTAATGTTGGTTGTGATCATAAGATTTTATCCTCTTACTCTAACTTTTGCAGTGTGGTTTTGAAAATGAAACAACTACAATAAAAATCTTGCAAAATGATAACATGGCAAGGTTTCCACTTGGAAGTTAAAGCGGGAGAATTAAGTGTCAGGCCAGCCTGGGCTGCATCTTTACATCCTGTCCCTTAAAACAAAGCACCTTGAATGTTAAAAATTTCAGAGTTCTAAAGCTAGGTGTAAAAGCACATGCCATTAATCCCAGCACTTGGGAGGCAGGAGCAAGCAGAGCTGTGTTTCAAGGCCAGCCTGGTATAAAAGTGATATCCAGGACAGCCAGGGCTACCCTGTCTCAAAACAAAAAAAAATATTACAGACTTCTAAATCTCATAAAGCAATGTTTAACCCATTGCTGAGATTCTTCAGATTGTGGTTTGGATTTTGTATTTTGAAAATATAAATAACTGTATGGGTAGGTAAATACATAAGTAGTAAGATCATTAATCAGACTGATGAATTATTTCATAGTGGAAACAATCTAAATTTTATGAGAAATTTACCTGTGAGAATTATTATGAGACTAATATCTGTGTCTGTGTCAACAAGTCATGGTTTATATGGACTGCAGCTATGAAATGCGCTCTGCATTAAATGGACTGTACATACCACATTGAGTGAAACCTGATCTGAAGGATGGTTTTCTTTGTAAGAACTGTAACACACAGTGAAATTACCCTCCATAGCTAAATATTGAGAAAATTAAATATGTTTTTCTATTTTCCTTTATTCAGTAACTGTTTACTTTTGAGGCAGTTACGCTATGGCCCAGTCTGGCCTCCAACTCAGAATGCTCCCATCTGAGCTTTCCCAGGACTGGGATTTCCATGTTTTCCATCATATTTAGTTAGTGACTATTTTTTAGTTGCCGAAGTGGATCAGGACATAGCTTGGCTGCTTTTATAGCAGAAACAAACTTTATTCAACTGTTTATAAATAATTTAAAATTATCTTAGAAGTTCACAGCTTATTTTTATACATTAATCCAAAGGTAATGAGTCCTTGTTCTTATGTATTATAATGTTCTTTTACAGGCATTATGCTCAAAGATCAAAATATGACTCAAATGTGAGTGGTCAGTCCTCTTTTGTGACATCTCCTGCCGCAGACAACATAGAAAAGGAGGTGCTTCCTCGTTATGAGCCAATTCCATTTAGTGCTTCTATGAATGAATCCACTCCCACTGGTATTACTGACCATATTGCCCAAGGTAGAAACTTCTCTTGAAATGAATTTCAGCATTTATTGGTCCAACGTATGTATACACTTTATTTGATGCTCTTTTCTGCTGGATATCACGTCTGTGTGCTACCGTTAGCTGTCAGCCTAGCTTCATCCATCAGCCTGACTCAGCATGTTTGTTCTTTTCATCAGACTCTTCACTCATCCAGCTACTCTTGCTAGGGATGGAAAAAATAAAGATGAGCAAGGCCTGGTTCTTATCCTTAAGAAGCTCAGTTTTTTAGAAGATACAGAAATAGATGGATAAACTTATTCATAGGTTGTTCCAGTGGTTGAAAATGTTCACAGATGTAGAGGAACAGCAAATAAGTGGTAACTCTTTGTGGGTAGCGGAGACTCCAGGAAGGTGTAGGTTACATTTGATAGGCTGGCCTTAAAGGCTTTCAGTGTCCTGCATGTAATTGTAAGAAACAGTTCTACCTGCTTTACAGAGTTGTTGTTACACGGGGAAGTCCACTTGAAAATGCATTGTGAAGTTTGTGAAAATACTGAGTTCAGAGTGCAGAGTGTGTGAAGTAAAAATTTTGTATTAAGGCCAGGATTTAAGTTGTGTTTAAAATGTGCTCTGATCTTGTAATTAGTCATTATCAACTAATTTGTAATTCTTCATCTTGGAGACAGTAATACTTCTCAAAGCACTATTGGGATTAAACGAAATAGCTGGACACAATGCTGGCAGACAGTAAATTGAACAAACAGATTCCTTCCTTTCATTCTGCTCTACAGTGAAAGATAGGGGCTTAGAAACAGAAAGATAGGCCTGCAATTTTTTTTTATCTAAAAATCCTAAAACATCAAGAGCCATGGAAACTAGAAGTTAGGACTGGAACACATTTGTCAGCAAATTGTAATGTGGTCTTTATTTGCTTTATTTAAAATGATTTTTCCTTATAGTTTGTTATAGAACTATTGATATGTTTACTTACACATTCCTGGCCTGGCCTGGCTGAAGATATTATATATGCTAATATAGTTCTCAAATTTGTGACATCTCTAACTCAAAGGACTTGGATAAGAAATTGTGGACCCTATGTAAAGTATTATTTTGAAGGCTAACTTAGCAACAGTTAGGGACTTGGCTGTGTTTTTGTCCTTTTGAATCTAGAGTGAATCTCTCCATAGAGGGAGAGGGTGCAGTGAAAGAGAGACTGATGATAAGTTAAGGAATGTTTAAGAGGGTCCCGAAAGGGACCTAGGTAGCTTTTATAAAGTCTCCACAAGCCAAGTGTAGCTTTGTAAGTTAATTAGAACTAAATGAAATGTAAAGTTAGTTTCTGTGGCCTTGGTAGCATTTCAGCTGCTCAGTATCCTTGTATGCATGTGGTGCTTGATTTAGATGTGGCAATGTAGAATATTGTCACTGGAGATTTACTGGATACAAAGCTTTATAGTGGAAGTTTGGGTGGAAGGGAAGTGACAGTTGCAGAAGATAAAAGGCTTGAGTTCAGGAGAATGTTGCTGAAAACCTTAGTCCTAAGGCCTCTGCTCTCTCTCGTTGGCATCAAAGGTACCACGTGAGAACAGAAAAGAGACAGGTAGAGTAGAGACACCATTGTAGCTCTGACAGCAGTTGTTCTTGTCCTTCACTGTGCTTCATTTTCAGTCAAGTTCTGACCCATTCTTCCCGTAGCCTAGGCATGCACCAGCTCTTTCCTTGCAGTGTGTGTATCCTTCCTACCATTTTCATCAACAAAATCTTGTTTTCTAATTTTTTTCCCCATATAAGAGCAGATAAAAGTTACTTTGGTCTTTATCCACAAGTGAGCAAGATCCATATTTAATATCATTTTAATGCCCTCCACAGCATCTGTCCACTTCTGGGTTTTGTATGTATGTTGTCATCCTTCCTTCTAGGTCAAACTTAACACTGTTATCATTGTTCCCCACGTGGGTCCTGGAGATGCCTTGCTTTGCCCAGCTGCTGCCCTTCTTTCCAGGGCACCTTCTTTTGCCTTTTGTCTTGTTTGACCACTTTTTAGCTTTCTTTTTTAGAATCCCAGAGACTTAATGATCTTTTCAAAGTAGAAGGCATTCTGCCATATATGTTAGAAAAATTGCCACGGGGAGTTGGTTAGTTTTGGGCAGTGCGCTTTGCTCCTTTTGTACTCCTTCCAGGTCTTAAGTCACGTTCACAGAGCAATAGAGTACATCCTCAGTGCAGTGCCAACACTTCCGTTGGAGAAAATACTACCAGTCTTCTCTTTGGTCATGATTTCATTTATCACAGAACAGTGGAATAATAAAGTGTTTCTTTTTTTGTCTAAGAAAAAATTAGACCTGGAAGGAATTGTAGAGATCAGTATTCAAGTTATTCACAACTGGGAAAAGCTAGACTCAGAGACGCTTAGTGATTTGCCCAAGGACCCATGCTGATGGCTAAATGAGTGAGGATGCAGACCCAGCAGCATCCCTGAAAGTTCCTAACCGTTTTATGACTTTAGAAATACTTGTGGGAGGGGAAACAAGTTCACTGGTTGCTTAACACTAATGTAATCCAAGTGTTTAAAATTGATGTAAGACTATTTTTAAGTTAATGTAAGATTACTTTTCTTCTTATCCAGGAAAAATGAGTTTCTAATCATGGCATATTAGAATAAATTATAAATTGAACTCTTATTTCTTTTTGTCAATTGCATTTACCAAGATAAAAGATTAGAGTTGAAAATGCTATTTAGTATTTGTTACTTAGAAGATTCTGATTATTCACTGGAGTTATAAATAATTCGTGAAAATTGATTCAAAATTTAGTTAGTTTTTTTACTAAAATAATATGCACTGTTTGTATACCTTGCTGGACAGTACTTTTTGTGAGGTGTATAAAACTTGAGTAGGTATGCTCTGAAGGTTATCATCAATTATACTTTTGAAATGCTCTCATGAATTTTTTGCTGTTTATTTATTTAAACTGTGTTGTGTATTTGAGCTGTCGTTAATTGTAGAGAGGCTACTCTACAATGTGCGTATTTGACTCTGTCGCTGCTCACTCATAGATTCTCTCTGGTATGGAAGAGAACACGTAGCTAACATTGATCTCTTCTTCCCCCTCGGTATTGGGTGTCAGACCAGTGGACTCAGGCCCACTTTGTTTCATACCATGGAATAGTTATTTCATATATTTTGTTTAAATACCCTAAACAAGTAAAAAAAAATTAGGTAGTTTGTGCTATAGAAATATTAATATGATTTACTGTAAAACTTTGTTTAGTTGTGACCAGTAGACTCTAATTCTGTACACAGTAAAATGTAAGCCACACTGTTAGATCTTAGCATTTTTATTCTTCTTCTGGCCGTGGCTGAGTTTATAAAAATTTTGATACTAATTGTAAATTTCAGAAGAACAAGGAGGAGAGATTGTACTTCCGCAATTGTCTTAGAGGAAATCAGTGCCTTTGGAGTAATAGTAATAGTTTGATCTTGTATTTAATTTTTCTGTTTCAGTTTTAGGTAAAAAGCATTTGCAAAATTTAGTCACTTTAGGTGTATCTGCATCTTATCACCACTTATTAACTGTTTGTTGTTTTAGGACCTGATCCCAACTTTGAAGAAAGTCCCAAAAGAAAAAGTATTACATATGAGGAATTAAGGAGTAAGAACAGAGAGTCATATGAAGTAACTTTAACACACAAGACTGACCCCTCAGTCAGGCCTATGCAGGAAAGAGTGCCCAAAAAAGAAGGTATGCCAGTAGTCCAATCACGGGACTCTTTGGATCGGAAGCTGAAGTGTCAGCTTAAAATGTTACAATATTGATATGTCTTTAACTTTTCAAGCTACTTACTAAAATAATTTGTTTCTAAAAGAATAGTTATTTCAGAGTGGGTGAAATGGGTCATCAGGTAAAGGCACCTGTCACCAATCCTGATGACCAGACTTCAATCCCCGGAGATCTATATGATGGAGAGAAAAGAACCAGCTTCAGAAAGATGTCCTCTGGTGTGATGTAACACACACATGCACACAAAAATAATAAATAGATTTAAAAACTTATTTCTCCTGTTTTAAGATGTTTCAGAGGGTGTTTAAAGAAAAAAAAGCCTAGACAGTAAGATACAAGACAAGGAAGCCAGCTTTCTAGTATAGTGTTTCCCCTTAGAATGAAACACCGTGGGAATTGATAACTTTTCCTAACAATTCAGTGTGTCTGCTACATAATCACATTTAGTGACCAGAGACTGATAGCTGGTCATTAGTCATACTTTTGGCAAAATCATGGAGTCGTGATTGAGTAATAAGACACTTTAGGGCATTTCTAGAGGAGGAATTTGACTTTTAATCTTTCTTGGACAACAATGTGTTACAAAAGTAAAAGGGTAGGCACATTTTTCATATAAAGGAAGGAGGTTTTTTAACTGTTTCTGTTTAGAATTTTGACTTTGAAGGGATGTCAAGGATGGGCCCTGTTTGAAGGTTGTCTGTGCACTCATTTAAAAGTTAAGGGTACAAGGCCCTGGTTTCTATTTGTAGCACGACAACATCATGGTGAATACTGTCCTCATAAGAATAGGTCTTAGTGCCGTCTCTAGGGCCATATGCGAAATGTAATGATTTTAGAACTGATTTGATGTCTAGTTGTTAATGGTTGATTTATTTACAACTGCTTTTTTTTTAGAATCACAAGGCATCATTTTTGTTGTAAAATTCTATTCGTTTGAGCTCGCTTTGTGATCTAGAACACTAAACTCTGCTGCTGGTCTCTGTGTTTGCCATCCTTTGTGCTGATAGACCACACTCAGACTGTAAGCTCCTTGAGGGCAGGAAGCTGTCCCCTTTTTCCGCCCCTTTACTCCATGTCTCTCAGCGTTTGCACTTGTGTCAGGAAGGGGCTGTTGCCTTGTTTTTACCTGTTCATCTTCATTCTGCTAGGCGAGGGAAAGAGTTGTGTGCGCTCTGGCATCTGCTGCTCTTGACCTGGAGCTCTAGTGGGATGCTCTTGAAGTGCTAGTACGTGACACACTAGTAAATCACAGCCCTTTTCTTGCTAGAAGAAAACTGAGGTTTTCCTTGTGCTTCATACTACAATGAAAGAAAAGGCCTGTATGAAATTGTGATTTTTGTTTTTCTAAAATGTTCTTGAATCTAGGCAGAAATTTGGACATTGGTACATTGCTGTAAATTCAAAATTTCTGAAAATATTAGTATTTTGAGTTTGAGTTTATATGGATTATGTTTATAATATTTAACTCACTGGAAATTAAGATAGAAAGCATATATTATCAGAGCAGTATTACCACAAGTCAAGGATGTTTGGAAAACTGCCGTGTGGTTATAAAGGAACAAAGAGAAATGTGAGGAGAACGGGGCAATGTAATGATTGTAGTGTCATAATAAAAAGGCAGCTTTGACTTTGTAGATTCTCAGAAGAGCCACACTGCAATCATTGCTTCTTTACATTAGAATGACCTCTTTTCCGTAGGTGTTAATCCACAGATGGGAGCTACTTAGAAGAAAAGCTGAAGGAATGGAGGAAATAGGGACTGAGTGCAGCCCATTGTCTGGGCCCTGCGCTCCATCAGCACTGCCAAAGAAGGCAGAGGAGCAAGTTTCAAATTTTAATATGTAAGATGCTGGAATATGGGAAATAATTTCTGCTTGTCCTTTGGCAGCTGATAGGAAAGACTGAATTAACTACATATCTGTTATTTAATTTTTCTGAAAAGCAAAATTCAAGTTTATTAGTGGTGCTTTTGTTTTTGATTTTGGATTCCTGGTAACTTTGTTTTCTCATGTACTATCATATGCAGCCACATGCTCTTTTAGGTAAACTTGTAAAGGCAAGCGCCCATACTTTGGACTAAAACAGGTCTCCAAATCTTAGGTTTTTTTAAGGCTTACACCTTGGGCAAGTTACTAATCCGCTCTCTCGCCTTTAGAGTGGGCATTATGTAAAGTTCTTGGTGAAGGACATCTGTAGTCAGCCCCCTTTAGAGTTGACTCTCAGGTGCTCTGTTCACACTGAGCAAACACAGCTTTTCATCCTCATAACAGACTTAAAGTGGTGTCGTTTACTGTTTGGAATCAGCAGTTGTTTGTGCTTTTTTCCTAGTCAAAGTAAACAAATATGGAGATACTTGGGATGAGTGAGAGCCTCCGTCTTTGGACCTACTGAAGGCCTTCCATATCCAGCTTCATCCAGGTGGTTGCACGCACCTGCATGCTTGGACTCTGCAGTCTTCATAAACACATTGAGAACGAAATCCTGGTTTGTGTGATTAACCTATGATGCTTTACAAACACAGATTTTAGTATTTACTGTTGTGTAAATGTTCTGACCCAGGGCACTCAGAATGATGGTATTACACCATGGTTTGTACACTTGGTGACAGGGAAAGACTCGTGAAATTCGACTGTGACTCTAGATAAACCTATGTGAAGACAAGTGATAGTGCATGTTGCGGGGGGAGGGGGGACACATGTTTGGGGTTCAGCTTTATATCAGTTATTAAAAGGCCTTTCTTCAGCATTTGCTCTAGCATCTTAATGTTTATTGTGAATAAAATGTAAAAACACACATCAACTGTCATTCTCGTTTTATGGCTTCTTTTAAAATTGCTAATGTTTTCATGTATGGGTCTAAGCACTTGATATTTAAAGCGAAAGAAACTAAAAATCTGTGATGCGGTAGACACTAATATACAGTAAATAGCTAAATATCTTTAAAAGCGGTGCTCTTTAGTTAGCCTTTTGTCACTAGAATCAAATCTCTGAGACAATAAAGAGAAAACCTTATTTTGTCTGGTTCCAGGCCCTATGAAGGCATGGAAGCACACAGCAGGTGACTTAAGTTACCAGCAGGGGAACCAGTCCCCTTCCAAGGCCTGCCCTCAGTGCTCTCAATTTCCCACAAGGCCTCACTGCTCAAAGGTTCAACTGCAGCCCACTGGTACCACTCTGGGGACCAAGTCTTTAACACAGTAACTTCAAACTAGCACAGCTATGTTTCCAAATTTTGCTATAGTCTCGTTATTGATGTAAAGTTTATTTCTGGTTCAGGTAAATTGAAAAATGTGGTCTTAGACCAGAAACATGTTTTAACTGTTAGAAAATAGCCCCAGATTTGATGATGGCTTATGGCTGAGCTTAGTGGTACTGTTAACCCTGGCATTTGTGTGGCTGAGGCAGGAGGGTTCAAGGTTGAGGCCAGGTTGGGACTACTTTAATAGTAACTTCTAGACTAGCCTATCATGTGCTACATAATAGGATTCCGTCTCAGAGAACAAACCAGAACGGAGTGTCTCCCCTTGCTGAGTCAGGGTTCAGCTGAGGCAGTTGACTGTGGGTATATTAGTTTGCAGTGGGCACTTGACAGCTAAGCCTGTGGAGTCCCGAGCTGGGTCTGCTAGTGTGGTTTGAGTTTTAGGTTGATTCTGTGTTTATGTGGATTAGATTAGATTGGGCTTCCTCACAGTGTGGCAGGCCTGAGGATCTTGAAGGATTGGGGCTGGTGTGTCAGTGTGAAGAGAAAGCATCTCCAAAGCTACTTGCCTGTTTACAGTATCTCAGTACTAGCTTGTTTACTAGCGGCTGGGTCTGTAGACGCGGCTGATGCTTTTGTTAGCCCTCCCACCTCTGGCCTGACTTTGAAATTGCAGTTCTGCCTCAGCCTCTTAGACAATGGGATTATGGCATGAGCCACTGCACCCAGCTTTTGCTCACATTTTAGAACAATCTTGAAACAGGTGGTGTCTCAGTCTGCTCTTTGGTCCCATCCATACCTACACTAATCAAGCCCACATCTTCCTAGGACCCAACAGCTCAAGTGCGGCTCATACAGTCTGATCTGGGTGAAGCTCACAGTCTGGAGACTTGTGAACTCAGCATTACCTGCTTCGTTTACCCTCAATGGTAATCTTAGGCATAATGTCACTAGTTAGCTATTGCCAAACACAGTCTCTTGTCCATAGCCATCCTGAGGTCCAGCCAGTGTCATATAGTTTCTTATGAATGAGACTTAGGCATATTTCCTGGGGTTGTTGCAGTCTCTTGACCCTGCCCCCTTAATCTTCCTTTTCCCTAAATGCCTCATATTTACTTCTGTGGAGTTTTCTCAGCCAACTCCCACTCACAGGGAGGAAGCAAAGGCCTCATGCCGTCCTGCCGGAACCAGCTTAATCCTTTCTAAAACCTGGACCTTTTATGGATCAACGTATGAGTCACTTTATTACGCAAGCCTCCTGTGTCTGTTGGACTCCATATAAAAATAAGATTCAGTGACACCTTGGGCTGGTTCTGCAAGGCCAAGAAACCTTCCATGGTTTCCATTTTATGGTTGAAATGCCTTTTTAAGGTTGGAGTGTTTTGCTTGCATATATGTGTACCATATGCATGCATGGTTTCCATGGAGGTCAGAAGAAGGCCTCAGGTCTCATGGGATGAGTTATGAATGGTTGTGAACCACCATTTGGTTACCATGAACCAAATGTGTGTCATCAGGAAGAGCAGAAGTGCTCTTGCCTGCTGAGCCATCTCAGTCTGTCCCTTTTGAAATGTCCTAAACACTGTCATCTTTCTGAGACCATGAACACTTGGGATGGTGTGTGTTTATCCTTCCAGCTGGGTATTGAACCCAGCTTTATCACTAAACTATGGTCCCCAGCCTATTTGAATGAAACATCATTTCCCACCTCAGGTTCAGCTTTATGTGACCACCGTCTCTGGACACACGGACGCTGAGAGCAGCAGTAAGGATGTTCAGAGCTTTTTTATTTCCGGCCAGACTCCATTTTGAGACGGAGTAATTTGTTTAAGTCTCCTCCTGGCTTGTTGCCTGGGAGTGTTAGCAAGACTGTCAAGTTCCTCAGACACATGTCCTGTTGAACTTCGCTGCTTTAAGGGTCTTGTCTCCAGCTTCTAAGAACCCCTCATGGATCACCCCCACACACCCTCCCTGTTCCGTGTCCCTTCTATCCTGCTAGCTTCTACCTGCTGCTTGATCCTAAAATAAATGCAGGGCCCTCTTGCAGCTTGGGTTTGATATAAAAGTAGGGCTGTTGGGAGTGCTGCAGAATAAGAGATTGGCAGTGGGAACTAGACCTTGACAACTAGGAAGCTGACGTCACAGCCCCCAGGCTACTGCCTCTGAATCTAATACCGACCACTTATTCTCTTGTGGCCATGGAGACAAATGGACACACAGAAAGCCTCTTGTTTTGACAGAAGAGATAGGTGTGCCCTGTTCACAGGTTTTTTTTTTGTTTTTGTTTTTTGTTTTTTTTTTTTTTTGGTTTTTCAAGACAGGGTTTCTCTGTGGCTTTGGAGCCTGCGCTGGAACTAGCTCTTGTAGACCAGGCTTGTGGGTGTTTCAACCAAGTATAACCCGAACTAACTATATTTAATACATACAGTTTAATAGGGAAGAATACACACAGATTTACAGTACCAGACAGTGCTCCTCCGAAGATGCCGGCAGACCCGCGATCCACAGAGAGAGACCTTTTTCACGCAGACTCAACCTTTTATACCTAACTGGGACCTGATGGTCCAACCCCGAACAATCAGCCAATGGCTAATGGCGTGGCTACTACCCTGATAGGCTAAAGCTGTTTCCCCATCACAGGCTGGTCTCGAACTCACAAAGATCCGCCTGCCTCTGCCTCCCGAGTGCTGGGATTAAAGGCGTGCGCCACCACCGCCCGGCTGCCCTGTTCACAATAGGAAGGAAATTGCTCAATGATTGGCGAAAGGCAGCAATGTAGGGAGAGGAAAAGAGCTGGTGAGAATCAAACAGGCCCTGCCCTGGTAAGCCCTGAACTCTAGTGACAGCTGCAACCCATGGGTCAGTGTATTGCACCCTTCCTTTGCGTCTTCCTCTACTTCCTCCTTGAAGGTTGGACTGCCCGTTATCAGTGGACCCCTATTTTTCATACATTGTTTTATGTATCGTAGGTACTGGGAAGCCCTTGTTGATGAATGAAGTCCGAGCTTGACCATGAGAACTGTGGCAATAATCTTTACTTCCAAAACCTCAGAAAAGGAGACTTGGGGTTTTTGATGTTGTTTTATTTGTGTTTTTGTTTTTATTTTTTGTTTTGTTTTCCTTTCTTCCAAAACTAGAAGCAGCAGAGATCTGCCTGCTTCTGCTACCTGAGTGTGGATTAAAGGCATGCACCACCACCCGGTGAGGGACTTGTTTTTAAAGAATATTTTTTTTAATTTTATACATGTGAGTGCTTTTCCTGCATATGTGTCTGAAGACCAGAAAGTCAGATCCCTAGATACTGGAGTATGTTGATTGGGAGCTGTCATGTGGGAGCTGGAAACTGAACCCAGGTCCTCTGGAAAAAACAACCAGTGCTCTTAACCCCTGAGCCATCCCTCCAGTCTATTTAAAAATATTCTTTATGCTGCTTTGTTTTGTTTTTATAAAACAGGTCTCATGTAGCTGGGATTGGTTTGAAACTCACTGTTAGTGGTGGATGACCTTGAACTCCTGATCCTCCCCACCTCAGAAATGCTAGGGTTGCCGACCGTGCCCAGCTTGATAGATCTTGCTCATTTCACTTTCCAGGTCCACTCTCTTTTGCCATCTGTCCCTTAACCCTTTTCCTCTCCCACCCACGTGTCGAGGTGAGAGAATATCTCTTAATAAACCATGGCACTGTTTGAAGGTTTTATTTTGAATGTATTCAGAAAGGACTCCAGACAAAACTCACACCCAAAAGGTTATCTGTTCCAAAGGGCTGGAGAAGTTCCTTAGTCCCTATAAAATGTTCTACCCATAAGAATGAGACACCTGCCAGGAACACCATATATTCAGATACCAAAATGGAAACGGGGCTGGAGAGATGGCTCTTCCAGAGGATTGGGCTTCAACTCCAAGCACCCATATGGTGGCTCACAACCACTCATAATTCCAGTTTCAGGGCATATGACACCCTTTTCTGACCTTCAAGGACACAGGCCACCCATGTGGTGCACATAAATAGATGCAGGCAAAACACTCATCTAGAAAACAACAACAAAAATGCCTGATAGTGCACCCACCTACCTACCTGTCTAACCAGAGACTTTGAAAAGAGCAAATAGAAAATAGTACTGGTTCAGAATGACCAATTGCATGTACACAAAATGTTGAAGAAGACCTTGGTAGTAGGCCATGTGCAAAAGCCTAGCCCAAAGCATGACACCGTGGCGTGTCGTAGAGCACGCTAATAGCAGTGACAGTAGAAACTACTGACTTCCATTGATTGCCTACTCAGCCTTCACTGTTCTAAGCATTTTGTGATTATCAGCTCATTTGATATTCATGAACAACTTGCCATAACGACCGAAGCCTAGTATGATTTTTATTTCTAATGAGAAAACTAGGACCCAGAATAGATAAATAACAACCCAAAGTGAAGAAGTGGGAACCCAGATTCGATAGGGTCTTTGCTAATGGTTTCAGTGCCCGAAGCAGAATCACCATCTTGCTCTCTGAACTTCTCACTGTGCTGTGGAGTCTTCGTGCGTGAGTACACCAGACGGATGGTCTCCCCAGACCAGGGTATGGAGGGCCTGGAAAGCCGCTCCAATGCTTGAAAAGACTAAAGCCCCTTAACCGGAAGTTCAAGAAAGACGCTTTTCAGGATGTACAGGCGAAAGAGTGCAGCTTCTGGGAAATCACCAAATGAGACTGACACATACTTACAACACACCTACATCTGCAAGACTTCTGCATGGGGAGTCAGAGACTCCAAAGGCACACAGCCTGTCCTCAAGGAGTTTCTGGCCCGGATGCGGTGAGGAGCTATTTCGCAGAACAGAACGGAGCTGCTGAGCTAGAGGCTGGGGGCCCCAGATATTCTTCCCCTGGAAGTTCACATGGCGACCCGTAGTCTCTCCGGCTAGCAGCACAGCAGCACGCAGAGGTGACCTCCTCCTCCACGAGGAGCCAGGCAGCATTCAGTGAGTCGCAAGCTTGAGAGCAGGTGGTGAGAGGGAAGCCCAGGAAGCTGGAGTGTCATTGGTTGATTTTGGTGTTCTGCTCCCACACTGTGGGCGGGGTCACGGCACAGAGTACACAAATTCAGTGTTTCAGTGTACCACCCAGCTGATTCTCCAGTAAGGTCTGGAAACAGTCCAAAAATGTTTGAATAAAAACAAGCGAAACAAGATTTGGGCTGCAATGTAGCTAGAACACACAGGGCCTGGGTTCAGGCCCCTGCACCACTCAACAAGGTGGCCCACATCGGTAATCCCAGCACTCGCAAGATGGAAGCAAGAGGATCAGAATTCAAGGGTCACCCTCAGTATATAGTAACTTTGAGTCCGGCTTCAAACTTGCTCAAAAAAAAAAAAAAAAAAAAAGAAAAGAAAAAAAAGAAGAGAGGAAGGGAAAAACGAAAAACAACTATTTATGTGGAGGGAGAGAAGCAAGGAGGATGCCCGGGTTTGGCATGCCCGGGTTTGGCATGCCTCTTGCCTGACTTCACTCAGTGTGAAATCTGGCTGATCCTGAACTTTGCAGTTTCTGGATCAGTCTTTGAAATTGCTGCCAAACTTGAAATACACAAAATTACATTTTCTGGTTGAAACTTGGAGAAGCTTTTGCTGATTAGCAGTTTGTACCAGATGAGTATTGAGGGAATGACATGACATATTTGCATTATATTTCATTAAATCATAATTCATTACTCTATAGCATTAACAGAAAATGCATAATCTCTATTGTGACAGCGTGGAAAGAATATCTTTGATTAAATGAGAGTGTTAAAGCATTATAAACAGTATGTCACATCATAAATATATAATGTGTATATACAATGAGTGTATAATCACATATATAATATAATAAATTGTGTTGGAAGTTATGATTATTTGGACAAAGTGAGTAAACAAGGTAATTATCCTGCTAATTTTTTATTAAGAAATAATATTTTATGCAGAATACACTTCGACTCCTGCTTTGAACTCCAGGGTCACACAAATGAGGGCAAATTTGAGAGAAATGTCCGCCTTAGTTAACGGCACAGTGGGATGCTTGACCAGTGGCTCAGTTGTAGCTCTGGCTGTCCTGCTACTCATTCTGTAGACCAGGCTGGCCTCGAACTCACAGAGAAAGATCCGCCTGCCTCTGCCTCCTGAGTGCTGGGATTAAAGGTGTGCACAACCTTGCCCTGTTTGAAATCTTCAACTATCTTTTCTAGCCATATCACAGATGAGCCAAGAAATAAACACACTTTCTTCCAAACAGAACAAGTCTTTACTCTTCTTACTTTAAAAACTTCGTAGTCGCTCACTTTATGACTCTGTGCTTGTGCCTTTAACATTTTCACAATGATTTTCTCCTCAGAAAGGAAAACACACTGGATCCTGTCACCAGTGTGTTCAGCGCGCGCGCGCGCACACACACACACACACACACAGAGAGAGAGAGAGAGAGAGAGAGAGAGAGAGAGAGAGAGAGAGGGGAAGGGGGGGCACGCTGTAGGCCCTGTTGATAGTCTCTTTTAGATAATCTCATAAGGACAATAGGTCTCCCAGCATGAGCCCCTAGAAGTCCGCCTGGGATCATGCCCCATGCTGATTGGAGCCTTCCTAGCCTTTCTCGTATTATGGTAAGCAATTCTATTACCAGGGTTTTGAGACAGCCTAGTATTGTTAGAGGCTGTTGTAGGGAAGCCTATGATGGTATCAAATGCTGGACCATCCTGGGCGCCTCTAAGCTTGGTCCTGGAAGATTACAACTGCACTCTTAAGATGTCCCTGGAGTGCTCCAAGGATGACACATTAAATCATTTTCATGCTTTGTTGCTGAACGAGGATCATCCCTCAATGTCAGTCTCTGCTGAGAACATTTCATTAGATTGTCTAGACAAAGTTCAAATGTGTGAGACAGGATTGTCAATTTAGATAGCAAATTTGTCTTTTCTTTAGATACATCTGGGGTAAAGTAAATTAACAACACATTTTAATTTCCATTAATTGTAACAGGTTTTTTTTTAACTTCCCCCAAATCATGATAAAAAGACTTATTACTAATTATGAAAGCTTGGTCTTATCTTAGGCTTGTTTCTAAGCAGTTCTTAAAACGTAAATCAACCATTGCTATTAATCTATGTGCTGTCAAATGGCTTGTGGCTTTTACCTCTCCTCTTGCATGTCCTGCTTCCTCTGTATCTGGCTGGGGGACTCTGCCTTTCTTCTTCCCCAAGACCACTCTGTCCCCAGAAGTCCTGTTTAACCTCTTCCTGCCTAGCTATTGGCCATTCAGCTCTTTATTAAACCAATCACAGTGACACAACTTCACACAGTATAAAGGAATATTCCACAGCAATTAATTATGTTTAATATACATGTACTTGCCAAGATATGATGGTTCAACTTGTTTTCTGTGATAAGGGTAAGAAAGCACCCATACAAGCTGGGCAGTGATGGCTCATGCCCTTAATCCCAGCACTCGGGAGGCAGAGGCAGGTGGATCTGTAAGTTCGAGGCCAGCCTGGTCTACAAGAGTGAGTTCCAAAGCTACACAAAGAAACCCTGTCTCGAAAAACAAAACAAAAAAGAAAAGAAAGAACCCACACAATATCTTATTTCTCAATCCATTACAGAGTTCAACAGATCCTGTGAGACAGATTTACAGAGTGGAGACTATCATGAAACAGGCCTTCTGTTAGCTTTCTATCCAACTGTGGGCCATGCTCTTAGCACGTTTAGAGCAGGGAAGGTCTAGTTATGCTGTTATGTAGACTAGGTCTACTAAATGTAGCTTTAGGATGTTTTCATCCTGCAATAGCTCGATCAGGGCGCCGTAGACTGAGTGGCATCAGTAATGGGTCTCATGCTCTGCTCGTGCTCTGAATCTCCCATATGGACGACCCTGGACGAGCTGGCTAGAGACAACGTTTACCACTTTGTTCCACTGAGTTTTGCTTTCCTGCAAGCTTATCTGCAGTTTTAACCTGCTGTCCCTTGCTAAGGCTTTTGGTCATCCCCGCAGACCCTGCAAGTTCTCTCACAAGTTTGCAGCCCACTTGATGGTGAGGGCTGGTGACTGCCCGATGTGGAGGACAGACTCTGCTCCTGACACAGACACACTGCGGCGGACTTCTGCCCTGCATGCCTGCTTCCTGCTGGGTCCTGAGGACCCACAGCAGAACGGTCAAAACTTGCCGGACAACCTTCCAGTTTTCTCCATGTAGACTTGTTCTCATACCGAGGCAGATCACCGTAGTAAACCACTTCAAGGGATACATTATCCGCTTCATGAAAAGCAGAGAGCCCAAGCAGAAAACCCAGTTTGACTAAGAACTATAAAGGCATGAACAATTAAATAAAGTTTGTATTTGATGGTGGTGACACTCATGTCTCTCCCCGGTAGCCAGAGACTGATCTGTAACATTGATTGGCTCTGCTTAGCGACGTGGCAATGCTCTGGTTCCTGAGAGATATCTTCTGGCACGGCGGAAGTGATGGTGCTGGATTCTCAACTGTGGCCAAGAGCTGAGTTAGCTGAATCACCAGCTTTTTCTTGTCAGAGCCAAAGTTAAACTGTATTCAAGAAGTCAGGGGCTGGGTAGAGCACTTGTCTGCAGTGTGTGTGTGTGTGTGTGTGTGTGTGTGTGTGTGTAGCATATGATCTGACGGAGGGAAGACAGTTGTTCGGTTCAACACAACTAAGTAGCCGGTGTTGGTTCAAACTTCAGGAGTCTGGCCCCGAGTCGTTTATTTTAGGGATATTTAAGCATAGCACAGTTTGGTGGAAACTTTCCTGGAGATCATTAACTCAGTCCTGCACACAGTACAGCACACGTAAATCTCCTGGAGGAACAAAAGCTAAAGAAAGATCAGAGGTAACTGCATTGGAATTCTTTGTAAAGTACATGTGACACCTTCCATAAAGATGGGCTTATAGATTGATGACAAAACCTTATGATAAGGGTCTGAGGGAGGATCTGGTGTGGTCCTGGCCACACAGTGCAGAGGTCACCAAGCTATTAACAACATCCCTTTTCAGACTTCTGGATGGATGACAGGTTCTGCATCCCCCGCTTCCCCCTTTGAAGGAACAACCCTGTGCTCTTTCCAGGTTCCTTCCAGTTTACCTGTGAGCACAAGGACCTCTGTGCCTTGTCTAACATTCACAAATCCCCGACTCAACTCCCAACACAATGAAAGAAGAAAAAAGCTAGCATACTGGCTCTGTCTTTTAATTTTCAGAAATAGAATTTTATTGACTGTCAAACAGGATATGTCATATAAAAATCAACTCCCTCCAACCCCTCCATTTCATTCATTTAATGTTCACACAAAAATAAGCCTCCACGTGATTTAATGCTTAAAGTGAAACAATTTCACATCAAATATTAATCTCTGATGAAATTTTCTTTTTAACTCCATGGTCCAGGCTTGTAGATACTTCAAGTATAAGCAGCCCCCACCCAACACGCATACCCTATATTTAAATGGTGATGTTTTCCTGAGAAGCAAGGAAAGTGAAGATGCAAGGGGAGCTTTTCCATGGGCCTCAGCCAATGTGCCATAAGGCAAGGGGTTCCAAAAAGGAAAAACCACACTTCCCATGTAACGGGTTGTCTGAAGAAACACAACTCATGCCATTGCGTTGGCTGCCTCTGAGCTCCCGCAAGCCCCAAGAGTTTCTCATTTTTAGAATTAATTCAGTCCCCTGGTTCTCCTTCCAGTAAGCTGTTCCCTGGGAGAGCAGGTTAGGAAGTTGCCCTTCTTCTCTGAACCGGCTATTGAGTGCTGAATATGGGATGCACCCACGAGCCAAGCAGGTCACTTTCGCAGCTCTTCCACTGTGATGAGCTCCTGATCACACAAGTTAGTTAGTATGGTGACCCTTTCACAGGAAATGTTTCCCACCGAGTTACAGATCTCAGCTCCTAGACTTTAGGATGGACTTCTATACCAAAACACAATCTTTCTGGATTTCTAGATCTATATACATAGGATTTCTTTGGGTCGTGGCTTCCCAACTAACTTCCACATCATTCATTCCTGTTCCCTACCAGAGAAATAGAAGAAG
>JAQHUG010000109.1:2789955-2801959 GCA_028555095.1 Dicrostonyx torquatus
GAGGAGGAGGAGGAGAAGAAGAAGAAGAAGAAGAAGAAGAAGAAGAAGAAGAAGAAGAAGAAGAAGAAGAAGAAGAAGAAGAAGAAGAAGAAGAAGAAGAAAAGCAGAGTAAAAGAATTGCAGGAAAGCCTACCCAGAAGCTACTCAAAATTCTCTCAGGAAGCTCTAAGCCATGGAGGGGTGTAGTGTGTGGTGGCTCCCAACATGTTCTTGAAGAACGGAAGAATATGCCATGCTCAAGTCAACCGAGAGCCTTCCACCACAAGCATTTCAAAGGAACACGAGGACAGGGTTTCTGTTTCCATAGAAGTAGATTATCTTAGAGTACACTTGAAAGTTTAAACGTGTACAGATTCGGAGGTTTAGAAATCATTGAAAAGCACAGATGGGGTTTAGGAAGCAGATGGCTGGGACCCTTCCTTCTCACTTAATCCACGCCTGGTTTTGCACTCCTCACAGGTAAGCAGGCAGTGCCTAGAAGAGAAGCAAAACAGCTGGTGACTCACTCTTTGACCATGGGAGCTCTTTCTGTGTGTCTGCAACATATGTATGTGTATGTATGGGCCTGTGCACATATGCACGAGGGTGTACCTGCTGTGTAGGAGCATATGATTAGGTTAGGCTGGGTGCTCAACTTTTATGGGATCCAAGCTCAGGTCCTCATGCTGGCACATGAGCCATCCCACAGCTCCCCAAGCACTCATCTTACCAAAGTAAGCAATGTGTAGAAACATTTTTGGTTCTACAGTTCACTAGCTCGCTTCTTTTTAAATGGCGTATTAGTTGTTTCTTGGGTTCCAATTAGCTGAAGTTCATTCAATAATGATGTTTACGTTGAAACAGATGGTTGCATTTATGCGCAGAGTCGCACAGAAGCTGGGTAAACATCATGACTCTTTGACCTTGAGTCACTGGGGTGATTTCTACCACAACAAAAAACAAATCATAAAATGTTCCAGGTGTGGGGGCGAACTCCCATAGTCCCAGAGCTTGGGAGCTAAGCTGAAAGGAGGCCAGTCTGGGCCGTAGAGTGAGAGACTCTTCTAAAAGAATAACGAGACACACACATCCCCTTCTCTTGGACTGCAGCTTCGTTAGGAGTCTGCCATCCTTTTACTTTACCAGAACATCAAATTATTGCCTCTGGGATGAGAGGGCAGGTGGCCTTTGACACAGAGCTTAGTCACTGGTTTGCACTTACTAATGCCAGCCTACAGTGTAGCTTTTGGTGCCAGAAGTAGGCAGGTAAAAGAGCTACAGAATGCCAATCTGAAAGGGGCCCCAGAGACTCTTTACCCTCCCCCGCCTCCTTCCATGTACATGAAGTATAGAACAAGGTCTAGAGACTGTCTGGAAAATGCAGATTCCATCGTTGTTCCGGAACCCAGCGTTGGGTTAACAGCAAGAAAACTGTCCCCAAATGGAAGAGGGCGAGGAAAGAGTCAACACAGTGCCTCCCTTGCTGACAGCTTTTCTCTGTTTTCCCTGTACACCTCAGAACCCTGGGTCAATGGCTATGGAAGCTGGCCCCAAAACACAGCTTTGCAAGGATGCAGCGACATGGGAGTTGTCTGTAAACACAGCGTGAATGCCTCTCTGCTGGCCTTGCAAACCATAAAGGGAAGGCTCAGGGTTTGGAAACAAACAGGAGACTGAAGTCTCTTCTTCCTATGGCCACCAGTGTCTTCTCAGACAGTCTCTGCACAGCATGTAACTCCTAGAGTAGGGATGATGGCCACCAGTGTCTTCTCAGAGAGTCTCTGCACAGCATGTAACTCCTAGGGTAGGGATGATGGCTAAAGCCCATCCACTTCTACCAGACCGTAGCATTCTAAAGTCATACAGCCAGAAGGGCAACGTGACCTTGACATCTAGCCCAATATTGCTCGGCTGCCGCCCCTCAAGTAGAACACACCGGGGCAGGCTCAGAAGAGCGTTTCCTAGCACATACAGGGCCCCGTGTTCAATCCCCAGCACTACACACAACAGGTTACTCCAGTGCTGGTGATGTACAGGCACACACAACAGGCCTGCACCTGTAACAACACCAGCACTCAAGAGGGGAGGAGGATACAAAGTTCAAGGTCATCCTAGGACTGGGCAGCTAGGTTGAGGATAGCCTGGGCTAAGTGAGGCACTCTCTCGAAGAAAACAAGAAAAGAAATTGTGCCAAGTGAGGGGTCTTCAGCGGAATGTGTCCCCAACTAGTTCTGTGGCGTGATAGTAGAAACAGTACTTGTCTGAGTGTCATGAATGAGCATTTTCCTTCCTCCTGACATCCCGGGGAAGGTATTCTGGTCATCACTTTGGACAGATGAGAAACCTGAACATTTGAGTTTAAGAAAACTGTGGTAGAATTTTCAGTCCAAGAACCCTAGGAGCACAGGCCTCGCTGTAAACTCTAGTCTACTGCTTATTGTCCCTGTGGAGAAAAAGTACAGCTATCAGGACACTGTGTGTGTGTGTGTGTACGCGTGCGCACATGTGTGTGATATTAAAGGCTCTGAGAAGCTCTGCAGTAAGGAAGAAGGCATAAATGGTGAGCATCTGTGCAATGACAGAAGACACATCTGCTCACAAAGGAATTCCTCAGAGGTTTATACAAGGCCTAGACTGTAGCAGTTGCTCATTAAATACACACGGAATGAACGAAATAGGTGATTAAGTTAAAAAATAATTGCTGAAGTTGAATAGTAATATATCAAAGCTTGAGGTTTAAAGAGATTCTTCTTAAATAAAATTGTTAATATGCCTAATATTGCATAGAGTGATATTTCATTTCACTTGTTAGTCTGTTTTTGTTGTTGTTGTTTATTTTTGTTGTTCTTGTTTTTAAGATAGGGTCTCACTATATAGCTCTGGCTGTCCTGGAATTCACTGTGCAGATAGGTTGCTTGGCCTTGAACTCACAGAGATCTTCCATCCTCTGCCTCCCAGGTGCTGAGATTAAAGGCATTGCCACCACACCTGGCTGCTGCACGCACTATCTTCATTGAAACCCCTCCATCAGACTACAAACCTGTTATGCTCGGGACCAAAGCCAGCACCACGGAGCTGATCCTCGAAGGAATGGAATTTACTCTGGCACACTCTTATGTAGGAAGCCTTCCCAAGGCCGAATCCCACGATCCCAGCCACTGTGGAAGCAGGTTAGGAAACACAGACAGGTAACTGAAAAGCTCAGGATCGTGCCCATGAACCACTGCCTACACCTTCCTAACCACTCATTTTCACACTATAACAAGCCCCCATGGAGGGCAGGTCTGACACCAGAAACTTTCTGATCTTTCCTTGAGCGGACATGAGGAGGACCAAGGCAGAGCACACACTGGCACTCAGGGCATGACCCAGTTGTCAAACCAGTGGCTGAGGCTGCCAAGGGACAGAGGGTAGACCTGGGTCAGGTCACCTCTATATCATGGGGAGATGGAGCCTGTTGTTTTTTTCCCCCCCTTGCCTCTGGAAAACAAGTCATGGAGAAGGGAACCTCCTGTAGGAGAACCCTTCAATCTATTCCTCTGGCTGGAAACGAGACTCTAAACTGGGTAATTCTTCTGACATAAACCATCTATGTGTACCAAGGAGAAGAAACTCAGACATCTTAGTAAAGTTCTTATTAAAATGTCTCTGACTTAAAAAAAAAAAACCTACTCCCTTTTTAATGTGCCCTCTAGATAACATTTTTAAGACTGGTCAAACCAAGATAACAAAACCTGCAATCAAAGGCTTTGCCGCTAACAGTGTTGACAATCTCATTGCCATTGATTCCACCAACAACAGAATGAAATAAACATTCGAGAAAAAAAAATCTGCATCTATTCCAAACATGGACAGGCCTTTGATGCATCATTCCCCAAGCATGCCCCACAACAACCATGCACGCAGTGTTTGCATTGTGTCGTGTTCTAGGTACCTGGAGACTGTCTGGAAAGTAAACAAACAATCAGATGTAAAGAATCATCACTTATAAGAGGGACGCAGGGCCCTGCAGATATGGGACCTGCGGGTCCTGGGGCCTATCTCTCATGGACACTGAGAGAAAACTGTATATGTCTTGCTAGTCTTTGTTCATGTGTTATAGGTGACAGTGGCATAAGTCCCTGCTGTTACTCTGCAGATCAGAAAGTGTTGGGATGAGCAGAAAGCTGCAGGCCAGTGGTGGAGCAACTTTGTCAAAATCAATTTGCATTTTCATTTGTTTCATTGCTGGGACATGAACTCGGGGCCCCCGTGCTTCAAACCACCCAGCTACCACCCCAGTCCAAGTTTTATGACTTACATGCAACTTTAGGTAATGATCCGAATCTTGGATTAGCAGCTAAATAACCTGAAGAGTAAGAAAGAAATGCATTATTTCATTTAATAATTTATTTAAATTTGTAAAGAAAACATCCAAGCTGAAGATATAACATTTCTAAGATGCTCACGTTATTAATTTGAAGAAATGGTTTCAGAAGAGTTATAATTCAACCCCCAAAAGCCGTCTCAGGCAAATGGTAAATATTGGCTTTAACATGTGGGAAACAATATGAAAGCCACAATTAAAAGTCAATTTAAGTTGATTCAAATAGGCTAGTCACCATGTTCTACTTTTAAGAGTAACTCAACAATGAAAGTCCACCTCAGAGGTTCACAGTATATACATCACAATTTAATTCTTATTTATTAATTAATTAATTAAAGAAAAGTGTCTCTATGTAGCCCTGGCTGTCCTGAAACTTGCTATATAGATCAGGCTGGCCTTGAACTCATAGATCTATACACCTCTGCTCCCGAGTGCTGGTGTCACCTGGCCTAGCCCATCTTGATTTTTAAGTGAAAACATTGTAGTTTGTGCGAGGTACTAGGCAGATTAGCAGGCTTCTAAATGTGTCCATACCATAATCTTTGGATATGTTATACTGCAGAAGGGAATTAAAGTATAAAATAGAAATAACCCACCTTGTCAGACAACTATGAAATAGGGAGACAGTCCTGAGTGGGGCAGGTGGATTAAACATAATCACAGTGATCTCTGGTTGGCACTGAAGAGATCAGAAGTGGAAAAGATTGACTCAACCTAGCTGGATTTGGAGACAGAGGAAGAAGCCACCAGCCAAGGAGTGTACGTAGCCTCTCAAAGTTGGAGAGGGGGAAAGCGACGAACATCCAGGAGAAACACAGCTGTACCCCCATCTTGATTTTAACCTAGTGAGACCCATTCTTCTTTTTAAAAAATATGTATTTATGTTCGTATATTAATGCTGCATCTACATATAGAGGGGGCCATCCGATCCCATGATAATTGCGAGCCACCATGTGGTTACCGGCAACTGAACTCAGGACCTCTGGAAGAGCAGCCAGTGCTCTGAACCACTGAACCATCTCTCCAGCCCCAAGTGAGACCCATTCCAACCTTGGCCTCTGGTCAAGGTCAGCTAGGTTGAGCCAAGCTTTTCCACTTCTGAAAATATATGCTGCCTTCCGCTATTGTGCTCACAACGACTTATTTTAGCAGCTGAGGGAAGCTAGCATTCAACCCTGATTAGCACAGATGCAAGAGGTTGGGTAGATTTGGGGATTTTATAAGACCTCATTCCACAGATGCTGGCCCTATTTCTGCATCAAAACTAATTTAACAAAAATCCTGGTGGTAATCGGTGAATTTGTTTCTACAAAAATATCACCTTCAAGTTATAAAAATGAAGACATATTTAATATAAGACCTTTATGGATAAGAATAACAGCATCCAAAGGGGAATTTTCTTAGACATGTGACCTACTGATCTTCAAGAAAAAAACAAAACAGGACATTTCCCCTTCATGTTTGTAGATATTGACTTTGTTTTTACTTTTTTCAATAACATCTATCTTTATTAAAGTTTTTAATTTTTTTCAAGCATTTTTGAATCATGGCAATTAGTAGCATTTGATAAGATGGGCTTACAGAGGGCCAAGTCCTCTGGGAGACACAGGGACTTCTCTAAGGCACAGGCACTATTGGAGTCCCTGTGTCTGCCATAAGAGAGGGCCATCAACTCAGTGGGCTTATGATAATGTGAATTTATTATCTTACAGGTCTTGAGGTCAGAGGTCCAAAGTCAGTATAAGAACACGCCAAGGTGGTAACTGCACCCTTAAATGGCTGCCTTCTTTTCTGAAAACACTAGCCCCTAATTGCTTCATTGCTCAGTGTGGTGGTTTGAGTGTGCAATGACCCCACAGGCTCATGTGTTGGAACTTGGGGTCCCCAGCTGAGGGTGCTGTTTGGATGATAGAAACACTAGAAGAGGAGCCTCATTGAAGGAGACGGTCTCTGGAGCCGGGTGTTGAGGTTTCATAGCCTGAGCAGACTTCCTTCCCACTTTCTGCTTCCTGAGTATAGTCACAATGTGACCAGGCGCTCCACAGTCCTGCCATCATTCTTTCCCCACTACAGTAGGCTGCATCCTTCCTGAAATAATGAGTCAAAATAAGCCCCTCCTTCCTTAAGCTGCTTTTGTTGTCATGGCAACAGGAACAGTAGCCATGTACATTCATGGCCCTTTCCAGGGTCTTCAAAACCAGCCATGCTGAGGCCAAACCTGCTGTCTCTCTAGTTATGCCTTCCGGTCTTCTCTTTAGATGAAAAACAAGTCAGTGATAATCTATTTCAAAGTCAGCTAACAACCTTAATGGCACCTGAAACTCAAATTTCCCACTATCTAGTAATCAAATACATTCAATCTTTTGTAGAGATAGAAGCTTTTAGCTTGTTGTAGAATAATCTTTTTGTGCCCTGTGAAGATGTCTTTGCCAAGGTGCCTTCTGATTGGTTTACTAAAGAGCAAAATGACCAGGCAAGGGGTATAGGTGGGACTCCCAGGCACAGAGAGGACTCTGGGAAGAAGAGAGGCAGAGAAGCCAGCCAGATGCAGATGGAGTCAGACACACAGAGAGGGACAGGGGTAAAAGCCGTGTGTTAGAATGTAGTTTAATATAGTTTGATTTAAGTTATAAGAATAGTGAGACGAGCCTAAGCTATAAGCCAAGCTCCCATAATTAATAAGTCTCCAGGTTGTTATTTAGGGGCTGATTGGTGGGACAGAAAAAGAGTCACTACATTAGCTAAAAATGAGCAAAAGCATGCACGAAGCAAAAACTTCAACAATAAGATAAATAAATGTCCAAGGGTTGCAGGGAAAGCCACCAAAACTGGGCTCTCTGAAGTTAAAGCATTAGTAAATACTGATTCTTACCTTGGTGGACAAGTCCCTGGGTGACAAGCATGCTTACAAGAGAAAAAGGCAGAGCTGTAAAACAAACAAACAAATGCCCCTCAATATTAGTATCTTAACACACGGTCCCTTGGGGCAGGCGAGATTGCTCAATGGGTACAAACACATCTCCAAAGCATGGCGACCTGAGCGCGATCCCCAGGACCCACATGGCGGGGACGGGTGTGTGTGGATCAACTTCTGTAAGCTGTCCTCTGACTCCACATTTAAACCACAGTCCATGTACATGCACATACATCTTCACCAGATACAATTTAACAAGACAAACAACTCAGACCCCTTGCCTAGAAATCAGGGAAAATTAATTCTAAGATTTTTCTCTTACCTGAATTGGCAGTGAGTTTTATTCACTCCCCCACCCCCACCCCAAGCCAACCATGTAGCCCTGGGTGTCCTGGATCTCACTCTGTAGGCCAGGTTGGCTTGAACTCACAGAGATCCTCCTGCCTCTGCCTCCCACGTACTGGGACTAAAGGTGTGCGACCCCACACTCAGCTTTACTCACTTTGCATGTTCCTAGTCAACAAATATTTCTTTAAAACTACATGGGGAAGTTTCTCGGGATTTATCCCAACAGCACAGCCTGAAGCACAGTAATCATCTAAACTGACACCCCACACTCAACTCCATCTCTGATATCCATGTTGACTGGACACTCAATATGTATATGACTCTAATGGCTATATCCAACATGGGTCTCTTAGTGTGTGTTCACTTAGCTGTAATTTTGTAATATATTTCTTTTTTTGGTTTTTCAAGACAGGGTTTCTCTGTGTAACCCTGGATGTTCTAGAACTCATTTCTGTAGCCCAGGCTGGCCTCAGACTCTGAGATCTACCTGCCTCCACCTCCAGAGTGCTGGCATTAAAGGCATGCACAACCACCACCCAGCTATATTCTGCTATTTTCAATCCTACATAAAGTTTGAAAAGCAATAGCATGAACTTCCATAGAGCCTTCTTTTAACACATTAATTACAGATTTATCTCTGGATGCATCCCTATATTTTGCTTCGTATCTGTCATTACTTATTTTTTCTGAGCCATCTGGGATTTGCAAACACCATCACTCTTTATAACTGAATATTTTAACAGGTAGCTTCTAAAATCAAGTTAATGTCTCCTGCACAACCACCACACCACTAGCATAGCCAAGAAAAATCTGTTCGAATACTCAGACTCAAGAGGAATGATACTAATACACAATCTATATTCTAATCTCTCCAACTAGTCCAAGAATGTCTCTCATAGCTGTAGGTTTTTTTCCAGCATGGAAGATCAAGGATTATGCGTTGCGTTGAATGTCCAATCTGTTTTGATCTAGGGCAGTTTCCTGTTGTTTCTGTTTTGATGTTTGTCTTTCTTAACCTTTCACCCCACTGTTGGCTGTCTGCCTGAAGAGGCACATTGAGGGTTAGAAACAGGTTCTATTCCTGCTAAGCACACGCAGTGTGTAGTTGAGGTTTTTTAGTGTTTCCCATCACGTCTAATGGGCCACACTGACGTGTGAATCAACCAGGCCAGTTAAACTATCGGCTCAGAGGTTCTCAGAAAAGGCATGAGATTCTAGAAAAGCAATCAATAATCACAGTGATGCACGATAAATATCAAATTATAATTGACCAAGGCAGACTATGAATGGTTTATGAGATCAAGAATACTGCATCTTGATTATGCCTCTGTCGGTAATGTACACAGTACTGGGATGGATGACAGGTTCCATTATGCCACTCTCAACTGTCAAATTATGAATTTATTAAACCAAAAGGGATTTTTAATACAGAATGAGTTCACAGCCTTGCCTTATGTAAGGCAATCCTGGGATGAAGAAGCAACTCAGCAAAAAACAATATTGTAGAGAGACGTATCGGTGGATGCTGCGAGCTCCAGCCCAGTCAACAAACACCTCCGAGGAAGAGCCTGTGGGTGAGGCTGTGGACTGCAGTCCAGGTAAACCTGACACCAGCTCTGAGCTGAGACGCTGGTGCAGTTTACCAAGGTCTGCTTTGTGGAATTAAGGCATGTTATATAAAACTGTGGGCCTGTGTTCTTGCTTCCAGGAAAGGAAGAAACACGTATGTTCTTACAGGGTGAAGCAAAGGGTTTGATAATAGCTTATTATCTCTACCTGAAGATACTTTAAACCTCCATAAATACCCAAGTTCTTTAGGTACTTATGCAAAATTCCTGTTCAAAATTAACTGGGCATCATGACTCTATTCTAATAGGACATGAAAGCATTCTATTATTGCAACATTAATTATTAAATCAATTGTTAATTAATTTATTTAGTAAATTTATTAAATTGAACAACTTATGGTTAAATGGTTGATTATTAAACTATTCATTAAGACCCAGAGGGTGTGAGTACCTCTCTTCCAGAAGCTTTCTTCTTGGCACTCTCGGATAATCTTGGCAATCTCTCCTCTGTGGATGTGCAGTTTTGACTTTGGGCAAAACAACAGGCTCTGTAGGGAAAGACACTGAGGGTAAACTCGGAGGACCCCGAGAACAAGGCAAGCCTGGGCTAGACAGTAAGATCCCATCTCAAAGGAAAACCAATAGACAAAAGCTAGGCAATAAAAAACTGAGCTCACAAAAGCCTCTACCGTATTTCCTCTGGAGGGGCATGGGATGTGTCCTGCTCCTGGCTAGTTGTCCCTACAGACCAGTGGTTACTAGCCACCGCTTTCCAGCTGGCCCTGCCACATAGACTTGGACAAGGTGGACTTTCTGCTTGAGAGACAGGGGGTTCAGTGACCAGGGTGTGCAGAACAGCTCTCCCAGGCTGAGTGCTGCAAGCAACCAGGTCCTTGCTTTGCTCTACGCTGTCCAGGGCTCTCTGTAATCGCAATGCTGCCTTGATCCTTTACCTAATTAAGTTCCAGCTCAGTGTTGCATCTCTGGTAGAAACAGATTTGTTGATTTGACACTTTTTTTAAAAAAGATTTTTTTGCTATGACTATCAATGTGGATGCTGGCCACCATTCCTTGAGTCCTTCTCATGGTCCCGCATCATTTCCATACCTGGCAAACATGCACAGTGACACACTGACAGGGCGGAAGGACCCTGCGGTGCCTACGCGTCTGTAATTCTGCAAGCTGGCAACCTCGCTCTTTCATTTCTCTGCTCCTCCTTCCGACACAGTGGAGGGATGCAGAGGTCAGTGTGACTCCCGGAGGTCAGCAGCTATAGCAATGCACACCAGTGGGATAGGCAGCGTTGGTACCGTCTGTCCTTTGGATGCTCAGAGCAAGCCACTCCTCCCCACTTTCAGGGTAAATACCGATGGTCCTTGACATTGTGGTTTATATTTGTGTGTGTGTGGTGGGGGTGTATGCAAGATGTGTAGGGGCTAGAGGTTGACAATGAGTGTCTCTTTCCATGTCTGGTGGTTTTTTTGTTTGTTTGTTTGTTTGTTTTTTGCTTTTTTTGTGTGTGTGTGTATTGTTTTATTTTGTTTTGGTTTTGAAGACAGCATTTCTCATTGAACCCAGAGCTGATTGCTTCAGTTAGTCTGGCAAGCAAGCCTCAGGGATCCTCTGACTCAGTCTCCCTAGCACTGGGATTACAGGTGTGCTGCCCCTGGATTTTTATGTACGGGTTGGGGATCTGAACTCGAGTCCTCACGCTGGTGCTTCAGGCATTTTACCAGCTTCCTGAGGATTTTGCCACCTCCCCAGCCCAGTGGTTCCGATTGTTATTTTACTTTAGCATATTGTGCTCGGTAGTTTTACGTCAACTTGATGCAAGCTCATGTCATCTGAGAGCAGGGAACCTCAATTAAGAAAATGCCTCCATAAGCTCTGGATTGATTAATGGGGGAGGGCCCTGCCCATTGTGAGTGAGACCACTTCTGGGCTGGTGGTCTGGGATTCTCTAAGAAAACAGGCTGAACAAGCCATGCTGAGCAAGCCAGTAAGCAACACTCCTCCATGGCCTTTGCATCAGATCCTGTGTCCAGGTCCTGTCCTATTTGAGTTCCTATCCTGACTTCCTTTGATGCTGAACTGTGATGCGGAAGTGTAAGCTGAATAAACTCTCTCCTCCCTGACTTGCTATTGGTCAGAAACCCTGACTAAGACACATGTTCTGAAAGTGACACAGTCAGTGGGAACTACATTTCTGAAGTTTAAACTTGCCCTAGGCTAATGATACGCAGTATGGTATTTTCTCATGATGGTGGACATGCACATGGAGGTACATCTTCAAGTTAGCAGTGAGATCACAGGATCACATCCATCACAAGATACTATCTACAGCACTCTGCAGTGGACCGCAGTGCTAGGATTCCCAGTAGCTGTGTAAACCAACAGCAGTTTCAACCTACAGTGGGTTTATTGAGACAACATCCCATTGTAAATCAAGTCATATCTGTATGTTTCTTGTCCTCTCTGAAGCCAGGGCAGAAATAAAGAAAATCCCCAACATGTACAGGGTAATCCACACATTCATTCAGATCTGACCACCATCACTTCTGCGAGTCCAGCACTCAATCTTTTTCAGTGGTGCTATGAATGTTTTACAGTTCTCTATTTCACAGGGGCAGCTGAGGTGTCCAAATGCCTCTCCTTGTGACCTGATGTCATTTGTCTGTTTGTCCTGTACTTTGTCACTTAAACATTCTTTATTCCTAGAAACCAAGGCTTAGCTGGGCAGTGGTGGCGCATGCCTTTAATCCCAGCACTCGGGAGGCAGAGGCAGGCAGATCTCTGTGAGTTCGAGGCCAGCCTGGTCTACAAGAGCTA